>OZ005655.1:9540609-10128109 GCA_963930645.1 Salticus scenicus | reverse complement strand
ATATTTTCAGCTTTCAGTTGTTGTTGGATTTAAGGCTGATTGACTTCGCTGGGGTCCTAGGAATAAGTGTATTGCCCTTACATGATCGTTTTTCTAAGCAGTCCTAGCACACATTTACGTGAGTGTCAGAGAAAACCACAGAAAACTCTGCATAGTTAAGTTGATGAGCGTGGCCTAGGATCGAACTTGGCACTTCCCATCTACTTCGTTATTTCAATCTGTTTATCTTTAATTAAGTATAATTTCACCTTAGTTGTATCTTTAAAGGAATTAAAAACTTAGTAGCATCCTTTATATTATTACTGCATAAGGTTACAATCAGCCTTCCTCTTCAGCATGCCTCTATATCATCAACAGCTCCTTTATGGTGACCTGCTTCGAAAAAATTCCAAGTGCGCCACTTAAAATCAACTGCATACTTATTAAATAAGTAAAATTTTTTCTTTTGCCGATATTGTTTAAAAGGGGTATCGGAAAAAAATTGAACAACATTTATTTTCGTGTCTGAATCATCTTTAAAACTGGGTCCAAATAGATGCTAGATCATGATCTAAGCACAGATTCCGTACATACATGACTTTGATGTCAACTTGCACTGTTCTCTAATAATTTTTCAGGGTCTTCCAAAGTGATGTATCTCTTACATAATACAACTGGTTTATATTTTGCATAGCTTTGTTGAAAATATAAGCCTGTTGGAAATATTCTTAAAAATTAGAATCTCTCGATAATGGATTTGGCGCTCTGCATTACTTTCTTTTGGCAATATCAAAGAAAAAAAAAAGAATTTCCAGTAACACGTTTAATGTATTTTTCAATTTGAAAAATAAATATATTAATTAAGGTATTTATAGTAGATAATATTATCTGTTTCTGTCAATATGTCCATTCTGTTACATTAATGGTTCACTCTGTTACATTCTTTGTGTAACAGAGTGGACAAATAACCCTAGAACTAAGGTTAGACACTGCAAATTTCAAGCTATAATAAAAATAAACTTTCCTGAAAAAAACTTCATGAATTACATATTGATTTTCAATAGTTTATTCATTTAAATTTTTTTATTAAATAAAAAATTAAATGTAACAGAGTGGACATTTATTTAATGTATTCAGGATATTATAGATATAAAAAGCAACTTATCTTGTTCTTGGAAATTTTATCCCAAATGACTGATTGCAGGGGAATAGTAAACCCTTCAGGCAATTCAGTAGTGTTGCCAGCTTTGATATAATATTAAAATATTTTTTTTTATTTACTGTAACAGAGTGGACATAACAGAGTTGAATAAAATTTGGGACACACACACAGACAAAAAAATTGTTTTTTTCATACAAATAAAAAGTGATGATTTTTCTTTTTTGTCAGTCCTTTTTAGAATTTGCATTTCTGTTCTATATCATTAAACTGATTATTATAACTCATTACAAACTTGTATTAAATATGTTTGAATTTTATAAATTTCCGCTTGGGACAACAGGTTTTTCACTCTTCATCTATTAAAATATTTTATTGTGGCTATTATATTTCATCTAGAATTTAAAGAAAAATATCCAATGAAAGAAATATAAACAGGGAATAAAAAACAAACATAGTTGCGTTTTAATTCTTTATCATTATTTAAATAAAAAATCATATTTTCTCGGACATAGTTTTTACCATTTTTTTCGGAATGACTCATATATGTGTGTGATTCTACTCTTCATAAAACACCAGAAAGTGAAAAAATTATCGGCTGAAATGAATTACAGCGATCACAAAAAATTATCAAAATTAAGCATATTTTAACAGGGAGCAGCCCCGCTCATCACTCTGGGAGTGATGTTGAGCGCTTCTAAGGGGACTACTCGCAGTTTATTAAAAAAAAAAAAAAATACATAAATCGCCAGGCCCTAGCCTAGATCCGACAGTGGGCGAAGGTGCGACAATTGAACAATTTCCAAGTTGCGCTGAGGATTTGCCTTTCGCGACAAGGGGCGCTATGGAGAAAACTGTTTAACGCAGATAAGCAGTCATATTTTTGATGTTGTTGAAGCTGTGGGTAACACTCTAATGAAGATATACACTACAATATTAAAGATAAGATGAAACAGTCTTTCGAAGGGATGAGAACAAACTTTTATATTTGCAGTGGGAAATCTTCAAGTCAGATTCCCGTAAAAAGCCCCCCACGGAGGGCATTCCCCCCTAGGCCTAGGACCATAGACCTTATATATACTAGACCCCGCCACCAATACGGCTGACCATTACAGCGAATGTCTTCAACATGAGGGTGTAATCTGATACCTCCATCCTTTGCTCTGAGTCTCGGAAGTCACGTGATCTTGGACTAGGGGTGATTCCTCTCTTTCTCTCTCTTTTTTCCCGTATGCAAGCATAATCTCATACTTCTCTGACTGAAGTAAGAATTCAAACGCAATTTTTTCGCTTTCAAAATGATTTATCATAATTTTTTTTTTCTATGTAATTAATCTATGAAAGTTTAGCTTTCCATCCATGTGTAAATCTAAATGCTAAAATAAAAAGTGCGTGCACAATAAAAATATTAAAAAACACAAAATTCGTTCCTACAGAAAAATAACATAGTGATCATTCTCCACTCTTCCTCTAGACCAACTTCACGTGACAATTTTGCTGGGGAAGCTCGTTCATGATGCAGTCAAATAACGAGGGGGAAAGCGTGGTCTAGTATATATAAGGTCTATGCCTAGGACACATTAGGAGTCAATCGGCCTTAAATCCTACAACCAACAACCAACCATCAAGTCAGATTCTTTTAAAACTGGGTTGATTGCAGCACCGAGGGGAAGAGTACAGAAGTTCAGATTTTCGCACACATGCTTTTTAGAGGACAGACAAAACACTCACACACTCAGACCATACAGTAAAAACTTAACTAAAAAATAAATAAATAAAATATAATTATATAAATTAAAAATAATTAAATTTTAACTTCATTAATTAGTTCTATTTGAGATGTCTATCAAAAGATAGTATATTCTTTTCAATTTATTCAGGAGGGAAGGACGCGTAACAATGTTTTCCAGCCAGCCCTCGGGTCTTGGCAAGGGATTTCTAAAATGGTATAGACTTGTAAGAGGGCAACTGTAGTAGTAATGTTCTGGTGTGCCCTCCTCTTCGCAAGAGCATAGGGGCGTGCGTCTAGGTAAGAGAAAGTCGTGTGAATGACACACAAGATTATTATCAGTATTTTTTAAAGTATTGGGCTTTAGTATTGGACTCTTTGCAAAATTTGAAATTTGACACTGAAGTAGCTCGGACGTTTCTCGCAAGATTTTTAGTTACGCAATTGCGATAGCTATTCAATTCATCGCAAAAATGGCCAAAAATATTTAATGTCGCCAAGAAAATCCCATATTAAAGCTATGTCTTTTGTAATTATTTATCTATAGTATTTACTTTCTCTTACCCTTACGGTAGAGAAAGTATTGTTTTAGGGTCAAATTTTCAAGAGTTTTTGTTATATTTACATGTTCTGAGGTCCCCTGAATACGAAAAATCATGTTTTTAGCGAATGGTCTGTGTGTGTGTGTGTGTGGGTGTGTCTGTCTGTGTGTCTGTTATCAGCATATCTCAAGAACAAATTGAAACAGAAATTCCAAACTCGGTACTCTAAATGTGTATCATATACGGATGCTTCACTTAGCTTTTCGTTGAGATGAAGCAAATGGTTCATGTACAGGGACATTCAAAAGTATTCAAATATATTACGTCTATGGGGGATATTGCAGTTAAGTAGAGTTTAACATCTATAGACTGCACTAAACCAAATGAAACGAATATATATTTTTTGTAATAGAGATAGTCAACTGGGAGAAAAAAAAAATGTGTATGTCGGAGCCTCGCCTCCCCCACTGGGGGGGGGGATGAAGTCCCCCCTCGAGGGGAGTAAATTTTCATGATGGGTATCTTTCTAAAGAGTTCGCCAATACCTTTAAAACGAATGGTTTTTTTTTTGGATATTTGTATAGGAAAATATAGAAGAAAGTCGTGTGGTGGCCACAACGCACCAGTTATTTGTTGTTAGTGGATGTTCTTTATTAATAATATTTTACCATTTCCAGGAAAGCTGTTCGGGAATTGAAATAAATTCCTCATAGAGGTATGGTAAATAATGTATGTTTTAAGCTAAATATTTATCGCTTGTTTTTTTGCATATTTACACGTTTTGAGGCTTCCTGATTACCGTAGTCAAGTTTTTTAACGTTTTATCTTTGTCTGTGTCTCTTAGAGTGACTTAAAAACGAATAATTTTAGGAGATCCAAATGTTGTATTTTGAAGTTAATATAAGTTTTTTGCTGGAAATGTTTGATCAGGATTGATAAGTTTCAATGAATGTTGCGTGTGAATATTGTCTGTATAATTTTAAGTAAACTTTTAATTTTAATAACAGAATTAAATTCTATATAAATGTAGGTGCATTATTGAAACGGGGGGTTGAGGGGGCGGTTGCCACCCTTCACACAGAACTAATTATCATATAAAACTCTTCCGAAGCCTAATTTGAATTGTTTAAGATAGGTTTACATAACAGTACTTGTTATCTTATCTTTTTACCTCCAACCTGTTTTTATAGTATTAAATTTCAGGGTAAGAGAAAGTCGTGTGCGCGACACACCAGATTATTTTTTATTAAAAACTTCAGGAAATGTTTTTTTTTTTTTTTTTTTCCATGTATTTCTCTTTCTATTTTACACCTTTGTTCAGTTTTTTCTTTGGTTTCAAAGCTCTGTAAACACTATTTCAAGCTGGGCAACGTCGGGTAGACCTGCTAGTTATAGAAATTAGCGGCGAGAAATCGTAAAATATTATTTCCCTGTTAATAGCTAAAATTTGCACTTTTTTCGAAGCTGATTTAAAAAATACCGCGTTATCTCACCATAAATCAATGTATTTCCTGGCTTTTTAGTAATTTATTTTCAAACATGGCATATATTTGCGGACATTTCCTTATATAGATATGAAACATTTCACGGGCCAATTGATTTAATTTACAGTTGTCGATTAATGAGTATAACTGTCATGGAAGGAAAAGAAATGACCAGTTGTTTCAATTTTTAAGTCGCCACATACAGAGTGGCGAGTAGGTTTTTTCATGTCTTATTTCACGATTATTAGTTTCCTCTATATTCAATAGAAGAAAATATTGGACTCACAAAAATTTTCGACTTCCGGTTTTCGGTGGATTTACTCGTTTTGAGAGGTCCAGAACACGATTTGACCATTTTTAGAAAGTGCCTGTCTGTGTGTGTGTGACAAAATTTTTGTGGCGACTTATCTCATGAACTACTGCACAGAATCGCATATAATTATATATATAAATACACCTTGATCTAAGTTAGTGCTTGTCAACTTTTGGTGTTAACTGCTCAGCAGGTGGCGTTGCTATGCAGCGATTTCCACAGTTTAAGAAAAGTCTATATCTCAGGAACTACTGCATAAAAATGCATATAAATTTATATGGAGATGCATATTCACATATTTTAGTGCCTATCAATGTTTGGGGTCAACCGTTCAACAGGTGGCGCTGCTGTGCAGCGATTTTTATAATTTAAGGAATGATTATATCTCAGGATACCGCGTAAATTTGCATAAAAAATTATATATGGATGCTCTTAACATAAGTTACTGCGAATCAACTTTTGGTATTAATTGCTCCACAGGTGGCGCTTCTGTACAGCGATTTCCTCAGTTTAAGATAAGACTATATTTCAGGTTCTAATGCGTATAATCAGACAACACTTGATATGTGAGAAAGCCATTATGTGACATTATGCCGATTCAATTTGGATGTATATCTACCAATAGGTTGCGCTGCTATAGTGTAGTTTTCTCTGAGAACGGGAATGCTACATTTCAACTTCTATGGCATTTCTGTACGAAATTTGATACATGAGATAACCATTATGAAAACGCATTTTTCAAGATGTTAGCTAAACTGTGTTTCTTTGGATATTTAGTGTTAGTTTTCTGTAAGATGAAAATCATCTACATTCTCTTCATCATGGTAGATAATTTTAATAAATAATAGTTTTAGTAAATTATTTAAACTGAGTGAATTTAAATAGGAAAATATATGAGAAAATCTTGTGGTGACCACAACATACTAGTTTTAAGATTTCATGTTATACATTCCGACATGCACTGATGTTTAAAAAAAGACAAAACATTTTTTCAAATGTAGTGTCGTTTGTAAGTATTACACATCAAGCCAAATCACACAATTTCAAATGTTAGAATATTGAATCACTGAGCAGAACCATCTACAAAAGAAATCAAATGAATGTAATTATTAAATCTGAATCCAAGTGGACAGAAGACAGAAAGTCCGTATTACATGCGCATGGATACAAAAATTTAGTCACTAGTAAGGAATATGATCATCCCCGACCCCGACTACAATACAATGCAGGACTTAAAATGCTTATTCATGCTGAAAACGAGGTTGCGATAGAGATGTTAAAGTAGATATGCACACGCCCATTAATTTTGAAACGGCTAACGCAGCGGCAGAATCATTATAGGTGCCTAACACATCCTACCAAGTTTCTCCCAAGACTTAATAGAATTTAATTCTGTGGATCATGCTAGCTAAGCTATTTATTAAATATCTTCATTCTAAAAGAGCTTTGTGTGTGCTATTGGACAATGAATTATGATGTTTTCGTCCGTAAAGAAAAGGTCCAGACCTACAGCACCAGACGCACAGGAAGCAAGAGAATCTAGGTATTTGAAAGAAGTGTGTGTGTGTAAGGGTGGGGGGGGGGGAGGTAGTAATATTACTAAGCATAACATCTTCCTTTACAAGATTTTTAGCATCTCAAAATTGGCCCCTTTTTGATGAAGTTGGAGGGGTGACTGCGTATTCCTTTTTCTCTTTAGGTGTTCATATGCCTAGAATAACTTGTTAAATTAATACGACTTTTTTTTTTTTTTAAAATAAGAATTCGATTACATTACTGTTGAATTTCATTCTTATGTTCTTGTTGCCATAGACACCAGCGTCTCTGATGAGATGGTATTAATGGTACACATTGTGCTGGTCGTCGTGCATATAGATCATATTTATGCTGCCTTATGATAACGATAAAACGTAGCAATAGGCACCTAGTAATCTTTTACACTTGCTTTGCAATTTCTGCTACGTCTGCTGCTGTCTTTTCTTCAGGGGCGCGCCGGCATTGTCAGGCGCCTGTGTGCAGAGTTTCAGTTCGCGCCCTACATTACTTAAAAAAAAAAAAAAAAAAAAATCATTTTATAAAAAGTTATCATCTAGCAAGTCAATTGAATCTTGTACCTTAATAGTAATAAGTTTATTGAATGGCTAATAAAAAATGAAATGTATCAAATAAAATGAAATTTAAAAAGAAACGAATAAAAAGTACATGTTGCAGAAAAAAAAAAAAAAAAAAAAAAAAAAAAATCTTACACAGGGAGTTGCAAAAACACGTGGTACAATTGTGAAGGCAAATAGAGGAAACCAAAATAGGCAGATTTAGTGTTAATGTGGGAGCAGAAATGCCGCGTTGAGGCATTACAGTAGATGGCTTAGATGAGAGTTGTAAGTGTGAACGTTTCTATTTGTTTGGGTATAATTTTTAAGTAAATATTTAAACACAAAAAATAGTCTTAGTAAACTAAACGTTCCCTCATTTCATTATACCTTTTGCGAGTATTACGCGCATCATACTGATCCAAAATATCAGTCTCTATTCATATTGTTACGAAAATTTCGATTTTCTTGCATTAAAAAAGTAATTGTAAAGAAACAGGCAGTTTTTTGTCGAAAGATAAACTTTATTCAAGGATTATTCTAAAAAAACCCAATAAATTATCGTACTCAAATTCATACCTCAAAAAGTCATAAAACAATGTTAAAAACACCACAGAGTAGAATTTCACTCATCTAAGAATAAATATAAAACCATTTAAACCAAAATGAATGTTCAGAACAGATGTTCGAATACAACTGATCTTTTTGGGGAGTCTTCTGATCTCTTTTTTTTTATAATTTCTGTCGTGATTTGCCGGACTTTCGAGGTTATTCTGCGCCAGAAGCTAATTGATAAATCCAGGAAATTCCAGGACTCGGATTTTATTGAAGATAGAGCTTCTAAACTTTGGAAACATTAAATTATAACTTCTCCACAAGTTTGGTAGCCATGTCGCTGAATTCATTGCTAAGTTGCCAAGTCTGTATCCAAAGCTAACAATCACTTCCCGCCCCATCCCCGTTAAAATTGAATGAACTTCTTCTTATTTGCACTTTAATCGTAAATCTGCTTTTATTGCAACATTTAGGAAAGTGGTTTAACTTTTTGCAGTACTAAAATGAAAAAAATTTATAATTAGTCGTGCTATTGCGGTATGTTTGCACATATAAATGAGTTTAACATTTTCAACTAGTACAGATAAATGGAATTTATAAGTACATAAAAAAATTAGAACACATAATAATAATAATAATAAAGGAAAAAAAATCTGTAGTGAGTTTTATGTTGCTCAATTTCATTGTTGAAAACTCTCGAAATACTCTTAAGGTCGAATGACTATCGATATAATGACAGGATTTAACTTAGTTAATTATGGATTTATTTTTTTTTTTTTTTTAAGGAACAAATAAATTTATACATGAAATAGTAGCATATACCTAATAAATATCACTTGGAAAATATGGATAAAAAATACTTAACAAGGTTAAAAATAATCTAGTGAAAAGAATTTCGCCCATTTTCCTTATCTAAACATTTTACATAATCTTTATATATATATTTCTTTTGTGCGTGTGTATGTCACTGAACTCCTCCTAAACGGCTGGACCGAGTTTAATGAAATTTTTTGTGTGTCTTCAGGTGGATTCTAGAATGGTTTAGATTTACAATAGAGCATTTCCTCATGACGTCTGGTGGTTGGCAAAAAAGCGCGCTCGACTTTCCTGCGCCCCGCCCACCATTGCTAACCGCATAGCGATCCGCCATCGCTATGCTTTTCCCAAGCCTTTTTGCCAACCACTCATAAAAGTTGAGGTTTATCAGCATATATTAAATAAAAATTCCATTTTAACTTTAAAATGATTAAAAAGAAAGATATATTTGATGCCAAAATAAACAAAATTCACGTTTATTTATTTATTTTTCGGAAATAAAATATTTTTAAATTTCGTGTGATAAATAATAAAAATTAGAAAAAAAAAATTAATATGCTCTGAAAATTGGTGCACTTTTCTATCGGGAATTCGCGTGTAAATAAATATTTTCATAGAGATACTTGGTATTCGCTTAAAATTTTTATTTAATTTAGTAGTACTTTTCTTTTCTACAGTAAAACAAAAATTTTCGTTTTAATTGATACTTTATATGTAACTTATAAAGGTTCTTTTATGTTCACTTTGATTGTAAATAGTAATAATTTCGAATTTATTAGAATTTTTTATTTTTATTTTGTATATATCATAAATTTTTTGTGTGTCTTCAGGTGGATTCGAGAATGGTTTAGATTTACAATTCAGTCCAATTTAAATTGTTTATTTAATTAATTTATCACTTATAAATTGTTGTTGATTTTGGAATGTTTCACATTGGATCCGGCAGACCGCGCTACGATCGTAGTATCGAATATTCAATAATACGCAAGCGAAGTGATCACGTCACTGGCCGTCCGTGGATGCAAGAAAAATATTTCCTATGTTATAGCCCATTGGATTTTTTGTAAAAAATTACTAAAAATCGAGGAAAATTATTTCTCGATTTTAATCCCCATATTTGGGTATAGATATGTATTAGTTATCATGTGCATGCGTTAGATTGAGTTGTTTTTGCTGAAAAATTGATAAAATTTGAATTTTTAATCTCAAAACTCTGTCATCCTTGGCGGATAAAAAAATATCGCCATATCATCTGGCGAACATATTTAATTTCTTTCAAAAATAATGGTTATTTCAACAACTTATATTAAGAGAGTAATGAATAATATGAAACAATTTCGTACAATACATATTACGAAAATATACATCTGGCATGTATATTTTCGTATTACGTTTTTGATCGCCAAATACAAAAAACGCCAAGGAAGACAGAGTTTTGAAAATAAAATTAAAATTTTGTCAATTTGAGAGCAAAATAACTCAATCTAACACATGCATACGATAACTAATACATATCTATACTCAAATACGGGGATTAAAATCGAGAAATAATTTTCCGCGATTTTTAATAATTTTTTATAAAAAATCCAATGGGAGATTAACATAGGAAATCTTTTCTTGCATCCACTGACGGTCAGTGACGTTACACTTCGCTTACGTATATTCTATTGTAATTTCAGTTTGTCCCGACAGTTGGTGCTACAATCAAATTCAGGAAAATATTTTGTAACTTCGTGTTATTATTGTTATACAAAAAATTGTGTCCTAATTGAAATATTACATCAAGATGTAATTAGTGTTTGAAGAGTTTTGAAGTGAGCATAAAAAACTAAACATTTTGCAAATTTAGTGCGGAATTGGAGTGAGTATTTTATATAATTTTCTATCAAATTTACACGCGCGTTGATTAACAATCACCCTAAACTACAAATTTATTTGTGTAGCTAATTTATTATATTTTATTTATTTATTTTTTGAATGGAACACCTTTAGTATCGGATCCCTTTGGCAAAATTTGAAATTTGACACCGAAGTATAGCTCGGACGGTTCTCGCCAAGATCTTTAGTTCCACAATTGAGATAGCCATTTCAATTCATCGCAAAAATGATTTAAAATATTTAAAGTCACCAATGGGGTCCCATACTTTTGTGCGTGTGTATGACACTGATATTTTATTTATTTATTTTTTGTATGGAACACCTTTAGTATCGGATCCCTTTGGCAAAATTAGAAATTTGACACCGAGATAGCTCGAACGCTTCTCGCCAAGATCTTTAGTTCCACAATTGAGATAGCTATTTCAATTCATCGCAAAAATGGCTTAAAATATTTAAAGTTACCAAAGGGGTCCCACACTTTTGTGCGTGTCTATGTCACTGAACTCCTCCTAAACGCCTGGACCGATTTTAATGAAACTTTTTGTGTGTCTTCAAGTGGATTCGAGAATGGTTTAGATTTACAATTCAGTCCAATTTAAATTGTTTATTTAATTATTAATTATGTATTTTACGTTATAATCGGAATTCACAGTCACCGTTCACAGCGCTCCATACCTGTTTCTCTTATATATCACATCCTTACACACTTACAATAAGTTAGTTATTTTTTTCTAGCAAAATATTCTCTAGAAATAATTTATATGACAAAACAGTTTGTCGGGCCAGCTAGTTTGTATGTAAATTTATATGTGTTTTTCCATATAGTAGTATGATACAAAAATCTGTTTTAAACTATTTTACCGCGACGGGACGTTTGTACGCTGCGCAGATATAAATAATAGATAAATTTATAAGTAAATAAAATAAGAATATATAGTAAGAATTATTAATTTTTAAAGTAGATTCTATGAATATTGGAACCGATAATATTATTTAGTGAAATGTAATTCATTTGCTTGAGATTTTGTGAATTCTGGAATAATATACATCCATTTGATTCAAAATATCTTAAACTATCGGTGAAATTGCAAAATTTAAAAATCTGTCTGATACCGTTGTGAAGCCTAAGTAAGTTTTAATCATTTTAACTTTAGAAAAAGATTGTTCCACTGATGCTACGGTAATTATGTCAAAATAATCTCGAAAAAAAAAATTAATCCGCATATAAAATTTATTCTTGCTGAGGTAATTTGAGTAAAGTTATGCTTGGAAACGAACTTGTGGGGATTTCATAAAATTCCGTTACAATAGTTGTCGGATACATATGAACAATTTACACACCGAAATCCGTGACCGCAGTTCCCAGTTCCCATAGAGTTTACTCGACAAATTTAGCGCTAAAAAGGAGGGGGTGTCTCGAATTTACCCCCCCCCCTCTCCAAATTGAAAATTACATAAAAACAAAAATGAGTTTTTGGAAATATCCTAAAAAAAAAAAGACGCTTACCTGTTTTCAACATCTTTGTACCATTTTTAGAAGAATTCTTTTAGTAGAATTTTTTGGTAGAATCCGGAATTTGCGAAATTTCCCCTCAAAATCGATTTTTCTCTTCTCTCCCTTAAAAATCAAAAATTCCAAAATTGCAGAAAATGTTTTTTCTTTTTCTTTTCTTTTTTTTTTTTCCAACTCAGGTCTAGTCTCTCCATATACTATTTCCTCACCGTTATGCTTAAGCCCCGTTCACATGAGCAGTTTCTACCCGGGTCAAACCCGCGTCAATCTTCGCGAAGCTGTTCACATACTTCCATCCCGCGTAAAAGCAGGGTTAGACCAGGGTCATTTTTCCTCCGAAATCAACCCCGCAATATACTAGGGGCACGGGGATAAGAGGGAATAACCCGCGAATTACCCAGAATGCTTTTCGCTTGTTTCTTTCTGCTTCAATACTGGGACAGCGAATTGCGCACTATTTTCAAGAGATAAACTGCGTTCTTTTTTATTATTTTATTTTATTATTATTTTGTGTGTGCGTATTGTTCTGTGAAGTTAATTGAAGAATAATAATACTAGAGGAAGGAATTTAAAATAATGCGTGGATATTATATAAATGAAAAATATAAAACGGGCACAGTGTTTTGCACTTTTCTTTTTTCCTTTTTTATTGAAATTTCTAAAATTCTCAGTAAACTAATATATAGTAAATTAATATTGTTTTACAATATGAATAATTTTTTTGTATTATAAAGGTTATTTAAGGAAATGGTAGACACATTTTTTTTTTCTTTTGTAAATAACTTCTTAGAATTATAAACATTTTGTATGCATATGCATTGGAATATAACAATATTAAGTATTAAAATTTCTCAAAAACTATTTAAATTCAATAAAATTAAATTAAAAAATTATATATTTTTTAAAAATTAATCCTGCTAAACAATTTTTAACATTTCTCTTTATTTTACATTATTATAATTTATTTAACAATATATTCTAAACATGTTTGAATATTGCTTTCTCTATTAATTGATAAAATAATTTTTGAAAAATGTTTTTATGTTTGCATATTAATTTTTTTCATTTAATTTCCAGCATTCAAACAATATATATATATGTATATATATATATATATATATATATATATATATATATATGCATACGTATATAATCATTTTAAGAAATTAATTTATCAGCCAATCTTTAATATATATATAAAGATTTAACTTACCAATGAATTTACAAAGTAATAACCAAATGTATTTATAAAATATTTCTGAGTTGCTGTAAAATATTTAAAATCCATTGTACACACTAGAGCCTGGACTGGGTGGAATGTCTTTTAGGGGGACTTTCTAAGGGAAACTAGCTCATACTCATGGAAGTTTTAGGGAAAACGACGGAAAACTATTAAGATCAGACCGACGATGGTTCGAACCCGATACCCATATTTATTCGCCTAATAGTATGGCCAATATATCGAATTTTGTTGGGTTAATAACAGTTATAAGAACTATATATATTTTTTTCCTGGTAGGAGGAAGAGAAGCAATTTTAATTATATAAACAGAACAAATTTATAATACCTATATCTTGAGTTCACGTATAAAATTTAACTTTAGAAGTGGGTTATAAATAGATAAACTATTTGGGAACAGATTTGAATAATATATATTTCATAATCTGTTTTATATTTTACTATATTAGAGATTTCATTGAAAATTTTCTTTTATAGGTAATTGTATCCCATTGCTTCTGTTCTTACACACACACACACACACACACACACGCACACACACACACACACACACATATATATATATATATATAATTATCGACATATTTAATCAAAAAAAAAATTAAGTGGTGGTGTGAGCATTAAGGCTGATTGATATCACAAGGGCTCTAGGCCTAGGTGGAATGCCCTCCACAAAATTATTTTAAGAGGTTTGGATTTTAGTTTCGGATTATTTAAGAGGTTCCGTGATTTTCTATTGAATTTTGGTTTTAATACTTTTGGTTACAGAATATTTTTAATTACAAAAGGAGTTTTAATAATAAAATATATATGCACAAAACTCTAATTTATAGTTTTTATTACAGATGCACAAGAATACTTTTTTTTTTTTTTTTTTAATGAATTCTTATTTCGATGCATAATAAAAGATAAAGATTTATGAAAGATTTATGTTGAAATAATTTTAAGAATATCTATTAGTTATGATAGCAAGAAATGAAATAAGTATCTGACCCAGTATTTATTAATGTAGTAATATTACTTTAAAATCTTTAAGGCAATAAAATCTGAATTAAAAGTTTAATCATTTATTTTATTATTTAATGCATTTAGATTTAATATAATTATTATGCATAATTTATTCTAACTAATTTAAAATCAAAGTATTGTAAAGTTAATTATTAGTATTTCAATTGACTAAGTTTAATTGTAATAACAATATAAATAAAACTAATATCAAAACTTATTTTATTTCCCGATCCCGTTTACAATCTTAATATTCAAAATACTAACTAATTTAAAATCAAAGTATTGTAAAGTTAATTATTAGTATTTCAATTGACTAAGTTTAATTGTAATAACAATATAAATAAAACTAATATCAAAACTTATTTTATTTCCCGATCCCGTTTACAATCTTAATATTCAAAATAATATTAATAATTAAATTTCTAATACATAATATATATATATATATATATATATGAAAAAATATTATATTTCTGCGCCATGAAAATTCGTACCATGAAAATTTGCAGAATCATGTAATCACAAACTCTTTATAATCTAGAAATCTATAGTTCTAGTGATCACGTGTTCAATTTCAGTCATAAAATTTGCACCAGTTGGGAGAGCTTATTAACTTTATTTAGCGATTAAACACACAATAAAAAACTATTTGCAGTATACTTTGAAGAATTCACAATTATAACTTAATTCAGTATATTTCAGGATAACATTGTTTCTCCATAAAGGAGCCAAGATCATAATATTTAAATCATAACTTTCATGTTCAAGAGAAAAAATTATACTTCCTGTTTAAGACAGGCCGAGAAACAAAACTAGAAAAAAAGTAACATTCTCATGGAGAAAAAAGCACCTCTCATTTGGCAAAGAGCCAACTACTCGTCGGGGGGGCTGGCGAAACGAAACCAAAAGCTACGTTCAAACATGCTCCGCCCCCATGAACGAAGGTTCATAAAAATATTCTACAAGTACAATAACAACATTAGTGTTATTACAGGTTTTCATTTTCTTGGTCTTCAACTGCAAATAGATAAGAAAAAAAAGAGATTAATATACATATGAAACATTGTAACTAGATGATTAACATAAATGGATTAAAAACAGGAACATAAAAAAAAAATAAAAAAATAAATAAAAATAAAATAAAATAAAATAAAAATAAAATAAAAATTTCAAAGTTCAAAATGGTAGAGGTGATAGTTTGGCGATCGGACGCTTCAACTCTCCATAAATAGTTTTCAGTAGAACAACACGAATCTTGCCATCTGCTCCAGGAAATAATTTGATTATGCGTCCTAGTTTCCACTTCAAAGGGGGCTGATTATCATCTTTTATTAAAACCAAATCGTCTTTCTTGAAATTTGGTTTATTTATTAACCATTTTGATCGCCTTTGCAAGTCTGATAGGTAATCTGAAGACCATCTGTTCCAGAAACTTTGAAAAATTTTTTGTAGAAGTTTCCATCTTTCTAGCGGGGTTAGGTTAACTGAAGAATAGTCAGGTTCTGGTATTGAAGTCAAGGCAGTGCCTATGATAAAATGTCCTGGAGTTAGAGCATTTAAGTCACTTGGATCATTCGAGAGCGCAACAAGAGGTCTCGAGTTCAAACACGATTCAATTTGAGTAATTAAAGTAAGGAACTGTTCATAAGTTAATATTTGTTCGCCAATAGTTCTTTTTAAATGACCCTTCATCTGTTTTATTCCAGCCTCCCAAAGTCCTCCAAAATGGGGGGCCGATGGGGGATTGAAATTCCATTTGATTGTTTCTTCGGACAAATATCTGTGGATCTTTTCGTCAGAAGAGATCAAGGACATCATTTTTTTCATTTCGTTGTCGGCACCTACAAAGTTCGTTCCTCTGTCTGAAAACAATTCTTCAGGTTTTCCTCGTCGAGCAACAAACCTCTTCAAGGATGCGAGGAATGTTTCAGAGGTGAGATCACTGAGTATTTCCAAATGAATTGCTTTTGTGGAAAAACAGATATATAAACAAATATAACTTTTATAAGATCTAACACCTCGGCCCTTACGAGGTTTGATGAGAAAGGGGCCTGCAAGATCAACCCCGACTTTCGAAAACACTCGCGATGGCACTACACGAGCAGCTGGAAGATCACCCATCAGTTGAGAGGCTAAGTTCGATGTGGTTCTAAAACACTTCATACAGTTCCGCAGATTCCTTTTCACGGCGTCTCTTGCATTAATTATCCAATATTGTTGTCGCAGGACTGAAATTGTTAACTGAGTTCCACTGTGAAGATGTTTTTCATGAAAGTACTTTATAATTAAATCTGTAATGTGATGCGTTTTAGGAAGTATCATTTGGTGTTTTTGACTCTCAGGTAGGTTTGCGTGTCTTAATCTTCCACCAACACGAAGAATTTCATTTTTGTCTAGAAAAGGATTTAAAGAAAGGAGTTTGTTACTAGCATTCAGGTTTCTTCCAGATTTTAAAGTCTTTATTTCCTCTCCAAATTCATGTCTTTGAACCAACTTCACAATAATTTTAGTTGCCTCATCAAGTTCTTGTATAGTTAAAAAGCCAGTATTTCGCTCAGATCGACATTTAGTATTTTTTATAAATCTAAGACACCAGGCTGTAACACGTCTTAATTTAGACCAAGATGAAAACTTATATAATAATTCAAATTCATTATTGCCATGAGTTAAAGAGCAAACAGTAGTTTTCCGTTGTTCTCTCAAAATCTCTTCTTCAGGTATTTTGACTTCATTTTCCGGTAGTGGTGTCGGTAAGTGCTCTTCTTTCAACCAGATTGGTCCCTTTAACCATTCTTCATTCTTCAACAATTCAGTTGCTGTGCAACCACGAGATAGCACATCAGCGGGATTTTTAACCCCTGGACAAAATCTCCACTGAGATGGGGCTACTAATCGTTGAATTTCACGCACTCTGTTCTCTACAAAGGGCTTCCAGTTACTAGCACTTCCTTTGACCCAATAAAGGGTAATTTGGGAATCACAGAAGCATAGTATGTTTTTGACGGGAACTGAAAATAGCTGCCCAAGATAATGAGCTAATCGAGCAGCTGTTAAGGCTCCCATCAATTCAAGTCGAGGCAAAGTAAGTTTTTTGAGAGGAGCTACTCTTGTCTTTGACATAATAAATGAAGTTTCACGGGAACAAGGATCACGAAAATAAGCTACTGTACCATATCCCTTCAAACTGGCATCGCAGAAAACACAAATTTGAATAGTTTCAGGAGTTAATTTTTCAAAATTCGTAAAATATTTTCTAGGCACTTCAAAATTTTCTAAATCCTGTATTTCACGATGCCATTTCTTAAATTTTTGTGTTAAAGCATCAGGTAAAGCAGAATCCCAATCAACACCCTGCTCCCATAGTTCTTGCATTAGAAATTTAACTCTTATTATAAAAGGGGAAATAAACCCTACAGGGTCATACACCTTTGCTACAGTTTGTAAAACAATTCTCTTAGTGATAATTTCATTATCAAACCCTTCTAACAGAGATTGAATGTCTATTCTTAACGTGTCATTATTAGTTGACCACATTATTCCCAATACTTTAGAGATATTTCCCTCATTTATTTCTTCATCAACGTTTATTCCATGTTTTTCCCACAATTTGCTTAATTCGTAAGAATTACTTTTAAATTTCCTTAATGTCATATTGGCATCTTTAAGTATTTTCACAGCACCAGACGATAAAATAAATGCTTCATTTACAGAATTAGCGCCATGAAAGAGATCATCAACATATAAGGAAGTATCAAGCATATTTACGACTTTCTCAAACAAGTTTTTATAGCCCTTTATGTGATGTTTAATGGTAGCTGAGAGCAAAAAGGGTGATGTTGTAACACCAAAAGTTACACGAGTCATGCGGAAAACCTTTAATAGAGGATTTTTACTATTTATATCCTCAAACCATAGAAATCTCAAAAAGTTTCTATCATTTTCTGCAACCTGTATTTGTAGAAAAGCTTTTTCAATGTCACAAACAAAGGCAATTTTATGAAGGCGGAATTTTAAAATAATATCCAAAATATTAGGATTTAAATTGGGGCCTGCAAATAAACATTCATTTAAAGATTTTGCTTCCTTTTCTTTGGAAGAAGCATCAAACACTATTCTGACCTTTGTAGTGGACTTATCTGTTCTTATCACCGGTCTGTGGGGCATATAATATACACCAGTTTCATTTTTGTTTATTTTACACTCCTCTATTATACCCATTTTCTTTTGTTCCTCAAGAATTTTTTCATATTCATTTTTAAGCCATTCATTTTTAGACAGTTTTGTTCTCAAACCCCAAAGTCTATTTTTGGCTATTTCTATATTCGATTTTAATTCATTTTTATTTTCCTTCCACAAAAATTGAATTTCATATCTTCCCTTAACAAAATTTAAATTTTCATTAAAAGAATTAATAATTTCTATATCTCTCTGTGACATAGAATCATTCTTACTGTCACATATTCCAAGTGATTCTAAATCCCAAAAACGCTGCAAATCAAAACTGTCAAATTTATTTACAGATACAAAATGCGAATTAATTACTTCTGTACTATTATTATTCAATTTCCCCACTACAGTATATCCGAAAATAGTATTAGCAACATATAAATTATCACCGATTTCTTCAATGATACCTCTCTGTATTTTCCAAAAATAATCAGCTCCTAGCAAAATATTAATTTTGGAATCACTTAATGAATTGTCTGCCAATTTCCAGTTTTTATTTTTAATATAACTTTCAATTTCTGGTTCGCCCCTTGGGCTTTTCAAGGGAGTCGCGGTTATTAAGTCTGTAGCTAATACTTCAACATGGATGAGCCGACGAGGATTTATTTTGCTACGCAGTTCAATATTAAAAACCTCGAATTCCTCTTCTTTACCTTTATTTATACCAAAGGCAAAAACAGTTAGCTTTTCTGTTCTTACACGGGTTAATTTTAATTCGTGGGCCAATTCTTTAGTAATAAAACTTTTTTCACTTCCGGAATCCAATAAGAGTCTGACAGTTTTTGATCTAGAATTAGATTGGGCTATGACGCAACATGTTTGCAATAACGCTGCCTGATTACTGTTTTTTAAATGTGAATTCGATACTATAGTGTTCTCTACTACTTCTGGTTTCAAGTTTTTTGAAAAACAAAATAATTTGTTATGATCTGTTGCTTTACATTTTTCGCAAGGCTGCGATTTCACCCTGCACTGTGATGACAGATGAGATTTTAGAAAACATTTATAACACCTGCCATCCTTCTTTAATTTTAACCTTTTCTCAACATCAGTTAAATTAGTACATCCAAGAGAATGATGATCATAATTCTTGCAAAATATGCATATATTTTTTACACCTACATTCAATGAATTCATTTTATTTGGAAATTTTCTGTCATTAATTTCGGCTTTATTTTTATTTACAATTACCGAAGCATTTTTATAATTAATCATACTAAGTGATTTTTCACGCGATTCAAGTTCTACTTTAAGAAAATTAATTAAGTCTGTCACATCAGACTCATCCTTCCTTTTATCACTTTGCCTGTAATACTCAACTACTAGATCGTTTGGCAATAATTTTAATAAAATTGGATTCAGTAAATGACCATATTGGCCTTTTGTCACCCCTAAATTAGATAAACTGCGAATATTTACTTCACAAGCGTCATAAAACTTTCGCAAAGCAGTTATATTTGATGAACTTTTTACGCCTTCTAAGTTTATCAATTTATTCATGTGAGCATTAATGATAATATCCTTTTGCCCAAAACGTGTTTTCAATATTTCTATGCAATTATCATAATTTTGTTCCGTAAGTGAAAACCCTTCAATAACATTGTACGCTTTGTCAGTTAAAAGCGTTTTCAAGTAAGTGAATTTTTCAATCTTTGTAAGATTTTCATTTAAATGGATTGAATTTTCGAAACAATCGAAAAATTCGTTCCATTTTTCTATTTGTCCACCAAATTTTGGTAAGGACATTTTCGGCAATCTCACTGCCGAACCAGTTTTTGTTTGGGTTTCACTGACAGAACAGTTTGAACTACTTTCATCTTTATTATTACATAATCTTTTTAATCTTAGTTTCATTTTGCATTTGGCAGAAATTATTTGCTCGCCGTATTTATCGCTGGTCGCGATATCTTTTTCATACTCTTTAATATCTACTATTAAATTTTCAATTTCATTATTTAAATTTTTTAATGCAATTTCTCTTTCACCTATCATTTCCTGGATTTCGATGATTTCGTCTGATTTTGTGTTTTCTAGATCATCCAATAATAAATTCTCTAATTTATTTATTAATTTAGTTACATTTGAGCGTTCCGTAGAACGCTTAGCTTTTAACTTTTCAATATTCATAGCGAGCAAATAATCAAACAAAATAATTCAAATAATTAAAATTTCTAATTTCATTTAATCAATGTTATAAATAGTAGTTAAATTTTGCTTACCTGGTTCCATATCCAGGCAGCTATCTAATAACGAATCCGGAATTCCAGTCATTATTATTTTTCAGTGTTTCGTTTTCACAATAAATTATCCAAGCTTTCAAATCCAAATCCAGATAAATTAATATCTAAGGGTAATTTCACTTTTAAGGGATTTCACCTATCCCGGGTTTCGGCACCATGAAAAAATATTATATTTCTGCGCCATGAAAATTCGTACCATGAAAATTTGCAGAATCATGTAATCACAAACTCTTTATAATCTAGAAATCTATAGTTCTAGTGATCACGTGTTCAATTTCAGTCATAAAATTTGCACCAGTTGGGAGAGCTTATTAACTTTATTTAGCGATTAAACACACAATAAAAAACTATTTGCAGTATACTTTGAAGAATTCACAATTATAACTTAATTCAGTATATTTCAGGATAACATTGTTTCTCCATAAAGGAGCCAAGATCATAATATTTAAATCATAACTTTCATGTTCAAGAGAAAAAATTATACTTCCTGTTTAAGACAGGCCGAGAAACAAAACTAGAAAAAAAGTAACATTCTCATGGAGAAAAAAGCACCTCTCATTTGGCAAAGAGCCAACTACTCGTCGGGGGGCTGGCGAAACGAAACCAAAAGCTACGTTCAAACAATATATATATATATATTTACTACATATAAAAAAGATACTGAAATTTTCATGTTTAAAAAATTAAATTCAGAATGATTTGTTTGTAATATTAAATTTGCATTAAAAACTTAATGTAAAATTAAATATTAATAATGGAGAATAATATAAAATATATAATCCTAAAATTAAATAATGTATGTAATCCTTTTATTCTCAGCTGCTGTCAAAGTCAAACATGAAATTAAATTCACGTTTTCGCGGACAATACGGTTTCGCTTCTTTTCTCCGA
The DNA here is from genome assembly GCA_963930645.1 of Salticus scenicus. Lineage (NCBI taxonomy): Eukaryota > Metazoa > Arthropoda > Arachnida > Araneae > Salticidae > Salticus > Salticus scenicus. The sequence continues at coordinate 10,106,445 of OZ005655.1, read as the reverse complement.
ACTCATGCGTTAATCTTGCAAACAGCCAATCAGAATTTAAGAAACGTATGACGCTGCTACAGTGATTTTTAACCAGGGTTGATAGTGTGAACAGCCTAAATTTTGACTCTGTAAAACCCCGCTTTTCAAATTCCCGGGTCGTTTTGACACGGGTTGAAGTTGCTTCATGTGAACGGAGCTTTAGAAACGTGTTTTTTGCCTCCTTTCTTCCTTGAAAAGCATAGATGTTGAAAAGGGTGAGAGGGAAATTCGTAAAATCCCGTCAGTATAGGCATCGGATGTATCTAAACAATACACCCACAATTCGTGACCGGAGCTCCCATAAAATTTCCAGGACCAATTTATCGCTAGAGGGAGCTCGAATTTGTTCCCTCGTAACCGCCCCCCCCCCCCCCCTCAAGATCCAAAATCACAAACATGAAAAGTGGGTTTTTGGAAATATCTTAAAGAAGAGGCATGACTTTTTTTCAACATTTGTGTACCATTTTTAGTAAATTTTTACTCCAAATTCCGGAATTTACGAAGTTTCCCCCCGAAAATTGATTTTTTTCCTCCCCCCTTAAGAATCAAAAAATCCAAAATCGTAGACAACGACTATTATTATTTTCTTTTTATTTGTACTGAAATCTAGACTTCTCGTGTGCAATTTCTTCTCTGTGAAGTAATTTGAAGCCAAGTTATGCATATAAACGTGTTTTTGCCTCTTGCCCCCCATCACTCCTAGGGAAAGGAGGGGGAATTTCCAAAAGTTGGTAGATATAATTTTAAGTTGGGTAATTCCTGCCAAGTGTCGTTGAATTCTGTCCAGCTGTTCTCACGTGATATCGAAACAAACATGTTATAGACGTGCAGACACAATAACCGCACACACGCGCACGGAAAAATTTCTGAAGTCAGGTTTGGCTTTCACGATGTGTAAAACGTGAAGATATCGCAATTTTTTTCGAATTTGAGAAATTTACAAAAGTCTGATATTATAGTTGTTACATCAATAATGCAAAGGGGGATAAAACTACTCTAAATAAAATCTCCTGTTCTATTACATTTTCATTTTTGCGATCGAATTATGTTGCCTTTTTACTAACCTAGTGGTCTTCTTCCGGCAGAAGAGGGGGGGGGGGGTGAAGAGATTAAGGCGCCCTTTTAAATTTCAATAGGATGCTTTGATATGTTAAAAAAGTCATAGAAAATTTTGCTGAAGGTAGGCGCATCTTTACAATGTTATTCCACTTTTAACGTGCTCTTTCACAAAAAACCTCCTAAACTATTTGAGGAACACAAGTTTTCCCATTGTATTTTTCAAAGTGCCTCATTTAGCCACACTAGTCGCATGGCTTCAGACCGGCATTATGAAATCAGATTTAATAAAGCAATATATATATATATTATTTTATTCATTTTTTCTTTTTAATAATTTATAATCGGCTGGCGCCTTTTTTACCTGGCGCCTGTGTGCGCCGCACACTTCGCACACCGGGTCGGCGCGCCCCTGCTTTTCTTGTCTGTGTAGCTAGTGGCTAAGCTGCTTCCTTTCGCGTGGATTGTTACTGGGGAGAATTCGTGTTAAATCAATGCGTACGCTACTGATTTATAAACCATTAGTCATTACTGCCACGATTGAGGTTTCAAAAAGAAAGTGGATTGATAGAAAGACCAAATGGACTTACAAGAGCCTGAGACGAATGATTGTGTTCTTTCACGCCAATGTCTTTGTTTTGTCTATAGGTCAATAAACTGGTCATCAGTTGTCATTATTGCCCTTTCGTAACGACTGCTAAACACTCAGACAGCAGTGCCGAACGTTTGAAATCATGAAACAATGTGCTATGCACGATTTCGTACTTATGCGCTTCATCATTCCACTTTATGTTGATTTATTCTCTTTACAAAAGTTGTATACTAGTTTATGAGTAATTTTTTTTTTCTATTACTAATTCAATTGTCAGTGCAATATTATCAAATTTTATCATAATTTAGTTTGTTTTGATGAAAATCAAAGTTAAGAGATTTCTTTGTGTGTAAAATAGATCTAACAATCGACGGAAAATACACCCTTGTGCAAATTAATTGAAACAAACTATTTTTTTCGTGAATTTAAAATTCATTCCTATTATTCTTTAAGAATCATACTAAAACATGTTAAAATATGGGTGGGATGAATAAATCCTTTATCTAGCAACAATTTCCACTAAAGAGAGGGGTTCTGAGAGCGCATGCGCAGGAACTTCCGTAGATGAAAGCTTCAGCTATGATCACATCAGTTGAGAGTACACTGTCGTCAGAGATCGGTGTGAAGCCACGAAAGCGTACAAAGATTGTTACTATCTCCGAACATACGCCAAAGACTTATAGAGAGATTTCGAAGATAGTTGGCTTTAGTATTACAACTGTGAGTCGCATCATAAAACAAATTAAAGAAACAGGATCCATATCTCCAAGGCGCAGAGGAAAATGTGTCCGAAAAAAAAAAAAAAAAAAAAAAACGCCAAGAGATGACTCTTTTCTACTTACACAAAGTAAAAAATATCCTCCAAAGACTAGTGCTGCACTTAATAGAGATTTAAAAGAGCATGGAATAAATATTAGCTCATCTGCTGTTCGGAGGCGTCCTCTTGCAGCCTATCGGCCTGTAGAGAAATAGCTTCTGACCCCTACCAATGAAGAAAAAGCACTACTTGTGAGTGTTAAAATATAAGAATTGGACAGTCGAAAATTGGAGAAAAGTGCTATTTAGCGACGAAAGCAATTTTTCGTCCAAGGCTAGCGAACTCAACACGTATGGAGATCGCCAGGCGAAAGAATTCGGGATTGCCACATTAATCAATTTGTTAAACACCCGCAAAAGAAGATTTTTCGGGGTTGTTTTAGTTACAATGAGGTTGGTTCTTTGCAGCCTGGTGACAATATGATGCGTTCGGAGTAATATATTACAATTTTGATAGAAAGGTTGTTCTAGAGTTGAAGGAACGATACCCTGATGGAACGGAGATTTTTCAGCAGGATTTAGCCCCGAGCCATACGTCCAAAATGGTCAAGAAATGCATGTCTGAGAAACAAATCTGAGACATTGAAATTGCCCGGGATCTCTCCTGATATCAACCCAATGGAGAATCTCTGGGTTATATGCAAGAATCGCCTATCAAACATGGACGGTACAACTATGGAGAAGCTAATCACTGCGCTAATTCATGTGTGGTACAATGACACAAATATTATAAATGATTGTAAAAAAAAAAAAAAAAAAAAATGGTAGAATCCATGCCGAATCATGTAAATATGTTAATAAAGAGCCGTGGAGATTATATTATGTACTAAATTTTTTTTTATTTTGTATGAATTTAAACAAAATAGCATTTCTTTTTAATTATCTCAAATTTTCAAGTTTGTTTCAATTAATTTGTACAAGGGTGTATGTCTCTTACTGATTACTTGCTCATCATTCGTAGAAACACTTTACAGAAATGAAACGGTCTATGAAAACCAAGGATGAAGGGTATCTTGTACATAAAAATCGTTATGTCAGAGGGTCATTTTCTCAAAAATGAGCTTCCGTTGTTAAATTGCTTTTTAGTCAGAGAAAAAGAATGACCGAAAGGAAGCGGCTTTGATCATTAAAAAAATCTCTCAAAGAATTGCAAATATATGTATATATATATACTAGTCTATAGAAATTGATAAGACTTTTTCCTTTTCAAAAAAAAATTAGTTTTTACAAATAATTTGCTCTTCTTACGGATTCGTTCAAGAACCGACAAAAGCGCATATCGAAATAATCTTGCTGTAACTCTCCCGTATTAAACCGATCAGTTTAAGTTCATTTTATCGCACAATTCTCAATCAAATGCGTAACTTGATTTTGGATTTTTTTAGGCAGAGCATGCTGATTCCTCTGGAACTCGAGTTCTGAAAGAAAGTCGTCGAGCTCAGGCTATTCGGGACTTCTGGAATAGGAAAAAGTGTGTCGACGAATTGACTGAATATGCTAGAGACCACAAGTCCAATCTACTTCGGAATGAATGGGAGTGCGAAGCAGACCGGAAGGCTCTCTACTCTAGAGTCCGATGGGAAATGGATAAAGTCACATCTGAGATGGATAAAGAACTGGAAAAGCGTAGGGATAGGTAATTTTGATGTAATTATGTTATCTGTATCATTTGTTCTGTTGAGCTATCGTAGTTAATATATCTCACGTTAAAATTATAATAAAAGGGGATGGGGGATGTCAATGAATTAATTTTGCTGAATGAGTGCAAATTATACTTTTCTGTATAATACTCGTAGAAAATTATCTGTGTAATATTCCTCTAACGTGGATCAGATAGCCAGTTAAGATTAAATTTTGTAGAAACGATAGGATGGTGATGTAATTAATAAAATACCTGAGGACAAAAAATAATATTTATACGTAGGCAATATTTAAGCACGTGGACTCAGCTCAATGATGTAATAAGTAAAAATGACATTTATCTGATGAGATTATTTTATGGAAAAATGCATTTTTAAAAGTCGTATCTCCAGAATCTTTCCAAGCGTTATTTTAAATCTAGCAATATTTTAAAGATATATACGGAATATGAATTATCTATATAAATATTTTCTAACATGGATCAGTTACGATTAAATTTTATCGAAACGATTCGATAAGGAGATACCTATAATAAAATACACGAAAAAAAAAATAATAAATAAATTAATAAATAAATAATATTTATACATTGTCAATATTTAAGCACACGGATTCAATTCAATGATCTAATCCGAAAAATAACGACATTTGTCTGATGAGATCATTTTACAGGAAAAATAATTTTTTTAATTTCCATCTTTACAATCGTCAGTTTAAACCTAAGAATATTTTAAAGACATAGAAGGTGAACTAGTGTCATAAATTGACAAAAAAAATGAATAATAAAAAATGTAATCAACGTTGATACTAGGTTTAAAAAAAAAAAAAAAAAGCCAAAATAAATAAATAAATAAATAAATAAACATTGCCAGCATAAGCAACAAAAATTTAAAAATCGCCAGAGGGAAGAGGACTGAAGATGTACCGTCCGGAAAGTGTTAAAATTGAGTTGTCAGACATAAATTATATTTTGAAATCTTCCTTTGAATATTTAAACTTTAAAACTTCTTCACACGCCCTAAAATTGAAGACAACACAACCTGTTTCGAAAGGACGTGGTCTTTCTCCTTCAGGTGCAAAAAAACACGTGCTACTGCCTTGGAGGCAAAAGTAGTCTTGCTTTTGCCTTCAATTTTATGGTGTGTGAAGAAGTTTTAAAGTTTAAATATTGAGTGTACACCACTTTCTTTGAATATTTTTGGATTCACTGTCGCCCAGTATTATTTTGGTTCTAATAATAGTTTACCTTCTGATGAGTTAAAATTTAAAATGGATGGTGAAACTGATATCAGATTTACAAGTTTCAAATTTTAAAAGTAAATAAGAAAAGAAATAAAGTGCGAAAATTTCACACAGGTTTGCTAAGTATTACAAATTGACTAAAAAATGTAATCATAAAAAGTGTAATCAAAGTAGGATTTTTTTTTTTTTTAAACAAAAAATTATACCGAAATAATTAAATATAAAAAATTATCACCAACATTGCGTCACAAATTTATAAGTCGTCATTATATTAAAACTGTACTGCTTTCGGAAGTATGAAAACTGGGTCGTCAACCATGAAATTTATTTTGAAATCATTCTCTGAATGATTTTGGTTTCACTGTTGCACAATATTAATTTGGTTCTAATAATAATTTTACTTCTGGTAAATTAAAATTTTAATTAGGTGATGAAATTGGTATATATTTGGAAATTTCAAAATTTAAAGGTAAAGAAGAAAAGAAATGGAGCGTGAAAATTTAGCACTGATTTGCTAGTTCAGTAATATTTTGCATATACAATAATATTTATAAACGTTATAAATTCGTGTCCTTTTGGTGACTGTTGTTCTAACATCTTCAGTTTTGATTTTGATTTGATCTCCCATTTTAGAAAAATCCGTGATTTTCTAATTTTATTTTATTATTATTATTATTAGGACTGATGACTATTAGTCTCAATCTGGGATTTTTACGGTGTCATTTTTCGATAGTTGGACATTTATCGAAATCTAAAATTTACCGAAAATATAATTGAATAATTTTAAAACGGTGTTATAATAAATAATAAAAAAAAAAAACTAATACTTCTCCGTTCTAAACTAAATTCTGCTTTTGCCAGAATTTCATCAAAATCATTTTTCCCCCCTTTGAAAAGAAAAAAAAAAAAAAGAAAAAAAAGAAAAAAAAAAAGAAAATTAATAATGATTAGTATCGAAACAAACACTATCGAAAAAGTTTTTTAAAATAATTTTGAGTTAGGAAATAAAAAGTGCGCGTTAAAAATGAAATAAAAATAAGTAAAAAAAAATAATTTAAAGATTTAATTTTTATATAAAACATGATCGCTTGCTATCTTAAAAAGTAGGTGTAAAATTTAAAGTTTATGTGGTGCGTGTGGCATCCATAAAAATTGTTTTAAAAAATTTCTTATGTTAAAACTATAGGGAATTGTTATGCGAGCACAAGCGACGCTACTTTATTTTATTTTACTCTCGATTTTTAAGCATCTTTGATGCATGGGGGCCAATGATGTAAAATCGAGTGCCTTTGCCCTAACTATAGGAAATCACATCTAATAAAGAGATATTTAAAACCACGTGTCATTGTATAAATTAGTTAAAAATACCACTTTTAAACACGTAAATATTTTTATTAAAAACTATACTTTCATTAAAAACACTATAAATTTTACAAATATATTCAGCCTAAGCTTTTCGCCCAGCTTATCTGGGCATCACCAGGACATATTAAAAACAGAAGTTTAACAAATGCAGCACGAGACATTCATTATATAATAAAAAGTCACAGTACAGTTACAGTTAATTTCTATCAGTCCTGCTTAAGTTACAAAAGAATCTTTTATTAGTTGAAACTTTTTAGGATCATCATAGAGCAACATGCTGTATGGAAAAAAATTGCATATAGTTGTGGTTTCCTAGGGATACCATGTATAATCATAGTTACTGAGGAACTTGCATGGAACTTCGTCGGGAAGAACAAGGAGAGGCGTAGTAAAAAAATTGCATGTAGTTGAGATTTCAAAGGGATACCATGGAGAAACTGAGGAACTTGTATGGAACTACATCGGGAAGGATTTGGAGAGGCGTAGTAGCAATAGGATACATAACGGAAAGAACCAAAAGATAGTCATGAAGCTGCAGTACTGTAGTCGGTTGGTGCTTTTTGGGGTAACACTGTAGCCACCTTGAGAACTTTAATAACGGAAATCTTTTTGGAAACGCAAGTGCAACAGGAACATTATCCAGAGTTCCAGAGGGGTTGATAGCTATGGTTATTTTAACTTACTGAGAAATACAGTCCACTGCAAAGAGAATTAGATTAAATATGTGGTTCAATAATGAAATTTCATATTTTTGGTAAGAAAGCTGTATCTTTAGTATTAATTGAGTTATTGTATTTTATAATATTGACAGCTTCTGAAACCATTAATTCTGAAATACTTGGCGGAGAAGAGCTGCTTGATCCCAAAGAGGTATAGCTGAGTTATCGTAGAGAAAATTAACCAAGGCAGAGCTTCTACCTTCCTTGACATTGCGGATACGTTCTTGAATTATTTTATTTAAGTTTATTTTTGTTTGACGAATACAGTAAAAGATTTCATTATTTAGTTCAATTGGAATTTTGTAAACTCCCCCAGTGGGTCTAGTTTGATCGCGATCGTTAAGACTTAAATTTTTAATGGTTAAAGGAGAACTTAAAGGGATAACGATATTGAATTTACGAAAGATGTAGTGTTTAAAGTCATTGAATTCATTGCAGAAAGGAAGGTTGATAGTAAATTTAATTTCAGAGGTTAATGAAGAAGCACTACTTTTTGGAGGAGAAGATTTAAGGTTATTTCTAATTTTATTGATAAATTTAATTGTAGTGGTTTTTTTTTTTTTTTTTTTTTTTTTTTTTATATAGCCGGCACCAGTACCAATTTGCAGAATTTTGTTTAATTGTTTATTTTCATTGAATTGGAAAGAAGTATACTTAAGGGCACGATATATGTAGGAGTTAAAAAACGCATATTTAAAATTAGTTGGGTGGGCTGAAGATGCAGGAATCGGGAGGGGTACAAAAGGGTTTTTGTAGTATACATCAAACCAAATAACAGAATTATTCTTATTGCGATGAATGGATAGATCTAAAAAAGATAATTTTTGGTTTATTTCACATTCATAAGTAAACTTTATAGAAGGAAACTGTTTATTAACGATATCGCTATTGCAGCTTCAGTTCTTAAACCAATAGTTTATTTACGTTATATCGACGACGACATTTTTATTTCTTGGTGATTTTCAAAAAACTCCCTCTTAAACTTTATTGATATCTTTAATAATCAGTTCCCTTCTATAAAGTTTACTTATGAATGTGAAATAAACCAAACATTACCTTTTTTAGATCTATCCATTCATCGCAATAAAAATAATTCTGTTATTTGGTTTGATGTATACTACAAAAACTCTTTTGTACCCATCCCGATTCCTGCCTCTTCAGCCCACCCAACTAATTTTAAATATGCGTTTTTTAACTCCTACATATCTCGTACCCTTAAATATACTTCTTTCGAATTCAGTGAAAATGAACAATTAAACAAAATTCTGCAAATTGGTACTGCTGCCGGCTATATATATATATATAAACACTATAATTAAAATTATCAATAAAATTAGAAATAACCTTAAACCTTCTCCTCCAAAAAGTAGTGCTTTTTCATTAACCTCTGAAATTAAATTTACTGACAACCTTCCTTTCTGCAATAGATTCAGTGACTTTAATTAAACACTACATCTTTCGTGAATTCAATATTGTTATTTCTTTTAGTTCTCCTTTAACCATTAAACATTTAAGTCTTAACGATCGCGATCAAACTAGACCCACTGGGGGAGTTTACAAAATTCCAATTGAACTAAATAATGAAATCTTTTACTATATTGGTCAAATAAAAATTAACTTAATTAAAATAATTCAAGAGCATATCCGCAATGTCAAGGAAGGTAGAAGCTCAGCCTTAGTTATTTTCTTTACGATAACTCAGCTATACCTCTTTGGGATCAAGCAGCTATCATCTCTTCTCCGCCAAGTATTTCAGAATTAATGGTTTCAGAAGCTGTCAATATTATAAAATACAATAACTCAATTAATACTAAAGATGCAGTTATGTTACCAAAAATATGGAATTTCATTATTGAACCACACATTTAATCTAATTCTCTTTGCAGTGGGCTGTATTTCTCAGTAAGTTAAAATAACCACAGCTATCAACCCCTCTGGACCTCTGGATAATGTTGCTGTTGGACTTGCCTTTCCAAAAAGATTTCCGTTATTAAAGTTCTCAAGGTGGCTACAGTGTTACCCCAAAAAGCACCAACCGACTACAGTACTGCAGCTTCATGACTATCTTTTGGTTCTTTCCGTTATGTATCCTATTGCTACTACGCCTCTCCAAATCCTTCCCGATGAAGTTCCATACAAGTTCCTCAGTTTCTCCATGGTACCCCTTTGAAATCTCAACTACATGCAAGTTTTTTACTACGCCTCTCCTTGTCCTTCCCGACGAAGTTCCATGCAAGTTCCTCAGTAACTATGATTCTACATGGTATCCCTAGGAAACCTCAACTATATGGAAGTTTTTTCCATACAGCATGTTGCTCTATGATGATCCTAAAAAGTTTCAACTAATAAAAGATTCTTTTGTAACTTAAGGACTGATCGAAATTAACTGTAACTGTACTGTGACTTTTTATTGTATGTGTAATGAATGTCTCGTGCTGCATTTGTCAAACTTCTGGCCGGCCAGGTGGTTCGGTCGGTAGGACGCTGCCTTCCGAACCTTGTGGTCCCAGGTTCGAATCCTGGTGCGGGCATGGATGTTTGTGTTGTCTTATGTCTTCAAAATATTGTCATGTATCTGTCCTTGTTATAATAAAAACTTATAAACCCTTGTGGTGTGGATTTTCGGGATATAAGCGGCCTTAGAGGCAAGCAATAAATCTCAGTACTCATCAAACCAAACCAAACCAAACCAAACCAAATCAAACTTCTGTTTTTAATATGTCCTGATGATGCACAGATAAGCTGGGCAAAAAGCTTAGACTAAATATATTTGTAAAATTTTTATAATGTTTTTAGTGAAAGTATAGTTTTTAATAAAAATATTTACGTGTTTAAAAGTGGTATTTTTAACTATTTTGCCATAACTGTAATAATAAAAGTTACCCATTTTGTTAATGAACAAAATAGTTAGAGAAAATAGCTGAGAAACTCCACTGCTCGTCAAAAGGTGGATATTATTTACTAAAACATAATTATGTCTTGATTTACCTTCAATCTTATTGTAATATGTGAAGCAACCTCGTTACAACCAATGGACATCACATACGTTCCTAAAATGTGTCTCTATCCCTGAATAATTGCCAAACAACCTGTAATTATAAGACCTATTATAATATATACAACCTGTAATTATCAGTAATAATAACCTGTAAGTATTAAATGAGACACATAATTGCAAGTTGGTAGGAAAGATTTGAAGAAAGTAAAAAAAAAAAAAAAAATCAATCACAGAGTGAAAGAACAATTAACTAATGGTAAGAAAGTTGGTCTTAAACGAGCCCTGTTATCATTAAAAGCCTCAAATACTTTCATTCCTTGCAGCAATACATATGTATCTTTCTTCATTTTTTTTTTTTTTTTTCAATAAAAGAAGTTTAACAAAAAAAAAAAAAAAAAGGATAAATATACTTTAAAGACAAAAAAAAAAAAAAAAAAAAAAAAAAAAGTGATAATTTAAGAAAAGAATAAATGATTCGATTCTTAAAAAATGCTATTTTAGAAATCAAATTTCCAAACCTAAATTCAGTAAGTTTTTAAAAAACATGTTATAATACAGATTTAGATATCAAAATTATCCCCAAATTAAATGCTGACCTATAATAGATAATGGAAAATCACGATCATTATTCACGAAAGAACATAATAATAAATTGATAAACAGCATAAGAAATTTCCAATAATATTAGGTCGTTGCAAAAGTTCGTGCGGACGCGGATCATTTTATTGCCTCCAAAGACGAGAGCTTCTATCGCCGTGGTATACATTTGTTACCCGAAAAATGGGCAACGGTTGTAGAAAGTAATGGAGAGTATTTTGATTAAAAATTGTCATTTGATTTGATGTATTTTTATGAAATGAAGCAATAAAAAAACGCACGAACTTTTGCAACGACCTAAAAGAAATATTTTTTTTAAAGCAACATTGATATTGATTTTATTATTTTTATTTATTTTTCTTTCGTATATGCGTAAATCTGTACAACCCCTGGCAAAAAGTATCCGATCACTGAAAGATGTGTCTAAGATACGTTACTATAAAAGGCTATTTTTCTAAAAATTTATTACATTTTTTAAAATAAAGTTTTTTATTACAAAAGTATCTTACTTTGTGACATGATAAAAAATAATACCATAAATTGCAATTAATTTTTACAATACAGAGGAAAATTAATATAAAGTATTCAAAGAAAAAAATGTCCGATCATCACATAACCGGGAAAAAAATATTCGATAAATTTCAATTTAAAACTTGGTTGGTCCTCCTTTTGCTCTAATAACTGCCTTTAAACGGCGGGGCATGGATTCAACAACCTTTTCACATAAATGTGATGGAATTTCCTTCCAGCTTTCCTTGATGGCTAGACGAAGTGCATTCATATTGGTCGGTCTTCTCTTTTCTATATTATTTTTCCAAACATTCCAAATATTTTCGATCGGATTAAGATCAGGACTATTTGCAGGCCAGTTCAGAGTCTTTATTGGAGAATTTCCGTTTTTATTTAAGAAATCCTTGACCCGTTTACCTCTATGGCAGGACGCATTATCATCTTGAAATAGGAAATCGGAGGAGTCACCAAACGCTTCCTCGATGCTAGGTATCAAATAATGCTCTAAAATGTTAACATATACTTCTGAATTGATTGTTTGCAACACTATACACAATTTACCAACTCCTTGAGATGTCATGCAACTCCACACCATAAATGAAGGCTGATATTTAGCTTTAGTTTTTAGGCAATCTTCTTTGAACTTTTCATCAGCTCTCCTCCACACAAACATTCCAGGGTTATCCCCAGTTCCTAGACAAACACGAGATTCGTCACTGAAAATAACCTTCTTCCAATCATCAGAAGACCAGCATTTGTATTTCTTGCACCATTGAAGACGATTTTTCTTGTGTTTCTTAGTCATATATGGCTTGGTTTTGGCTTTGCAGAAGTGATATCCTTTATTATTTAAACGATTTCGCACTGTACGTGCACATACCTTTACTCCATACTTTGACCACTCGGCATTCAGTTGTTTAGACGTACACCTTCGCATAGATTTGGCAAGATCAACTAATTTCCTGTCTTGTCTACTTGATGTTACTCGTGGTCGACCGCTTCGAGGCAGATTTCTTACATCATTTCTTAAGCGATATTTCTTCCAAATTTCGCAAACAGTACTTTGAGCACATCCAAATGTCTTAGCAACCTTTCTTTGGGAAATTCCGCTTTTTAAGCGTTTAACAATCAAAAGTTTTACATCATTAGATAATTCTCTCTTTCGAGCCATACTTCAGCAGATGCGAAACTAACTTGTAACTTTCAAACTACAATTTGACCTTTTATACCGTCTTCTTCGAACTTGAACGCATGCGCCGAGTAAAAAAAATTTGCATATATCATTTAACTGTGTTGCTTTTGTTTGCGATCAAATACTTTTTTCTCCACACAATGATGATCGGAAATATTTTTCCTTTGTGATTCAACGTATTTTCTCGTGTAAACTCTTAACTGATATTGTAATTTCTATTACTATTTAATAGAATTTGACAAAATTAGTCATATTTCACAAAAGCATACTCATAGGTTTGAAAAAAGTTTGAATTTGTGAAAAAATAACCTTATGTTTTAACGTATCATAAGCACTGTTTTCGGTGATCGGATACTTTTTGCCAGGGGTTGTAAATATCACATTTGAAAAAAAAAAAAAAACCTCCTTTGGCATTTTGCTCAAAATTTTGTTTATAGGTTATCAGATCTTTTAAAATCTGAGGAATGGCGTTATCTGGAGGAGATGAGTACGGTGAAAGAAGATTCGCAGGCTAAGAAAGAGCGTATGATGCAAAGATATACAGAATTGAAGACACAGGAGGAGAGGGAAAGAGAGCAGATAGCCAAAGAAAAGAAGGATCAACAGTTCAAGTGAGTAAGGCGTTAACTTTTTCATATTTTACTGAGTGATTGTAATTAAAATCATTATTAACCTCTTGATAACATATTCTATTTATTGAATTTTAAACATGAAAGTAGCTGCACTCATGCTGATTTATTTATTAGGACTAGGAGGACTATTAGTTTCAATCTGGGTAAAAACATCGTCGCCAATTTTTGTAGATCACTTTTGTGTAACACCAAATTAAATTAGAAACATCAGTCCTATCGTTACAAATTTGGTACCACATGAAAGGGGCGATTTGTCTGAATCTAGGGTCGTAAACGGTTTTTTGACACGACAATTAGATTTTTTGAAATTAACTAAAGTATGAAATTTAGGTGGAAACACTTCATTTTAATTCATTTCAGTCATTTTAAAAAGTACGTGGCCCAGTTTTACGGTCAAAAAATGAGATTTAAAAAAAAAAAAAAAAAAAAAAAATCTGTCAAAGACAGAATTTAGTTTAGTATAGAGGACTATTAAATTCAATCTGAAAATTTTAATTTTAATTTTTAATTTATTTTTTATCTCATTTTTTGAACTTAAAACTGGGCCACGTACTTTTTAAAATGACTGAAATGAATTAAAATGAAGTATTTCCACCTAAATTTCATACCTTAGTTAATTTAAAAAAATCCAATTGTCGTGTCGAAAAACTGTTTGCACCTCTGGATTCAGAAAAATCGTCCCTTTCATCTGTTACCAAATTTGTAACGATAGGACTGATATTTCTAATTTATTTTGGTGTTACACAAAACTGGTCTACAAAATATCCAGATTGAAACTAATAGTCCTCCGTCCTAAAAATAAAAATTTTACAGATTGAAATTAATAGTCCTTTGACAGAATTTTTTTTTGAACAATAAATTTTGTTTTATTAAATCAGAAATTATTTTAACTATGCGTATGTTTATTTAAGCGGTTGTAATGAGAATTTCCCTTTAAAGCTTACAATCTATATAATATTTCTCTAACGTGGTCCAGTTACGATTATTTTGTAGAAACGATACGATAGTGACAGTAAAGTACACTATGATATGAATCCAATACTTTCTTCTATTGAATATAGAAGAAAGGAAAAATAGAAGTATATTTGAATACCTTCATGATTTATAAGAGAATGTTTTTTTCTCAAATTTACATTAAATATACCTTACGAATGGTACCACTTTCTATCCCCCACTCCTATAATAAATATGTAAAAATGTACGACAAATTTAATTTTTACGTGTATATATATATATATATATATATATATATAAGCTGATAGATGGGAAGAGTCGGGTTCGATTCCAGGTCGCGTTAATCGACCTAGCCGTTTGGAGTTTTCCGTGGTTTTCTCCGAAACTCGCGTAAATTGGAGCTAGGACCCTTTAGAAAGACCCCCCACAGAGGACATTCCATTATGGCCTAGGAATCTAGCGTATTCAAACGGCCATAAAACACTACAACAACAACATATATATTAACATAATAATAAAAAAAAAACAGAAGATTAAATACCACCGAAATCCACATTAATATCCATTAATATCCTTTCTTAATATCCAGGACTATTTGAATAAATCCATTTTGGGTTTTTAAACTCCTTGGCTTGGTCACATAGTCCCTCCAGTAGGGATCCTCTATACGCAGTAGCTTTTCATAGAGACATTTAAGGCCTTCAATTTCATAATATCTTTAAAGTGTATATTCCTGTCAATAATAACATCGCATCGATAGGAGTGGATTTCACACCTCCTGTGATCAAGCGTAAAGCCTGGTTTTGCAACACTTCCAGTTTATTGACCACAATTTGTGGGACTGTGATCGGAGCTTCACAGCAATACAACATTAAAGGCTGTATAAAAGTTTTAAAAGTAGTGTTAAGAGTGGACCGAGCGCATCCCCAAGTGCATCTTGCTAAGCGCTTAAGAATACTCATTCTATATGAAATACGCTCAGTAAGCTTTTCAACATGGATCTTCCAGCTTAATTTATTATCAAAAGTCATTCCCAGGTAGGTAAAACTGTCTGTGTTGGCGATCGAAGAGTCTTGGTACTTTAACTCTGGCCAGAAAGCCTCATGGGTTAAGAAGAAAGACTTCTTAGCTGAAGCTTCTTTCCTAAATTTACAGCCATATTATTTTCTTCACACCATTTCGAGAGCGCGTGCAGGGCTTTATTTAAACGACTTTCAATAACATTTTTAGCAACAATTTTTGGTGCTTGGGTCCAGATTACCAAATCATCAGCAAATAGTAAACCTTTAACATCAGGTATTGATTTAAGTGATGAAATTAGATCATTGACATATATATTGAACAAGGTGCAGCTACTAGCTGCTCCCTGAGGGAGCCCAGTTTGGAGATTAAAACTTTTGGAGAAAGATTCACCGAATGTAATCCTGCATGTTCTCTGGTTTGTGAAAGATCTAATCCAGTGAAATAATCTGGAAGAAATTCCAATATTCAAGAGCTTCTGGTAAAGCCTTTCCCTCCAGGCAGAATCATATACCCCTTAAAGTAAACATAAATAGCTGTTAAAATGTCTCTGTTATCTAATGAATCTTTACCGAATTGGCTAAATTTTGTCACTTGGTCACTCGTTGACCTATTTCTTCGGAAGCCAGCCTGTTCTGTATCTAATATATTATATTCCTCGATATACCAGTTCAAACGGTTAATCACAAGTTTTTCCATGACTTTTGCAAGGATACTCGTAAGCGAAATGGGCCTATAGCTATTCAACTGTCCAGAGTCCTTGTTTTTCTTTAGAACCGGAATTATGATAGAACTTCTCCAATGAGCCGGAATTTGACTCGACTCCCATACACAATTTAGAACATTCAGTACTGTTTTTCTTGCCACACTGCCCAAATTGATAAGAAATTCTGCATGGATATAATCCACACCAGGAGATTTTTTCATTTTGAGACGTTTTAGTGAAAGTTCCAGTTCTTGTGCACCAAAGGGAGCATCGAAAACAGCTATCCATCCGGGTTCCTCATCAGTCTTCTGCATTTTGAGTAACTTCTTCCATTCAGCATTAATTTTTTGTGACGTTTTTCTTGCATAATTTCCCTTTCGCTGGGACTGGAAGTAGGACTGCCCAAAGACATTTGCGATGGCTTTATCAGAAGAAAATAATTTATTTCCAACAGAAATCGGATTCATCTTACACGAGGGTCTACGATTCTGGATATTAGAGATAAATTAAAAAGCTTTTAAGCTATCTTTTTTATAATCTATATGTGTAATAAAATCGTCAAAGGATTTGCGTTTGGCCTGCAGAACAGCTTTTTTAACCACGCTAGCCTGTTTTCGCCATGCAACAATATCAGATTGTCTTTTAGTGAGCTCAGCTCTTCTTCTGAAACGATCTCGTTTCTTTTTATGTTCTTCCAGTTCAGGGGACCAGAAGCATTTATAGCTTCTGACTTTTCCCCTAGGTATGCACTTTTTTGCACAAAACAGGATTGCCCTTGTTAAATTGTAAAACAATTTTTTCGTGGGAAGTGAAAGGTCAAAATTATCTTCCTTAAGTTCTCTATCGGACAATTTCTCAAAATAATCCCAGTTTGTTTTCTTAAAATTCCAGGACTTCTTTAAGCTCGATTTAAATTGGCCTACTGTGACTCTAATATTAATAGAGGCCACGACTTGCCTATGTCCTGAACCTGGATCCTCTACAACCTTCCTTTCTGTGAAGGCACAGATGTCAGCTGAAACACATAACAGGAAGCTTCTGTAACACATAATTACGAAGCACAGCGAAGCTTCTGTAATGAGCTGTGAAATGCTATCCCTGAACAAGCGATATTCGTTTTCTGCGTCTCTCATAATGTTATCGTGTCTTTTGTGGTTGGAGTGATAGTTTTCTTGTCTTGTTTTGGGGAATGTTGATATGGAATGGAACCAGCTTGTTTATTTGGGTGGTGCCGCACTTCCGACCGGGGTTAAAATCGTCGCAGTTCCGACCGTTTTGGTTTGAGGGTAGCACTTCCGACCGGATCTATTTGAAAGCAGGTGCAACACAGGAGGCGTATTTATGTGTAAGGAGTGTGTGTGTGTGTGGGGGGGGGGGAGGCTTCAATGATTAAATTCGTTAAAATGGTTAAAAAGAGATAACAAAACTGAATTTATTTACTAAATAAAAAACCCAAACGCGTACAAAGAGTTTTTTTTTCTTTTACAATATACAATTATCGTATAGTAATTCATGCGCGTAGCTTGAGGTGGGAGGGAGTACTAGTATGCGCTAGTAATTTAGTTCTTTTCCCTACCTTAATAATCTGGTGTGGCACTCACACGGCTTTTTCTTATCTTGTAATTCAATTTTATAAAAACAGACTACAGAACAAGGGATGAGATAACAAGTATTAATTGTATATAAACCTACGTTAAAAAGAAATCAATCTAGGTTAAGTTGTTGGGGGGGGGGGAATACCTCCCACTCAAGTCGTGTTTGAATATTGCACCTACATTTATATAGAATAAAGCAAGCGCATGTGACGTCACTGCTCTGAAAATTGACAGATCATTCCGCACGTTCTTTAGAATGTAGGCAAAAAGTGGGATAAAGCATCATATTTTTAACATGTTTTACATTTTTGCTAAGATTTAACCATTATTATTGCTTATTATATAAATGAATCAATGTATATGGATGCTTTTAATTGAAAAATCTGTATTAAAATACTTTTAATACATATACAAAATCTGGAGTGACTCCATTCGACTTTCCGAACATTGAGTAATTAACAGTTTTGTAGATACACTAAATAAATAGGAGTAGTTAGTAGATAGAAAAGGAGAGTTCTAGCCCAGGCGGCGGGTGGACTGGTGCACCGGTAAGCCGTGCGGGTGCCGCACCACCCCCTGAGGGGTGCGGATGACTTGGTATTGACCTTGACACCTCCTCTAACTTAATCCTAAAAGATGACGAGGGTATTAATGAGGAAGATTAATTAAAAAAATTAATTAGTGATTTTTTGTAAAAGGTGAAGATGGTTTTAAAGACATGTTTTCGGTAGAATGTAAAAAGCATGCTATTGTTTGTGACTCATTAGTAAATTAATTAGAGAGTTAATTAAGAAATTAATTAGGGAATTAATTAAGAAATTAATTATAAAATTTAAAATTGAGAAATAAAAAAGGAGTCGATGAAATATACGAATTTAAGGATGTGGATGGGAATATACTATGAATGAAATAGAGAGATCTGACTGGGGTTCGAACCCGACACCTTGCAGTAAAAATATTTCAGTAGTTTTCGCGTATGTGTGACTGATTTTTCTATTATATACCTGTACAGATCTTTTTCAACCTAAGAATACAATAGTTTGAGAATAATTCAATCGTTTAAATGATATTAATTACAGAATAATAATTAAGAAAAATATTAATTAAGGATCTTCTTGTAAAAAATCATCAAATATTTTCCGAAAAAAAGACAATGAAAGCAAAAATTAAGTATAAAGAATGAAAGAAAGTTTAGAAACATAGATTTTAACTGAGATTCGAACCTGCTACCTTGCAGCAAAAAAAAATATTTCAGTAGTTTTCGCATATGTGTGAGTGATTTTTCTATTATATGCCTATGCAGATCTTTTTTAACCTAAGAATGCTATTGATTGAAAAAAATTCAATCGTAAAATTAATATAAATTACAGAATAATAATTAAGAAAAATAATAATTGAAGATCTTGTAAAAATTCACCAGATGTTTTTCGAAAAAAGATAATGTACGTGAAAATTAAGTTAAAAGATGATTAAAATGTCAAATGTGTAAGTGAAATTAGATTAGGATGAAAGACGTGAATTGTTTTTTGAAAGATAACTAAAAAAGAGTGATTAAAATTCCTTATTAATTACTTAATTGAAGAAAGTTCGTTAAAAGAAAAAAGAAAAAAAACTTTTCACCATAATAATTTTTTAATTATGAATAACTAGTATCCATTTTAAACTGTATATATTTTTTACATTATAAATAGTCGACTTCATTCGCCAATGGTGACGTCACAATGTTTGCGGAAAAGCAGGTGAGCATATCCTTAGGCCATTTCTGAGAATTGGGTTGGGTGCGATATTGTCAAAAGACAGGGAAAGAAAATTCCAGATTTTACCTCAACTTTTCACACGTTTAAATATGTTTACTGTTGGATGAACTAAAAAATATTATCTGCTATTTTGAATTATGTTCAGTTCACTACTTTATAAGAAAAATGTATGTAATGTGAAATTAAAAGTAAATAAAAAACTTTAAAAATTCATCTTTTAAAAAATAAAAATAAAACTAAGTTTAACAATGTAAAAACTTCACAGAATGTAAAATTAAAAGTTTATCATTCTCGAAAAATTCACTGTTTGAAAAAAGTCTTAACAAGTTTAAGAAAATATCGCAACATATTGTATTATATTTTTCCTCTATCATTTTTCAGAAGTTACTTTAGTGCAAAATAATAACCGATGTCAAAAATTTATCTACCTTAAACAGTTATACTTCAGATATAACTTTTTGGGATCTTCTTATCACTGTCATCGAACATACATGTATAAACGTTCACACATAAATTCTTACATGTATACTTAAAAAATTTTACAAAGTTGTATTTAATTATAAATTTTCTTTAAATTTTCCTTATACTCGTTAAAATATTGTAAGTCTTTTTATTTCAAGTTTTATATTATACTGCAAATTTTGCAACACTCTTAAAATAATATAAGTTTTTGAACAGAGCGATAATTAGAAATTTTCATTTATTCGTTTTAAACACGATCTGACTGACACTTCCCTAATGACAACGTTAGACTTTTTTTTGTAATTCATTCCCAACATTAGTTATTTTAAGCTATATTTCCTAAGAATTATTCAATGATAAAGACTTCCCAACTACATTTTTTTACTACTTTTCACTACTTTCTACCACTTTAACATAGTGAAATACCTCATCTCACATGCTACCTTTCACTAAATTTTTCTTCACAGATAGCAAGTTTGTAAATAATGAAAGCTAACTTTGAAAAATTCAGAGTTGAAAAAATATTAATATATGTTTTATTAAATACATTCACGTTCACAGATGCATACTTAGGTTTTGTAAGTGTATTTAAACATACTTAAAAAATATTATAACCAAGTATTGTCGATTACAAATATATGTATATAAACTGAAAATGTTTTTGTACAAAGTATTTTAGAAATTTAGATAACTTATTATTGAATAAAAATATAAGAAACTTATTTTTACAATAATAAGATTGAAAATGTATGATAAAATTACAAAGTTACCGGCATAAGAGACTAAGTATTTGAAAAAATCATGAAGTATGGAATTTTAGTGTTTCACACGTGTTAACAACACATCTTAATTTACAAAGTGCTAAGTTTTTTAAAGTCATTTAGTTTGAAGTTTTTCAGACATATGTATATAAACTGAAAATGTTTTTGTACAAAGTATTTTAGAAATTTAGATAACTTATTCTTGAATAAAAATATAAGAAACTTACTTTTTCTAATGGTGAGAATGAAAATGTAAGATAAAATTTCATTCATATAAATTTAAGAGACTACAAATATTTGAAAAATTCTGAAGTATGGAATTTTAATGTTTCACATGTGTTACTAACGCATCTTATTTTACAAAGTACTAAGTTTTTTAAAATCATTTAGTTTGAAGTTTTTCACACATATGTTTATTAACGAAATTTTTTGTAAATGAAAAATTTTTACACAAATTATTTTAATACAAATACTATCTCAGAAAAATTAACTCTTTGTTTTTAAATTGAAAATGTAAGCTAAAAATCGAACACTTATCAAATTTAGAAGCTGCAGATGTATGAAGAAATCATGAACTTGAAACTTTATGTACTAACAACCTTCCTTCTTTGAAAATACTAAACCACGAGTTTCGACAAATCTGTAATCAACTGTTAAAAAAACATAGATCTTAGAATATTTTTCACCCTAAAAAGTTTAACGTAGATGCGACATTCATAAAAATACAGAG
The DNA here is from genome assembly GCA_963930645.1 of Salticus scenicus. Classification (NCBI taxonomy): domain Eukaryota; kingdom Metazoa; phylum Arthropoda; class Arachnida; order Araneae; family Salticidae; genus Salticus; species Salticus scenicus. The sequence goes on along the minus strand of OZ005655.1, from coordinate 10,085,079 downwards.
TGAAAGTGTCCAAATTATCTGTTTAGACATGTTGGTAAACTAGAATTTTCCACAAGATTCGAGTATTATAGCAAGGTATGAGATAATATTTGGCTAAATTTCCACTAATATTGGCGATAGTTATAAAAATTTGGCATGAAATAAGAGAATTTGGCGTAAATTATTAAGTAAAACTGATGAACGAAGAAAAAATTTGAATTAGTTACAATCTTTTCTCGCTGTAGAGTTGTCTATACTTAGTAGTTTTTAAACATTTTTAAAGTCTTACTTTTAGAGTGATTTTTTTATACTTTGCTAAACTGAAGTACAAAATGGATAATACTTTATCGTCTGAGGAGACTCACGTTTCTGTTCAACACCCCCCTTCATCAAGTTTTGAGGATGAGAAGTTATCCAAACTTTTTATTTGTCCAACTTGCAATAAGTCATTTTTAAAAAAATCTTATCTTACTAGGCATGTGAAGGTTCACAATGATATTAAACCTAATATTTGTTACGTGTGTGAGAAAGGATTTGTTACTTTACATCGTTTAAAAAGACATATAGAAACCCATAGAAAAATTTCCATAAGATACAAATGTGAATATTGTATTGAAAATTTCAATCGCAAGTGTGATTTATTTAAACATAAGAGATTATTTCATCAAAAAGTCTTACCTAAACATCTATGTATTATTTGTAAAGATGCTTTTGAACACAAGTATGAATTAGAAAAACACAAGAGGGTGCATTATCGTAAACCGGAGTATATATGTGAGGAATGTTCTATAACCTTTTCAACTAAACATGCTTTTTCAAACCATAAGCGAAAAAGTCATAAAAAGACTTTACATGCATACTGTTGCGACGAATGTACTGATACTTTTTCAAACAAACGGCATTTTTTAAAACATAAAAGAAATATGCATAAAAAATCTGCAATGCAAACTAGATGTGATGAATGCAGTGAAACTTTTCAGTGTAAGTATGAATTATTGCAACATAAGAGAAAGAATCATCTTAAAGACTTTAACATACGTAGAAATTGCAATGAACGAAGTACTAACAATGAATTACCAACAGTTAATAATGACAGTGAGAATCTGGACTTGTTAAATTTTTTGGATAATTTTCACATTGAATGTATGAATGGTGTTTTTGACTTACCTTCCAACAACTTTCAGAATGAAAATATAGACTTAGACTTAAAATTTTTTTTGAACAATTCGAATATGGAACATACAAGTGAAAATGATGTTGATGGTTTATCTACCAAAGTTGAAAATAAGGACTTTAATAATTTTAACCTGATACAAACTGATTTACCTCTAGTAAACTATGACAATGAAAGTCTGAACTTGTTAACTTTTTTGTATAACTTTAATCCCAAATGCTTGAATGATCTTTCAGCTAACAACGAAAATATGAATTCGAATAATTTTAGTGCGAAGGAAAATGAGTTAGTGACAGATAACTTTAACAATGAAAATCTAGACTTGCTAAATTTTTTGAATAACTTTAATGTCGAATGTATGAACGATATCCCAACAATATAGATTTGCTGTCTTGTATTATTGTGAATGAATTTCAAATAAAAAGATTTCAATGAAAATAGTTAGTTTTAATTCTTATTACAAAATCACCTTTTTTATAATATTTTCTATTAGAATACAAACTTAAATGTCATCTTTTTGAAATAAAAACATGTAAAAAGTTTACTTGGGTATTAGCGATATACTTTTTTCATTACTGTAGTAGAATTGTTTGAGTATAATATTTAAACACTAAGTAAAATTTATGCACAATAGTAGTTTTATAAACTACCAAACTTACATCGAAGAAGAAAAAACTAGTGAAATTGTTTTGTTTCTCATTCATTAAGTACTTGTGAAAATCTTAAATGAATTTATCATATTAACATTTTTTTTTTTTTCCTGAAAAACTATCTTATAAAAATTTTTAGATATACTTAGGAAGTTAGTATTTTCATATGTATCATGTTGAATCTTACTTTGACAACACATATCCAAAGTGATTTGTACTTTAACTAAAATTACAATCTCTATTCCGAAGAGTGAAAAAAAAATTTTGAGTAACAACTCAAACTTTTGTATATAGATACATTCACGATTGTATTAAACTTTTTTATTTTTAGAATACAGAAAATATTTTATAAGAATTGTGAAAGACTAATTTTAGAAGTTTGAAATTTTTTAATATAGTTTAAACATTTTTGTCAAATGTTTTCTTTATGTCACTCCACTTAGAAAAATTTAAACGTTTTTAGTAGTATTGCTAACACAAAACATCAAGTTAGAAAATTTGTAGATAAAACTTATAAGATGGGAAGAACCGTATGCAAAATAATAACAAAAAATATATACTTACAAGTTTAGACATGGTTGAACAAGCTTGAGGAGACACTAAAACCTGTTGCAGACGTCATAACGCGTGTGACGGAAGATTGAACAGGGGAGCAGCCCCGGCTCACCGCTCGAAGAGCGGTGTTGAGCTATGCTAGGACCGAAGTCCACGTGGGCTGTCCCGAGACGTTTATTGAAAAACGAAAGAAAAAAAAAAAAAAATTACAGAATTCATCGCCAGGCTTAGATCCTACCCGCGACAATGGGCGATTGATCTTTTGACTTTTCTTCCGAAGGCATCATAGTTGCTTGTTTGCAGGGGTGAATTTATTTTTGCTGCATTATTTGGTTTCAGGTTGACCTTTGCTGCACTTCTGACGCTACAAGAGGGTAATGGGGTAGTGGGGAAAGTTAGCGTTTTGCTGGGTACCGAGAAGCACATTAGACAACTTGGAGAGTGGAAAAAAGAAAAAAAAAAAAAAAAAAAAAAAAAAAAAAGGAAATAAAATAAAAATTTAATGAAATAGATAGATAGAGAGAATTATTTAATTTATTTAAGTTAATTATTTAATTTATTTAAGTTAATTTTGGGACCATGATTAGTTGGTCGTTATTATTAGAAGAGTTACTTGGGAGACTTTTAGTCTGTTCGATTGGATATATCCATTAAGAGGGAGTAGATGCTATTGAGTTTATGGATTAGGATTTTATTGTGTGACGGAAGATTATAATCATTGGTTACGAGTTCCCCCTAATACACTACGTCACGAACCCACGATGTGACAAAAACAACCATTTTGTTCACACTTCTCGCCTTTGCTGGACTTGTATTATTTTACTCTGTATATTAAACCAATAATCTGTAAAAAACATTGTCGTTTTTACACTTTGTTGTAAAAAGTTTTCGACTAAACATCAAATGATATATTTTAAACAACTTTTCAGTAAAGGGAAAGTTGATACTTTTCTCATGTATAAAAAAATTATGCTTGATCGAAATCCCGATATGACTTAAACCACTGTCCTATAGAAATATTTCAAACTAGTGTGTTTAACACTGATGTTTCATCCTAATGAATATAATGAGTGTGACATGGATGTATTTCAAACATACATTCAGCCTCAAGTACATGAAAAACTTAAGTCTGAATTAAAAGAAAAGCATGCCTTAAAGTGGTATTTAGTGATGAAAGTATTCTTGGAACATAAAAAACTTGATGAAGACATGGAAGAGACACATACATATTTTAGAAGTTCCTGTATTATCGAACTTATTGAAGATACTATTGAACAGCATATTCTCGAAGGATATGCAAAAATTAATAAGTCATTAGAAGAATTCATTCAGAGAGGATCTGGATGGATTTTTAAGAAAAATCATTATCTGAAACACAAAATAGCAAAATATCATCCTTCAGTTACTAATAGTTCTATTAACCTACCTACAAAACTTGCTTAAAAAGATTTGGGGCGTCACATATTTCTATAAATGTGACGGGCGGAGGTGGGACCCCATATAAATAAATTTAAAAAATTTCTATATATCATTCAAATATAAAACATAATCTTGAAAAATAGGAGTGTGAATTTGTTTAAGTTCATACGTAAACACTTCTACACATATATGTATCTTCGTGAATTAATATGCACTAGTTTTTCATATCACTGAGTTATGTTTTACTAATTTCAAATTTATCCTTATCTGTCACGTCACGAATACATAATTTAACAAAAAGTACTTATGTTTACCCAAAATTCTTGATTTATATTATTTTACTTTGTGTATTAAACTGACGACCTGTAATAAACTTTGTCGTTTTTATACACTTTGAAGTAAAAATTTTCGCTCTAAACATCAAATTATCTTTTACAAACATGAATTGATATGTATTTGTTTTAAATATCACTAAGTTACATTATACCAAAGTATATTTTCTAATATTTAAGCATTTTTCATTTTACAAAAATTAACTTGTATGCATTTCTAGGTCTTTAATAAAAATCTTTTAATTTTTTTTCTCTCAAAGACTTTAAACTATTGGAGATGTTTGTACTTTAAGTACAATCCAATACTATTTGTCTAACAGTGTGGAACATCATATGTTAAGAAAATCTTAAATGTTGACTAAGTTGCAAAGCTCAGTGAAAATATTTTAAGATTACTTTGCTAAAATTTACTAAGTATTATAATATTTTTCAGTTATTGAACGAAAAATTGTGTAAAATTTACTATGTGTTTCATTAAAGAAGAGAATTACACTAAAATTTTTTGTCAAGAAATACATATATACATATATTTGTAATCGACAATACTTGGTTATAATATTTTTTAAGTATGTTTAAATACACTTACAAAACCTAAGTATGCATCTGTGAACGTGAATGTATTTAATAAAACATATATTAATATTTTTTCAACTCTGAATTTTTCAAAGTTAGCTTTCATTATTTACAAACTTGCTATCTGTGAAGAAAAATTTAGTGAAAGGTAGCATGTGAGATGAGGTAAAGTAACTTCTGAAAAATGATAGAGGAAAAATATAATACAATATGTTGCGATATTTTCTTAAACTTGTTAAGACTTTTTTCAAACAGTGAATTTTTCGAGAATGATAAACTTTTAATTTTACATTCTATGAAGTTTTTACATTGTTAAACTTAGTTTTATTTTTATTTTTTAAAAGATGAATTTTTAAAGTCTTTTATTTACTTTTAATTTCACATTACATACATTTTTCTCATAAAGTAGTGAACTGAACATAATTCAAAATAGCAGATAATATTTTTTAGTTCATCCAACAGTAAACATATTTAAACGTGTGAAAAGTTGAGGTAAAATCTGGAATTTTCTTTCCCTCTCTTTTGACAATATCGCACCCAACCCAATTCTCAGAAATGGCCTAAGGATATGCTCACCTGCTTTTCCGCAAACATTGTGACGTCACCATTGGCGAATGAAGTCGACTATTTATAATGTAAAAAATATATAAAGTTTAAAATGGATACTAGTTATTCATAATTAAAAAATCATCATGGTGAAAAGTTTTTTTTTTTTTTTCTTTTAACGAACTTTCTTCAATTAAGTAATTAATAAGAAATTTTAATCACTCTTTTTTAGTTATCTTTCAAAAAACAATTCTCGTCTTTCATCCTAATCTAATTTCACTTACACATTTGACATTTTAATCATCTTTTAACTTAATTTTCACGTACATTATCTTTTTTCGAAAAACATCTGGTGAATTTTTACAAGATCTTCAATTATTATTTTTCTTAATTATTATTCTGTAATTTATATTAATTTTACGATTGATTTTTTTTTCAATCAATAGCATTCTTAGGTTAAAAAAGATCTGCATAGGCATATAATGGAAAAATCACTCACACATATGCGAAAACTACTGAAATATTTTTTTTTTTGCTGCAAGGTAGCAGGTTCGAATCTCAGTCAAAATCTATGTTTCTAAACTTTCTTTCATTCTTTATACTTAATTTTTGCTTTCATTGTCTTTTTTTCGGAAAATATTTGATGATTTTTTACAAGAAGATCCTTAATTAATATTTTTCTTAATTATTATTCTGTAATTAATATCATTTAAACGATTGAATTATTCTCAAACTATTGTATTCTTAGGTTGAAAAAGATCTGTACAGGTATATAATAGAAAAATCAGTCACACATACGCGAAAACTACTGAAATATTTTTACTGCAAGGTGTCGGGTTCGAACCCCAGTCAGATCTCTGTATTTCTTTCATAGTATATTCCCATCCACATCCTTAAATTCGTATATTTCATCGACTCCTTTTTTATTTCTCAATTTTTAAATTTTATAATTAATTTCTTAATTAATTCCCTAATTAATTCCTTAATTAACTCTCTAATTAATTTACTAATGAGTCACAAACAATAGCATGCTTTTTACATTCTACCGAAAACATGTCTTTAAAACCATCTTCACCTTTTACAAAAAATCACTAATTAATTTTTTTAATTAAATTTCCTCATTAATACCCTCGTCATCTTTTAGGATTAAGTTAGAGGAGGTGTCAAGGTCAATACCAAGTCATCCGCACCCCTCAGGGGGTGGTGCGGCACCCGCACGGCTTGCCGGTGCACCAGTGCACCCGTCGCCTGGGCTAGAACTCTCCTTTTCTATCTACTGTTGTTAAACAAACAAAAGAGAGAAAATCATAATAGAGTGCTTGAGTATTTTTCTCCATGTATTATACGAAGTTTTATTTAACGCTACTGAACTTTGAGCCCATAGATCATACTGATAAAGAATTTTTCGTTGTGTCCCTGTAAAAACCTATAAATGCTAGATTCTCCAAAATGCTTATAGTTAGTGCAACAGTGATTTATAATATTCATATAAATTTTCAGCTCAATGGAATAAGGCGTTTAGATGCTATCGCACTTTTAAAAATTTGGTCCCATAGGCCATAATGATAAAGAATTTTTCTTTGTGTCCCTGTAAAAAAATGTAAGTGCTAAATTCACTAAAATCTATTCAGTTGGTGGCACTATGACCCGCACGGCTTGCCGGTGCACCAGTGCACCCGCCGCCTGGGCTAGAACTCTCCTTTTTATGTCTACTGTTGTTAAACAAACAAAAGAGAGAAAATCATAATAGAGTGCTTGAGTATTTTTCTCCATGTATTATACGAAGTTTTATTTAACGCTACTGAACTTTGAGCCCATAGATCATACTGATAAAGAATTTTTCGTTGTGTCCCTGTAAAAACCTATAAATGCTAGATTCTCCAAAATGCTTATAGTTAGTGCAACAGTGATTTATAATATTCATATAAATTTTCAGCTCAATGGAATAAGGCGTTTAGATGCTATCGCACTTTTAAAAATTTGGTCCCATAGGCCATAATGATAAAGAATTTTTCTTTGTGTCCCTGTAAAAAACTGTAAGTGCTAAATTCACTAAAATCTATTCAGTTGGTGGCACTATGACCCGCACGGCTTGCCGGTGCACCAGTGCACCCGCCGCCTGGGCTAGAACTCTCCTTTTTATGTCTACTGTTGTTAAACAAACAAAAGAGAGAAAATCATAATAGAGTGCTTGAGTATTTTTCTCCATGTATTATACGAAGTTTTATTTAACGCTACTGAACTTTGAGCCCATAGATCATACTGATAAAGAATTTTTCGTTGTGTCCCTGTAAAAACCTATAAATGCTAGATTCTCCAAAATGCTTATAGTTAGTGCAACAGGGATTTATAATATTCATATAAATTTTCAGCTCAATGGAATAAGGCGTTTAGATGCTATCGCACTTTTAAAAATTTGGTCCCATAGGCCATAATGATAAAGAATTTTTCTTTGTGTCCCTGTAAAAAACTGTAAGTGCTAAATTCACTAAAATCTATTCAGTTGGTGGCACTATGACAAATGTTGGTGGAACATGTTTACAAATTTTTTGCTCAGATTAATAAAGCGTTTAGAAGCTATCGCACTTTTAAAAATTTGGCCCCATAGGCCATAATGATAAAGAATTTTTCCTGAAGTTCCTGTAAAAAAAAACTATAATTCACCAAAATCAATAGGGTTTGTACTATGGTGACTTACAATATACGTACCAACTTTCAGCTTATTCGAACAAAGCGTTTAGACGCTAGCGTGTTCACTCACAGACATACACACGCACACACACAAGTACATACACACATACATACATCATCGTAAAAATTGTGAAAACAGACTCAGGGGACCTTGAAACGTATAGAAACATCAAAATCTCAAATTCGGATTTTTGACATGATTACAATACTTTCCTCACTATAGTGTTCGAAAAGTAAAAATATTTCTATGGGAGATTATACAGAAAAAAAAATTAATACTGATAATTAAAGAATTATTTAATGTAAAAATATAATAAAAAATGATTGTACGTATTAAAAATCAAAATGTTTAATATTTTTTTAATAGAACTATTTGAGCTTTTAATTGAAAAATCTATTTCTAAATACTTTAATATAAAAATATTTTTTCATATGCGAGATTGTAGAAAAAATAAATATCTAAAGAATTCTGTAATATAAAAATATAATTAAAAATGATTGCATTTACTAAAAATCAAAACGTTTAATAATAAAATTATTTTGTGTAATAGAACTATTTGAGCTTTTAATTGAAAAATTTATTCCTAAATACTATAAATACTATATAATATTCTAAATACTATATAATATTGTAAAACTATTTTTTTGTTTTCCTGTAAATAATTAAAGATTAAAAATAAATAAATAAATAAATAAATAAAATCTAGAAAATTAATTTAACTAATATATATACATATTTTAATAATAAAATAAAATTAGTTAAGATTGATTAGTATTATAGTTTCGGCTTTTAATAGAAAAATCTTTATTAAAATAATTTTAATAATAAAAGATATGATTTTCTATGAATGAAAAAAATAATAATAAAAGCTAGTTTAAAAAAAAAATAATTCAATAAAATACAATAACTAAAAAATAAAGATTTATTTATCAAAACTATAATTTTTTATAATTAAATTAGTTAAAATTACTCTATACTACTTTTTGGACTTTTAATTAAAAGGCCTATTTCAGTGGCCGAGCGGTTCTGCTCTCCAAGATGATAGATTGGTGTTAGTGTTTGGGAATAAAGCCGATTGACTACTCTAGGGTCCTAGGCCTGAGGGGGGATGCCTTTCGTGGAGGTCTTTCTAAGAGTTCCTAGCCCGTATTTGCGCAAGTTTCTGAGAAAACCACGGAAAACTGCGAACGGGTAGTCCGACGAGCGGGACCTGGGATCAAACCTGGCACCTCACGTCTACCAGCTATGAGCGCAGAACCGCTCAGTCACTGCTAGGTCAGTTGCTCAATCAATATTAAGAAAATCACTCTAAAAATATTACGGTGTGAAAAGCGGCGGGACTAACAACATTCCGGACTAAATTTTAAAACTTGGCAGCTATGTAGTACTATTATTTGAGCTTTTTTATTTTCTATGAATAATTATTTGAAAAAAAAGGCTAGTTAAAATATTATTTAATGAAATATTCAATTAAAAAACTAATTTATTTATTAAAAATTATAATTATATTATTTAAATAGTCTGATTCATAAAGTTTTACATTAAAATATATACAATATATGCTAATTAAATTAGCCGAGCTTTCTCAATACTATCCTTTATGCTATTATTCGAAAAATGTATTTCAAAAGACATTTACTTAAAAAAGATTTTTTCGATTAATTCTTATAGAAAAATATTAAAAAAATATTTCATCAAAAATTACAATCAAAAATTTATTTAATTATAAAAAGTAGAGTTTTTTAATAATTAAGTTAGTTGAGTTTTCTTTTTCACTATTAATTTAGCTGATTTTTTTTTCAAAATATTTAAATATATATATATATATATTTATTTATTTACTTGTTTTTTGAGTTATTATAAATAAAAACAACTGTTTTTTTCTTTCTTTTTCTTTTTTTTTTTTTTTGAACAACTTGATAGTAAAAATATAAAACATTTTTCTTTTAAAAATGAAAAATCAATTTAGAACAACATACTTTGGTATCATGAACTATATTAGCCTTTTATCAATATGTATAATTTTTTTAAGTGATAATGACATCAGTTCTTCTGAGATGCATAATTTTTAATTGTTCACGTTTAATTAAATGCATTTATTTTTATTAAAAAAAAAAAAATGAACTTTTAATTCTTTTTTGGCAACAATTATAGCTAAAATTTAAATGGCTAATATAATGCTAATATGAAGTTATTATTGGCACATTTTAATTAATTAAAAGTAAACTAATCAAACATTCGAAAATCGAGCTTCGAGGTGAACAAAGACCCCTTGTTGGGCATCTTTCGTGTCGAAACACGTGACTGTTCGAACTATTGTCTTTGCGCTACGCTGTCCACACACACACACAAGCATTGCCTTTTATATACATAAAGATTATTATTGTTGTTGTTGTTCGTAATATTTTATAATGTATTTATATTTTTACATGTAATAAAAAAAAAAAAAAAAAGAGAGAGAGAGAGAGAAAGAGAGAGATTTTACATTTAAGTGAACAAATTGAATAAATAAAAAGGTAATATGATGTGGCCACACCACAAGACTTTCTTCTATATAATTTTACCGAAATTTCATGCAATGAAAATTATTTATTAAATTATAAAATTATTTTTCACTATAAATGCAGATGATTTATATTTGACAGAATTATATGATTGAATGCCGACAAAAAGTCAATTTTTTGCCAATATCAAAAGAAATGCGATTTTTTTTTTTTTTTTTTTTTTTTGTTAAAAAAAGGAGAAAAAAATCAATAACTTTGCTTTAAATTATCACAGACCTATTGTTCAGCCATTCGTTTTAAAGGTATTGACGAGATTTTTAGAAAGATACCCATACTGAAAATCCCCCCCCCCCCCCCCCCAAAAAAAAAAAAAAAAAAAAAAAAAAAAAATCCTAGAGAAGCAACGCTCCCACATGCGCAAACTTTTTTTTCCTAGTTTACTCATAGATATAGTAATATACATAGATCTATCATCCCCATGTTAACGTGCAAAGATTTTTGATGCCGAAAACGTTTTTGGCATCAGCCATGATGAGAGAGTATAAAACTCGAAAACAACAATGGAATAGAATGTTGATATCATAGATATAGTAATAAGACAAGGTTGATATATATTGAAAATGCCGAAGTACTGCGCGGCTTATAATTGTAGAAATAAATTTATGAAAGGAAGTGGAATAAGTTTTCATAAGTAAGTTAAATTTAACTAATTTATGAAAAATATGATTCTTTATAATCAGTTGCTTTGTTATTATTATGGTTTAAATACTGTTTTGATTTTTAATGAAATACTTTTTTTTTAATTTTAATATTTTTTAAGTTTTTATATTAGTAAGTAATATCGAATTTTCAAAATTCTTTTAAATGTAGTTAGCAGTGGCAGAGGTAAAACCCGCTTGTTTTAATATATTATAACTAGTATTACCACAAGACTTTCTTCTCTATTTAATCCTATACAAATTTATTCAATACAAATTATTTATTAAGTTATAATTTATTAAAGATATTTTCCATGATGAATGCAGACGATTTTTTTCTTAAAGTAGTATAATAATATATGCTGAAAAAAATCATTTTTGTGCAGACATGAAAAGATATACAGTCGAATTTTGTTAACGTGAATCTCAAGGGGGATCAAAAATCTGTTCATCTTATCAGTAGTTCATGCTATCAGTAACTAATCGTCATATAACTAAAGTAATCTTCATTTTGACGGGGATTGTGGTAACAGTTCATGTTAAAAGTAATTCACGTTAACGAGGTTCGACTGTATATATATATATATATATATATATATATATATATGTCTATACTATATATACATTATATATAAAATTAAAAATAAAAGAAATCGGTAGCTTCGTTTTAAATTAATACAGATGTATGGTTCAACCATTCGTTTTAGAAATATTGACAAGTTCTTTCTAAAATATCCACATTGAAAATTTACACAGGCCCCGGGGGAAGAACACTTCCTTCCCAGGAGGAAAGCAATGCTCCTACATGCACACATTTTTATTTTTATTTTTCAAGTTTATTACTACTATTATCAATAATTCATATAAATTTTACATTCATGCGTTAAAAATAACTCACATTATATACATTTATATGAAATTTCGTCCTATACTGTCATGTTAAGTACTTAGAAAAGGAAAAAAAAAAAAAAAAAAAAAAAATAGGATGGCAGCGCCACCTGTTGAGCGATTGATTCCCAAATCTAATCAGCACCAGTTTAGGTCAAGATCCAACTGAATACAAGCTTGGTTAAATTTCGTTCGAAATTAAAAAAAAAAAAAAAAAAAAAAAAAAAAAAAAAAAACACTTAACCCTAAAATTTAATCAAAATCGTCACATTCACTTCCGAGTAAACCCATTTAATGCTATAAATTTCGACTGGCCGTTAAAGGGTTAACGCGATTTTTTCTGAAAATGAGGATATGTCCATTCGTTTTAGCTCTCTAAAGAACACTTAACCCCAAACTTTTATAAAAACCATTACATTCATTTCCGAGTAAAACTAATTTCTATTATATGTTGCGACTGGCCGTTAAAGGGTTAACGCGAATTTTCCTGAAGATGAGGATATGTCCATTGGTTTTATCTCTCTAAAGAACACTTAATCCCAAACTTTTATAAAAATCGTTACATCCATTTCCGAGTAAACCTAATTTCTATTATATGTTGCGACTGGTCGTTAAAGGGTTAACACTAATTTTCTTGATGCTAAGGATGTTCCAATTGTTTGGGGGTCTCAAAAAAGCACTTATCCCAAACTTTTATTAATATCTTTATAACCATTTCCGAGTAAACATAAATTTCTACTCTATACAGTTGGTAACAAAAGTGTCCGACTGCATTGCGATTGGCAATTAAAGGGTTAACTCTAATATCTCAAAAGATGAGGATAAATCCAATAGTTTTTTTCGACCATAAAAACTTCTAACCAGACAGAAATAGTAGACAGAAACGATAAATTTCTTTAAATGTCGTTATTCCATACAAAAAAAAAAAAAAAAAGAAGAAGAAGAAGAAAAGAAAAAGAAAAGAAGAAGAAAAGAGAGAAAGAAAAATGAGTATCTGGAGTTTTTTCATTCATCTTTAGTACATAAATTATTCATAAATTTTATTTGCTAAATTATCTGTGTGTATTCCCGTGTATATTCAGTCGGGGAAAGACATCCACAAGAGAGTAAAATGGCCGTCTTTTCCCGAAAAAAAAAGGCATCACTTTTTCGGCCTCGCTGATCAATCTATGTCTTATTACTATATCTATGAGTTTACTACTACTATTATCAATAATTCATATGAATTTTACAGTCACACGTTAAAGGTAACTCATTATGTACATTTATACGAAATTTTGTCCTATACTGCCATGTTAAAAATTTTGAGAAAATGGGATTACAGCGTCACTTGTTGAGCGATTGATCCTCCAATCTAATAAGCACCAAATTATATCAGGGTCTACCTAAATACCAAGTTTGGTTAAATTTCTTTTATTGGCACTTCATACATACGTCTCTTTATTTATTTATTTATTTTTATTTATTTATTTATTTATTTTTTTGAAGATTAATAAAATTTTTCATCAACCCAAATATATGTACTTTTGTAAACGTTATAATTTTATAAATAAGAATATCTAATGAATAAATCTGAATATGCTCCGAATTCGATAATTTTAATAGTTTATAATAATGATTGCAAAAATGATTGTGCTCCATCATTGTATTTATGTAATTATTAATAGAATTGTGGTCATGTTATTATACTATAACAGATTTTAAATGATTTTTGCATAGTAAGATATTTGATCTTTTTGGCGAGGAAAATTCAACAACAAATAGATAGTTTTGAAATAATGTTCATTAAATTTAATGGGCATTGCTAAGGGAATCAGGGTGATCTTTTGCCTCTCGTAAATGTGATATATCCATTGACGCAGCGATTGTCATGCCTTTAATTATAGCGGTCGGAAAAGCTACCTTGCGATGAACAGGTGTGCATGAATTTAATTCGGTCGGAAGTGCTACGATTTTGACCCCGGTCGGATCTGTTGCCGTCTCCAGATAGAGACGGCAATCTAGAGACGGCAATGATCTGTCCCGGTCGGAACTGCGACGTAACCGTTTATTTGTGAACCTGACACAAAATTGTCAATGTTTGCGCAACAATATGTATATTTCAATGGGTGTATAAGAAAGTCATGTGGTGCCCACATTATTTAGTAAAATTAAAACTAGTGACAAAACAAGATACTTTAATCCTTCCATCCACGATTTTCATATTATAAATATTATGTATATTTGAATGGGTTACATTTAAAAAAGCATACATAAAGTCTAATTTTAGTTTTTTTGTTATAATACAGATACTGACATATTTTATTCATATTTGAAAACTTATTTATTAAAGGAATAAAATATACAAAACAAAGTTATCACTGGCTCACTCTACACTTACATGTTCAATATATTAAATTTTTTAGTTATAATTACTATTTGTTGCTAAACTGTTAACATTTTATAAAAAAACTACTATTTTTTACATCTTAACAGACATATACAAAAATTACTTGGAAATTGGTTCTTTTTTCCTTCTTATGTTTCTTTTCTTTCTTTCTTTCCTTTTCCTTTTCCTTTTCTTTTTCTTTTTTCTTTTTTTTTTTAACTGTTCCGTTTACAACAAATATTGCAGACAGAATTAGGAAAGCTTTGCTTAAGTTATTGTACTAAATAAAGAAAGATAAAGGAAAAAAAAAAAATAAAAAAATAAACGCGCAATTTTTTTATCAAGTTGTTTTTTTCACTTTAATATTTTAAAAGTAAAATGGAGGTTTTACTTTTGAACCATTTATAAACTAAAAAGTGCAGATAGATTTCGTAAGCTAGATTTCGTCCGGATTAATAAGTGTACTGATTTTTGTAGCGATCTGTTAAATAGTGTAACTTTGTATAGCGAAAGACCTGACATCTTAAAAGTGAAACACAGCAAATGATTATGAAGTGCAATGTCTGTCTGAAAGCAGCAATCCTGTTGTACTAATAACAAGCAAAAACAAGTAGCCATGGAAACAAAAAATAATAATTATTAAAGATGAAAAATAAAGGTAGTTATTTTCAACAATAGAAAAAGACTAAAATTTTCAGTTTTAATAAATTAGATTTCAATTACCGTAATTTCGTGTATATAACCCGCAGGTAATCTATAAAAAAAAACTCTTGACTTTGTATGTCCTGCGGGCTATCATCCGGTGCGGGGTATCTATCGCGAATAACGAGAAAATCAACATCAGTCTCATTTTTGTTTCGGAAGTCTCGATTATTAACGCGTAATAACGATGAAATTGAGGACAGTGAAAAGGAATTTGATGAGGAGGATAATGCGGATGATGAAGACGAACTGTCCAAATCAATACTGCAACATTTTAATTCTGATACGGAAGAATCCGATTTCGATGGATTTGAATGAATTTTGTAAATAAATTTATTATTAATCTATAATTTTCTTATAAATTGAATAAAAGTGTTAATCATTAGAAGTTACTTCAGTTCATAGTAATTTATATATAGAGAAAGATTAATACTATGTTATGATTATTTGCTCTTTCATTATAGGTAAGTAAATTTATTTGTTTATTATTTATATTTAGTTGCAAATTTGTTTATTATTTGTATCTTTTCCTACTTATTATTAAAATAATAGCAATTAGTATTGAAATTATAAATAGCGTTTGCCGACCATGTGATTTTAGAAGTGCGGGGTATCTTTCGGTTATAATTATTTTTAAATGAATTTTTTATACTGCGGGCTACCTTCCGCCACGAGTTATATACGCGAAATTACGGTAATATTTTCCAATTTAATTAAAATTTTCCGTTTTAATAAATTAGATTTTAATTTATATTTTCCAATTTAATTAAAAATTCGGAAAAACGCTTCGAAGGGCACTCGGACCTCATGGGGGCGTCTTCGCGTCGAATCGCATGATTGTCGGAGCTACCGTCTTTTGCACCACGCTGTCCAAGGACAGAGACATAGAAGGGCAAACATTGTCTTTTATAGGTTAAGGCTGCTACACAAACACAAATATAAGTGCTTACAGTCGGCAGCGGATACTTTTGCTGCCGACTGTATAATCATTTATTAAGTATCACACCGATCAGAAAAGTTTAAAAATTAATTTTAGGAAATTGTAAATAGTATAATTATTTTGTTCCTATCTCATACTATAAAGTAGGAAGTTAAGGTTGAAGCAATAACAAAATATTTCTATTATTCATTTTTTAATTTTTATGGTGGGTGTGACATTTTCATGGAAAGGTAATGAATTATATAGACCAGTACGTTAACAGAATTTGTTATATAATGAAAAATAATATTATCTACAAATTTTATGCGAATTGTGCAAGTAATAATAAAATATAAAATAATATTGCATTATCTCATACATTAACCGGTTCAAATATACTAGAATTTACAAATTTCCACTTCATTTTAATATGTCCTCAAATGCTCTTTTCATCTTTTTTTTTTCTCGATTTATATTTATCTTTCTGAAACCTATTTATCTTTTGAAAAACTTCCGAATTTATAAATCAAATTCAATACTTTGCAGATGAAATTATTCCGTCTGTAAATAAAATCACGTTTTTGAAAATCAATTCAGCTTCTGTATGGGTTTAAAAAAATTCACAGAACAAACTTGTGAAGCAACGAATTTTTGTATACTACTTTGAAATTTAGACATTTTATTCTTTATCTTTCTTTATATATATAAAAATTTCGTGTCACGATGTTTGTCCGCGATAAACTCCTAAACTAAGGAACCGATTTTAATGAAATTTTGCACACTGTATGCAGTTTGGTCCAATTTGAGTGATAGGACAGTTTTTTATCTCAATTTATTGTCACAATATATTTTTATTGCAAATTATTTCTTTATTATAAGACAAAGATAGCTTTAAATAAGCCATTTAAATATTAGCCATAATTTAACTGTTGCCAGAAAAATTACGAGTTCATTTTCTTTCGACATAAAAATAAATACATTTAATTAAACGTGAACAAAAAAAAAATTATAAAAGTTAAATTATGCATCTCACAAAAATTGACGTCATTATAACGTAAAAAATTTTCTACATATAGATAAAGTGCTAATGTAGTTCCTGATACTAATAGATTTTGTTCTGAAAGGATTAATATTTTATTTTTTTACTTATTTTTTCATTATTATTAGTTTACTGAATTGTGTCCACGTGCTTAAATATTGCTTATATATTATTTATTTTATTTATTTTTTATAATTTAATTGTTGCCAAAAATATTTACAAGTTATTTTTTTTCTATAGAAAATAAATACGTTTACTTAAACGTAAAGAATAAAAAATTGTAAAAAAATAAATTATGCATCTTACAAAAATTGACGTCATACGCAAGCGAAGTGTGATGTCACTAACTAGAGATCTGCACGGGCCGGAATTTCGAGGCCCGGGCCCAGCCCGGCCCGTACGAAAACTTTGCTTACCCGGCCCGGCTCGACCCGGACAAAAAACGATAAAATCAGGCCCGACCCGGCCCGATTCAAAAATATGTAAAATAACAAAAAAAAAAAAAAAAAAAGAATGCTTTTCTATGAAAAAGATTTTTAGTATGTGTGTTGCAGAGGTTTTATATAACCAAACGATAGTACGTTCTTTAACAAAGCTGCTGAAATTTTACAAGACAATTATATATAAACAGAAATTCGTTATTATAGACAAGGCACAAAGACAAACAGAAGGTAAAATCCAAAATATTAGCATTCGTCAAACAATATAGGAAGGTATTTAAGATGGTTATTTCTACTAAAAATGCACTTTCAACCATTTCCTCTTATATACCGTAATGTATCCGAATTTTTCATGTGCTCCGGTAAACAAAACTTTAATGTTAACCCATCCATATTCAATAGAAAAGTTGCTTTTGCCCATGATAAAAATGGTGCTACTTTCGCCCACTGGAGAAAAGAAAAAGGAGCCTTAGAGAAAAAGTTACAGCGGAAAGATTTTTATAGCCTTTATACCAGCTAAACTCAACAGATCATAAGAAACAAAGCCTAATACACAGTAACGTATCTAATTTCTTTTGTTATGTACATGTACGCAAACTGGTAGTGACATGCATACTATTTTGAATAGGAAACCATCTAATATTACTTTAAATAAAATATATAAATTTCGAGGCATGCTAAAAATGTTTGCGAAAAATCAGATTTCGGACAGACAGACTGATAGACAATTAAATTGAAGTTACAGGCACTTTTTTTTTTTTAACAAAATAGAACTTTATGTGACATACCAGCCTGTAAAATTACGTAAAATAAATGACTGAAGAAATATTTTATCATTTTCCTTTTTCGTTGATTAAAGAGAAAACCAGAAAAAGATTCGGGCCGACACGGCCCGGAGAAAGTTTCATTCAGGCCCAGCCCGGACCGATTATACACAAAAAAACTGAGCCCGACCCCGGCCTTCAGGCTCGGGCCTGAAAAAAAAATTTAAGCCCGAGCCCTTCCCGGCCCGAGAGCAAATTCAAAAATTTGGCTCGAACCCGGCCCGAGGGTCGGGCCGGGCTCGGACCGTTCAGACCTCTATCACTGACCGTCCGTGGATGCAAGAAAAAGATTTCCTATGTTAATCGCCCATTGGATTTTTTGTAAAAAAATATTAAAAATCGAGGAAAATTATTTCCTGATTCTAATCCCCGTATTTCGGTATAGATATGTATTAGTTATCGTATGCATGTGTTACATTGAGTTATTTTGCTGTCAAATTGACAAAATTTTAATTTTAAATTTCAAAACTTTGTCACCCTTGGCGTTTTCCGTGTTTGGTGATCAAAAAAGTAATACGAAAATATGCATGCCAGATGCATATTTTCTCAATATGTATTGTAATAAATATTGTTTCATATTATTCATTATTCTCTTAATATAAGTTGTTAAAATAATCATGATTTTTGAAAGGAATTAAATATAATTCGCCAGATAATTTGGCGATTTTTTTTCCCGCCAAAGTGACAGATATGAAACCTATTCCGCTGCAACACATGAGTATCTTATATCAGACACTTTATTTAGACATTTGAAAACAAATTTGACTTCAAATTTAGATAGAATATTTATCAATTTCCTTTAATTACTATATTAGCTGGATATTTATTGTGTAAATATCATTCTTTGAAAAGAAATGTTTATGTTTTCAATCGAATATGGAAGTTTGCCAATTTTTTTCTAGAGTTTTGAAATTTAAAATACAAATTTTATCAATTTTACAGCAAAAGCAACTTAATCTAACGCATGCACACGATAACTGATACATATCTATACCCAAATATGGAGATTAAAATCGAGAAATATTTTTTCTCGATTTTTAATAGTTTTTTTACAAAATATTCAATGTCGATTAACATAGGAAATCTTTTTCTTGCATCCACGGACGGTCAGTGACTTCATCACTTCACTTGCGTATTATCACTTTAAAAATTTTATACACGTTGTTAACATAATAACAAAATAACATACATGATTCAACCATAGATATAATCTATACTAATATTATAAATGCGAAAGTTTGGATGGATGTTCGTTACTCAATCACGCCACAACGGCTGAACGGATCTGGATGAAATTTGGTACAGAGATAGATAATAGTATGGAATAGGGCATACGCTACTATTTATACCGGAAATTTGATTAGAACTTTTAAAACTAACTAAAATATGAAAATAATAAACTGGTAATTACCTTAATATAAGCCATTTAAATTTTTAATTGTTGCCAAAAATGTTTACGAGGTATTTTTATTTATTTATTTATTTATTTTTTCAATATAAAATGAAATATGCTTTCCCGCGAAAAAAAAAAAAAAAATACTAAATGTTAAATTGGTGAATGAGAAAATCTTTATAACTTTAAAATAAAATAGTAATAATACTAATCTAGCATGTTTCTTCTGAATTTTATTTCATAGTATATTTTTATATACCCCACATTTAGATTTCTTTTAAGCACGGATTAATCACGCTTGGCTTCACGCAAAGCTAATTCAGCATTATATTAAAGGTATTTACTCATTGATAATTCTGGACAAATTTTTAAATTTTGATGCTGAAGTAGATCGGACATTTTTCGCCAAGGACAGCCACTTAATGCCAATAGTAGCGCATCATGAATTTTTGTCGCCGTTTTAGGCCAAAGTATAATTTATACGATTATTGTTCCTATTTCTGTCTATCTCTTTATTTTTTTTTCAATATTTTATAATATAGTCTTTGATGCGCTACTTATTCATATTACAATTCATATTACAACAATATAAATTGTTTTTCAATACTTTTTGCATGTTTATATTCCCTGTTTAGTTTCATGTAATATTCTCATTTCGTGTAAGTATGAAATATTAATGCTATATGCATTTGTTTAAGTAAAAAAAAAGTGTTCGTTTCTATCATTTTGCACCTCGCTCTAGTTCTTGCTCTCTGCAATGCGCGAATAGCATTGGATAGACAAGCAGACAAAATATCAGCACTCATAAAAATGCACTAACAGGAAATTCAAGGAATTAAGAGCTAGAGAGCACATTGGAAATTGAAAAGTATCATTGTTGCGTTAAAGTATTTAAATATCAGTCAAATGACGTTTTCAAATTTATTTTTGTTTTCGAAATTCAATTAACCACAAGATGGAAGGGAGAGGAGAAAAGCGACATGTTTCACAAAAATTGCAGCAAAAAGTATCGGAAAATTTATAGGACGAAATCATTAAAACAAACGATTTCCGTTAAACGATTGGATTATAGAAATGCGCAATTTGTGTGTGATAATAATTTCAGAATACTCAGATACAAATTACACAAATCCTTATAAAATAAGAACGCCGACAAAGGAAGATATTTCAAACAGTCCAACAAACACACACACACACACAAACACACACACAA
Organism: Salticus scenicus; assembly: GCA_963930645.1. Classification (NCBI taxonomy): domain Eukaryota; kingdom Metazoa; phylum Arthropoda; class Arachnida; order Araneae; family Salticidae; genus Salticus; species Salticus scenicus. Next base: position 10,064,171 of record OZ005655.1, on the reverse strand, counting down.
ACACACACACACACAAACACACACACAAACACACACACACAAAACAAGTTCAGTCGGTATTCATTGATGAACGTATCCGCTTTAACATGTTATTTGTGATACATTATAGGCAAAACTGTGAAGAATTTCGGACTCTAGTGAGTAAAAAAATGCAGAAAATGACTGCTGAAGAGGGTCGAAAAATCTTAAACGAAAAAGAGAAAGAAAAGCTGGAGAAGAATTTGGAAGACAAAATGTATGCTGAATTGTGGGCTATTGACAAAGAGGCAAAAGACTTGAGAGACGCGAGGGAGGAAGAAGAGAAACGGAGAAAGAACATGGAGAACGGAAAGTTCGTGCAAGACCAGATTCTCAAAAACCGACTAGAGAAACAAATCAGGCTGCGAGAGAAAGAACACGATCTTATTGTCATGGTAAGAAAACTCAAAAGTTTTATTAACTATATATATAATCTAAGCCTATAAAATTATACTGAACAAATTTCGCGTGAAGCATAATAGCATTTAAAATTGTACAATTTCTTTTGTGCTGGTCAAATTAAGTTTTGAGGTTTGCAAAAGTTATGTATTAAACTATTATTTAACTATAGATTATTAAAACTATTTAGACAGTTATTAAAAATATAGATCTTCTTTTATAATTGTAAATCGAGTTTTTGAGTTTTGCATAAAACATTTGAGTAAATAATTTATATTAACTTATTATCAATATTTATTACATACTTTTTAAAGAAAATTCCTTCTTGCAATACATTCTTACCATTTGTTTTTCATTCAACAGGGCAGCTTTAAAGTCGTTTTTGTTAAAAGCATTGAGGACTCGCATTTTTCTTTCATTTAATGATTTCAAAATATCATCCATTATGATACTATTGTGATCAAAATTATCAAAATTCACAAAATATCAATTTGTTTCCCAATACTTAATACAATTTCTTCAAAAGTAAACTGCTTAGCCTGTAATAATGATCTTTCCAGCTTATTTGTAAGCCATAAAAATACGTTTTAAAATTTTCTTTGTAAAACTGTTTGAGAAATAAGGGCGTATAGAGTGTGTGCGAAACCTATGAAAACATGTTTGTTGAACGTTTTTATAAAAACTGAATAACATTTGAATTATCATGCCACAACTTTTTTTTTTTACTTTCTCTTACCTATAAGGTAGAGAAAGTATTGTTTTGGGGTCAAATTTTCGAAAGTGAGTTTTTGTTATATTTACACGTTTTCAGGTCCCCTGAATCCGAAAATCATGTTTTTAGCGGTTGGTCTGTGTGTCTGTCTGTGATCAGCATATCTCAAGAACAAATAGTAGTAGAAAGTCCAAACTCGATATTCTAAATGTGTATGGCATAGGGATGCTACACTAAGCTTTTCGATGGGATTATGCAAATGGTTTGTGTACAGGGACACCCAAGATAATTCAAATACATTACGTCTATGGGGGAAATTGCAGATAAGTAGAGTTTAACATCTATATACTGCACTAAACCAAATGAAATTAATATATATATTTTTATGTGTGCATAAAAATATGTCTCATATAGAATACGGTAGGGAAATCATTCACTGTTCATTTACAGGTCTGGACAAAATAACTAGATTTAGTGCGACAATAGCTGAAAATTGATGGAAGTGTATTTCAGGTTGTGTCGTGTATTATTGCTATAGGATTATATTTAGGGGCATCATGTGGTATGTACATAATTTTCAATGATATACAGGGCTGCCAATATTTAATCGATAACATTCTTCTAGTTCCCCATCATAGTATAGGTATGGGGAACTTAGGTAATCGTGAAAAATTTCGACCTCGGTTTTTTGACTTTTTTATACGTTTTCAGGTGTGAGGAATCCGAAAATGACAAAATTTGTATGGTGTCTGTCTGTAGGGTGTCTGTTAGTGTGTCAGTCCGTTAGTGGGTCAGTCCGTTAGTCCGTTAGTTTGTTAGTCTGTTTACACGATATCTCACGAACAAATGATCGCAGAGAGGTCAGACCAGTTTTAAAATATTACTTTAGACACTGGCAAGAACCCTATTTATTTGGAACATTCGAATTAAAAAAATTCGCGAGTTATTAGAAATTTACGATTTTCTTAACTTGGGAGAATAGGACAAAAATTCACTTAAACGTGCATTAAATGGAAACTTTTTACTGTAAAAACGTCAGACCAGTTTTAAAATATCCGTTTTGATGCCGGAATGAACATCAGTAACTATAAACATGCTACTTTGAAAATTTCGCAAGTTATTGGAAATTTACGAATTTTTTAACATGGAAGTATAGGGCAAAATTTCATTCATCGTAAAGATGTCAGACTACTTTTGAAATATTATTTAGGATACTGACATGAATATTAATGACTATGAATTTCCAATATAAAAATTTCGTAAGTTATTGGAAATTTACGAATTTCTTAACATGGCAAAATAGAGCAAAATTTCACATAAACGTCAATCTTGAGGGATATTTTCATCGTAAAGATGTCAAACCACTTTCGAAATATTATTTAGGATACTGGAATGAATATCATGGACTATGATTTTTCCAATTCAAAAAATTCGTAAGTTATTTGGAATTTACGATTTACTTAACATGTCAGAATAAGGCAAAATTGAGCATAAACTTCCATTTTGAGGATCGTAAATACATTAGACAACTTCAAAATTACATTTATGATATTTGTTTGAACATGATTGAATACAAATATTCTAACAGGAAAATTTCGTAAATTATTCGTAATGTACATTTTTATCAACATAGTGAAATTGTAAATTTTTCATATAAATATGAATTTTGAGAATTATTCCATTGGAAACAGTAGCATGAAAACTAAACAACGGAATCGACACTGATAAAATAAATTAATAGATTAGAATAAGATAAATATATCGAAGTGAACGGTGGATAGCCTATTAGACGGGGATTTCATTCTGTCACTGTATCAAGCTTTGGTCAAATTCATTTCTTTTAACATGATTATAATATGTCTCGCACTAGAAATTTATGAGAACATGATGGGGAACTGAGCAGAGTCCACCTATGCCAACTAGTTTTATAGTTAGTAGAAGCGGTTTACTATAATATTTTGCCATGTCCAATAAACCTGCTCAGGAATTGAAATGAAGTCCTCATAGGCATATGGTAAATAATGTATGTTTTTAAGCCAAGTATTCATCGCTTATTTTTTGTATATTTAAACATTTTGAGGTTTCCTGATTATCAATGTCCAGTTTTTTAACGTTTGATCTTTGTATCTCTTAGAGTAACTTAAAAACGAATAATTTCAGGGCATCCGAAAGTTATATTTTCAAGCTAATGTAAGTTTGTTGCTGGAAATTTTGATCGAGACTAATATTTTTCAAGGAATGTTGCGTGTGAAAGTTGTCTGAATAATTTTAAGTGAACTCTTAATTTTAATAACAGATTTAAATTCTATATAAATATAGGTGCAGTAATGAAACGGGGGGTTAAGGGGGTTGTAGCCCCCCCCCCATACAAAACTAATTATAAATAAAAGTCTTCCAAAGCCTAATTTGAATTGTTTTAACATAGGTTTACATAACAGTACAGATTATTTTATTTAATTTAAATAAAGATGCGCAACGAAAAGAAAACAATTAACATTATTTTAATTTTTAAACGTTCTTGAAATGTGTTTTTCGACTTTGCATCACCCTTCTGCTTCATTCATCTAATTAATGAGTTGATTCTGTATCAAAGTATAGATCCATTTTATCACTGCTATTAATGCCTCTTAAGGAGAACTCATCTGTAAAAGAATTTTCTGGGTCACTTGAGCAGGTTAGTCTTTAAAATTAGTCAAATTTTATATAGCAATTCGGAAAATGACGCGAAGCAAACCCGTATGATGTTTCATTATTACCCATAAAGAAACAAATAACGTGTTAAATTTTTACAGAAATTCCCTTAATAATTAAATAATAACTATTAAGCACCAAATATATATATATTTTTTTAATATATTCGTTACTAATTGACACGAATAGTCTGTTCATCATCGATAGATTACATTGCGCTGAAAAAAAAAAAAAAAAAAAAAAATCGATCCTTGATGCCATTTTTTTTATTTTTATGTAAAATTACCTCCTGAATACGAATATGATCCCCATTTTTCCCAATCACCGTTTTCTCGGGATGTCATCATTTTCCCAATTTTTATAACTGTTTGGTAATTTTATGCCGATGAATTTGATTTGAAGGGTGGAGGAGGATTATTTGACTCAAAAACAAAAAATATAATGTATGATAAATAATAATAGTAATAATAAATTAATAAAATATAATAAATGTAATTTATAATTTCAGTGCCAACCCCACACCCCTAAATTTCTCTCTTGCAGTAAATGTTCATGTTTTATAATTTTTCACCTCTGTAGCTCCTCCAAAGATATTTAACAGTTAAAATAATTCCCTTTCCTCTCCAAATCAAATTCATAGCCATAACATTACCGAAGTGATAAAAAAAAGCATGTATCCCCCCCCCCTCTCCTTAAAGAAAAGAAAAAGAAAGGTAGATGATGGAGCAAAATGGATGTCATATTATGATTCAAGAAGTTATTTTAAAAAAGAATTGGCTGGAATGGTGTTGAGGCCGATTTTCAAACAGAGCATGCTATCTACATTATTCCACCATTTTAAACAACTTAAAGTCTCGTATTTTAACAAATATTAACTTCAAACACTTTTCATAGCATCAAAATATTTTTGTTATAGATATTTCTGTGCGGAGAAAAAAAAAATATGTTCTTTACTCGAATGAATTGACAAAACAAAATTCTCCACGCTACGAAAACGGATTTATTCCCTGACGATGAAAAAAAAATAAAGTTTCCTAATTTTTAAGACTAGGACATTTCTAATTAAAGTATTATACATTTTAAATAAAACAGTTCCAGCAATAGTTCATTTAAATAATATTTATACACATTTAGTTAAGCCATCATAAAACCTCAATAAATAACTAATAAATAATATAAAATAAGATGAATATATATATATTCAGTTTATCAGCTTTGCTGGTGTGATAAAACTTCAATTCAGTTTTGTTGATTTCAATACCACTGCAAACGATGTATATATTAAAATTTATAAAAAAATAGCGGAAAAAAATATAGAGAGACAATGACGGAAACCAATGCAGTAAACTGATTTAAAACGATCAAAACTAGTTGGCATAGGTGGACTCTGCTCAGTTCCCCATCATATATATATTCTCATAAATTTCTCGTGCAGGATGCATAATAATCATGGTAAGAGAAATGAATTTGACGAAACGCATGATACAGTGACAGAATGAAATCCCCGCCTAATAGGCTATCCACTGTTCACTTCCATATATTTATCTTATTCTAGTCTATTAATTTATTTTATTAGGGTCAATTTTGTAGTTTAATTTTCATGCTACTATTTACAATAATACAACAATCCTCAAAATGCGTATTTATATGGAAAATTTTCAATTTTGGTATGTTGATAAAATCTTAAATTACGAATAACTAACGAAATTTTCCCATTAGAATATTTGTAATCAATCATGTTCAAATATGCATCATAAACGTTATTTTGAAATTGTTTGATATATTTATGATCCTCGACATAGACAATTATACTCGATTTTGTAATATTCCGCATGTTAAGTAAATCGTAAAATCCTAATAACTTAGGAATTTTTTTAATTAGAAAATTCATAGTCTATGATATTCCTGCCAGTATCCTAAATAATATTTAAAATAAGGTCTGACATCTTTACGATGAAAATATCCCTCAAGATGGACGTTTATGTGAAATTTTGCCCTATTCTGCCATGTTAAGAAATTTGTAAATTTCCAATAACTTACGAAATTTTTACATTGGAAAATTCATAGTCAATGTTATTTATGCTAATATCCTAAACAATATTTCAAATTTCAAAAATGGTCTGACATCTTTACGATGAAAGTATCCCTCAAAATTGACGTTTATGTGAAATTTTGCCATGTTAAGAAATTCGTAAATTTCCAAGAACTTGCAAAATTTTCAATTCCGTCATCAAAACTGATATTTTAAAACTGGTCTTATAATTTTACAGTGAACATTTTCCATTTAAAGCACGTTTAAGCTAAATTTTGCCCTATTCTCCTATGTTAAGGAAATCGTAAATTTCTAATAACTTACGAAGTTTTTTAATTCGAATGTTAAAAATGAATTGGGTTCTTGCCAGTGTCATAAATAATATTTTAAAATTGGTCTGACCTCTCTGCGATTATTTGTTCGTGAGATATCGTGTACGCAGACTAACATACTAACACACTAATGGACTAACACACTAACGGACTAACACACTAACATACTAACCGACTAACAGACACCCTACAGGCGGACACCATACCTATTTTGATATTTTTGGATTCCTCACATCCGAAAACGTGTAAAAATTTCAAAAAACCGAGGCCGAAAATTTTCCCGATTTCCTAAGGTCCCCATACCTATAGTATGATGGGGAACTAACAAGAGAAATACATATGAATAAAAACATGCAGATTCTTAATTTTTTCAAGGGAGCTGTAGGAACAGAGCATGCAAGAATTGTGTTTTTAAGTGTCAGATTGCCAAAGCCAAAACGTCTCACTTGATTAATGTCCAAACCATAATAAGAATATATATATATATATATATATCAATAAAGCTAAATTATGATAAAGGAAAAAATGAAAGTGGAATGTATAGACAACCAAAACAACCGATTCAACAATGTTTATAAACAAGAAAAAGTGTTAAATTCAACACTATTCAAGCCAAAATTTCAATAATGCTGTGTTTTCTGCATCAGCAGGTGGGAACACAGCTATTTAAACTAGCTGGCGTAGGTGGACTCTGTTCAGTTCTCCATCATATATATACACTAAGCGACAAAAAAAAAAAAAAAAAAAAAAAAAAAAAAAAAAACGCACTGCAGAAAAAATGACTTATACCTTTTTTATTTGTAATAACTTTAAAGTTAATGTTTGAAACAAATAAAATTGTCTTCTTTGCATAATACCAAAGGATGAAATGTACTTATGTACATTTTCGATTTAATAATTCGCTTTATTGCACTCTACGAAGTACTTTTTAAAAATCTGCATAAAACTTCTAAATGTAATACAAACCGATTTTATAAGAAATGGCTTTTTAACTTACGGTCATCTCGCTTGGATGAGCAACATGGCCGCCTAAAATCAAATTTCCAGTTTAAACGGCCAAAAAATTTTATATCTTGCTAAAAACCCTTTTACCAATATTTCGTTAACATTTAATTATTTTGCCATGTCACGTATTAAAATTTTTTTTTGATTTTCATTCAAAAATTGATACTTTTTGTTTCATCGTTAACTGCCTTGTTTTTACCATTTTTGAAATAATTTCTGAAATGACAATTTTTCTGACAGTTGCATTTTGTTTTCAACGCTGGACTCAAAGCTAAAGTGTATGTGGAGGACAACATAATAAAATTTGTTCGAAAATTTGCTTTTTACACGATAAAATTGGTGGTTGTAGAAGGCGAAAAGGAAAAAATCAAAGTGCGTTTTTTTTTTTTTTTTTTGGTCGCTAGTGTATGTACTCATAAATTTCTGGTGCAGGACATATAACTGTGTTAAGAGAAATGCATTTGACCGCACGTTTCACACAGTGGCAGAATGAAATCCCTGTTGAATAGGATATCCACCGTTCACTTCGGTATATTTATCTTATTCTAATCTATTAATTTATTTTATTAAGGTCAGTTTCGTAGTTTAGTTTTCATGCTACTATTTCCAAAGCAACAATCCTCAAAAATCATATTTATATGGAAAATTTTCAATTTTGCTATGTTGATAAAATATTAAATTACGAATTTATATTCGTTAAGAAATTTTCCTATTAGAATATTTGTAATCAATCATGTTCAAACAAATCTCATAAATGTTATTTTGATGTTGTCTGATATATTTATGATCCTCAAAATGGACGTTTATGCTAAATTTTTCCCTATTCTGCCATGTTAAGTAAATCGTAAATTCCAAATAACTTAAGAATTTTCACTTTCTCTTACCCATAAGGTAGAGAAAGTATTGTTTTTGGGTCAAATTTTCGAACGCGAGATTTTGTTATATTTACACGTTTTGAGGTCCCCTGAATACGAAAATCATGTTTTTAGCAAATGGTCTGTGTGTCTGTGTGTGTGTCTGTCTGTTATCAGCATATCTCAAAAACAAATTATGGCAGAAAGTTCAAACTTGGTATTCTAAATGTGTATTATATAGGGATGCTACAGTAAGCTTTTCGTTAAGATCAAGCAAATGGTTCGTGTATAGGGACAATCAAGAGAATTCTAATACATTACGTCTATGGGGGAAATTGCAGGTAAGTTGAGTTCAACGTCTATAGACTGCATTAAACCAAATGAAACGAACATATATTTTTTGTAATAGAGATAGTTAACTGGGAAATTTTTTTTGTGTATGTAGGAGCTTCGCCTCGCCCCCCTGGGGGGAAAGTCCCCCCTCGAGGGGAGTAAATTTTCATGATGGGTATCATTCAAAAGAGCTTGCGAATACCTTTAAAACGAATGGTTGAACTATAAATCTGTGATAATTTAAAACAAAGTTATAGATTTTTTTTTTAATTTTAACGAAAAAAGACTTACAAAAAAAAATCGTATATATATATATATATATTTACTTTCCGAACACTATAGTGAGGAAAGTATTGTAATCATGTCAAAAATCCGAATTCGAGATTTTGATGTTTCTATACGTTTTGAGGTCCCCTGAGTCCGTTTTCACTATTTTTACGATGATGTATGTATGTGTGTGTGTATGTGTGTATGTGTGTATGTGTGTATGTTTGTGAACACGCTAGCGTCTAAAGGCTTTGTTCGATTAACCTGAAAGTTGGTACGTATATTGTAAGTCACCATAGTACGAACCCTATAGATTTTGGTGAATCTAGCGCTTATAGTTTTTTTACAGGGACACAAAGAAAAATTCTTTATCATTATGGCCTATGGGACCAAAATCTTAAAAGTGCGATAGCATCTAAACGCCTTATTCAATTGAGCAAAAATTTTATACCCATATTATAGGTCACAGATACTCAATCTGTATAGATTTTGGAGAATCTAGCACTTATAGTTTTTTTACAGGGACACAAAGAAAAATTCTTTATCATTAAGGCCAATGGGGCCAAATTTTTAAAAGTGTGATAGCATCTAAACGCCTTATTAATCTGAGCAAAAAAATTGTACACATGTTATAGGTCGCATTTGCACCAACTGTATAGATTTTGGTGAATCTAGCACTACAGTTTTTTTACAGGGACACAAAGAAAAATTCTTTATCATTATGGCCTATGAGACCAAATTTTTAAAAGTGCGATAGCATCTAAACGCCTTATTCAATTGAGCTGAAAATTTGTATGAATATTATAAATCACTGTTGCACTAACTATAAGCATTTTGGTGAATCTAGCATCTATAGATTTTTACAGGGACAAAACGAAAAATTCTTTATCATTATGATCTAAGGGCTCAAAGTTCAGTAGCGTTAAATAAAACCTCGTGTGATATATGGAGAAAAAAACACTCTATTATGGTTTTCTCTCTTTTGTTTGTTTAGCAATTCCTCTTTCTTTATTTTATCTACAAAACTGTTAGTTACTCAATGTTCGGAAAGTCGAGTGGAGTCACTCCAGATTTTTTTACTTTCCGAACACTATAGTGAGGAAAGTATTGTAATCATGTCAAAAATCCGAATTCGAGATTTTGATGTTTCTATACGTTTTGAGGTCCCTTGAGTCCGTTTTCACTATTTTTACGATGATGTATATATGTGTGTGTGTATGTGTGTATGTGTGTATGTGTGTATGTTTGTGAACACGCTAGCGTCTAAAGGCTTTGTTCGATTAACCTGAAAGTTGGTACGTATATTGTAAGTCACCATAGTACGAACCCTATAGATTTTGGTGAATCTAGCACTTATAGTATTTTTACAGGGACACAAAGAAAAATTCTTTATCATTATGGCCTATGGGACCAAAATCTTAAAAGTGCGATAGCATCTAAACGCCTTATTCAATTGAGCAAAAATTTTATACCCATATTATAGGTCACAGATACTCAATCTGTATAGATTTTGGAGAATCTAGCACTTATAGTTTTTTTACAGGGACACAAAGAAAAATTCTTTATCATTAAGGCCAATGGGGCCAAATTTTTAAAAGTGTGATAGCGTCTAAACGCCTTATTAATCTGAGCAAAAATATTGTACACATGTTATAGGTCGCATTTGCACCAACTGTATAGATTTTGGTGAATCTAGCACTACAGTTTTTTTACAGGGACACAAAGAAAAATTCTTTATCATTATGGCCTATGAGACCAAATTTTTAAAAGTGCGATAGCATCTAAACGCCTTATTCAATTGAGCTGAAAATTTGTATGAATATTATAAATCACTGTTGCACTAACTATAAGCATTTTGGTGAATCTAGCATCTATAGATTTTTACAGGGACAAAACGAAAAATTCTTTATCATTATGATCCAAGGGCTCAAAGTTCAGTAGCGTTAAATAAAACCTCGTGTGATATATGCAGAAAAAAACACTCTATTATGGTTTTCTCTCCTTTGTTTGTTTAGCAATTCCTCTTTCTTTACTTTATCTACAAAACTGTTAGTTACTCAATGTTCGGAAAGTCGAGTGGAGTCACTCCAGATTTTTTTTTTTAAATATTGAGAATAAAATGGACTTTTTTTGGATTTTTGGTGTTATACTACTTCTCTAATATGGAAATCGTCTGCCTTATCATAAAAGACAATTTTTTTAATAATAATTTTAATAAATTGGCTTTTAAAAAGAGAATTATTTTTTAATAACTGAATTAAATTCTATATAAATTTAGGTGCATTAATGAAACGGGGTGTTGAGGGGGCGGTAGCCCCCCTCACACAACTAATTATCATATAAAACTCTTCAGAAGCCTAATATGAATTGTTTAACATAGGTTTACATAACAGTACTCGTCATCTTACCTATTAATCTGCAACCTGTATTTATAGTATTAAATTTCAGGGTAAGAGAAAGTCGTGTGAGTGACACACCAGATTATTTAAATTGAAAAAATATCTTAGTCTATGATAGTCCTGCCAGCATCCTAAATAATATTTCAAAAGTCGTCTGACATCTTTACGATGAAAATATCCATCAAGATTGACGTTTATGTTAAATTTTGCCCTATTCTGCCATGTTAAGAAATTCGTAAATTTCCAATAACTTACGAAATTTTTATATTAGGAAATTCGTAGTCAATGATATTCATGCCAGTATCCTTAATAATATTTAAAATGTGGTCTGACATCTTTTCGATGAAAATATCCCTCAAAAATGACGTTTATGTGAAATTTTGCCCTTTTTTGCCATGTTAAGAAATTCGTAAATTTCCAATAACTTGCGAAATTTTCAAAGTCGCATATTTAAAGTTAATGATGTTCATTCTGGCATCAAAACTGATATTTTAAATCTGGTATGACATTTTTACAGTAAAAATTTTCCATTTAATGTACGTTTAAGTAAATTTTTGCCCTATTCTCCCATGTTAAGAAAAGTAAATTTCTAATAATTTACGAAGTGTTTTAATTCGAATGTTGCAAACGAATAGGGTTCTTACCAGTGTCAAAAGTAATATTTTAAAACTGATCTGACTTCTCTGCGACTATTTGTTCTTGAGATATCGTGTACACAGACTAACAAACTAACGTACTAACTCACTAATGGACTAACACACTAACTCACTAACGGACTAACAAACTAACAGACACCATACAACATGGACACCATTTTTATACAGATAGCATTTTTACAACAGACACCATACAAATTTTGTCATTTTCGGATTCCTCACACCTGAAAACGTGTAAAAATGTCAAAAAACCGAGGTCGAAAATTTTCACGATTACCTAAGTTCCCCATACCCATAGTATGATGGGGAACTAAAACTTTGTAGTACTAACAGGTTTCTGAGGATATGCCGAGCAAGCATACTCCAAATTTTATTTCAAACAGAATAGTTAGCAAACTTGAATTTATAACAACTGAAATATGATTTATTTAATAAACATTATTAAATTTTTTAAAAATTAAATTCCAATAACTGATAAGAAAGACTTTAAATTGTGAGTTTATATTAAAATTTAAGAAATTGTCTTTATGAATTCATCAAATGAAATGCTAGAAAGGACATACTTCCCTCATGAACTTGCTAGAAGAAAATAAAAAAACTCACCACTTGCAAAAGTCAACATTGGCAAAATTGGAATTCCGGCTTAAAATCTTTATGAAAATTGAGAACTGTAATGCTTCTTCCGTGTCCAATGATGCCCATATCAATTCCAGGTCTGATAGTACATTATATTTCCAAACATCAATCACCAGCTTTCCTAAAAAGTAGGCTTTGAGCTGTCAACATCAAACTGGACACCTGCAAGGACCACCAATCAAAGCAAAGACCAAATCTGTAGAGCTGTCACGAAAAATTTGCATTACTAGCATAAGAAGAAATAAACTTCAAAGGATATAAATTTTTACAAAATATTAAAGCTTGAAAATTATATATTTGTTTATCAAAATAAAATTTTGAATGGCATAATCTCTTAATTCTTAAAAGTTGAATAATTATTATGTTTATGTAAATTTTATGGCTCAGATTAGAGTACCAGTGCGGCATACAGTTTGTAACGAAGTTGAAGTTTTTTCTTTTATCATATAAATCAGTACTCAAAATATTATTTTTTAAAACGAAAGAAATATCTAAGAAATCAGCTTCAAAATTGTTAGTATTAGATTTATTTAATTTTAAACGATCTGGATATATCAAATCTGAAATATTATTAAAATCTGTATTAAAAATAATCAAGTCATCTACATAACAATAAACATGTAAACTGATTTTATGAGTTATAGTAAAATTATATTCAAAGAAAAATAAGAAAAGATTAGCCGCACTGGAAGAGTAATTTGTCCCCATACCAATACCATGTGTCTGTTTAAAAATCTCATCTTGAAAAAAGATATAATTATTATTTAAACAAAAATGACATAAACTAAGGAAAAAATCTCTAGGAATATTTAATTCATCTTCAATATAAAAAATGTCAACAATCTTTTTGATGATATAAAGTTCATTTATAGGAATATTACAAAATAAATTTTCAAAATCGAAAGTTTGAACAGACGAAGGTTTAAAAGTAATTCTATTAATTAAATCAAGGCTATTATCAATGGACCAAAAATAACTTGAATTTTTATATTTGAATTTTAGAAAATCATAAATTTTCTTCAAAAAGAATTGCAACTTTAAATTAAAACATTTTCCAATACTATTAGTAGTACAACATATAAACCTGAATTTAACTGGATTTTTTTAAAAATTTAGGTGTCATAAATAAAATGGAATATTACTCTCATTGAAAATCTTAAAAATATAAGAAAAGAGATATTTAACCTGTTTTGAATAAGCAGCAAAACATTTTTAAACAATTTTAGAATTTAATTTTAATTTAGTATAATAGAAATTATTGTTCAGTTCTTCCAAAGTTCTTTCAAAATAATTTTTTTTACATATAATACCAAAATTATTTGCAGCCTTGTCAACTTTAACAAAAACAATTTTTTTTTTTTTTTTTAAATCAATTCCAAATATTCATTATCCATTTTATTAAATTGCTGATAAATTCAAATATTATTGTTTAGAAATTAAACCAAAACTTGTCAAAATAACATATTAAATTATATTTCCATTCATGAAAGGCTTCAATAGGAGTATTGTATTTATAACAAATCTTGAAAATAAAACTATTTATATCCTTTAAAAATGGTTCCTTATCATTTGATTTTTTGATTTTTTTATTTAATGTAAGTTTTGTGCCCAAATTCATTAAAAACCTTATATTATCACTTTTTATAAAATAAAGATCCCAAGTTATAACATGTTTGTAATTATTACCAATGTAACACTTGAAATCATCATTATCACACATACAATCATTCAGTTTGGAGGAATCGTCTGATAAAGCAAAGTTTCTATAATACTACTACTAATAATAATTATTTTTTTAACTGAATGGTTTATTATATTTGAAAGCAGTAACAATATTTATATTTTTTAATGGAAAAAAATTATTTTTAAGAATGGCTGCATTTATTTTCAAATTTACATATACACATGAAATATAAGAGATAAAAAGAAGTAAGAATTAATATTTTATATTTTAAATTATTGTTTTCATATTTTCAGGGTATTCTGTTTATATTTCAAAGTAATATTGCAAAATAAATTAAAGGAGATTTCATATTAGGTTGTAAGATTAAAAGCATAAAAAATAACGAACCGAAATTGCAATCGCGATCATTTGAAATAAACAAGTTAACCATTTTAAGTATTTTAATATCTGGAAATATCCTATAAATAATATTTAATAAACAATAGCGGGCGCCGGAAAGATTCGATGTAAAAGAATAAAAGATTTATGATTCTAAATTAAGGTTTGATTACTTAATGTCAAAAAGAGAGCAATAAATAATTGTATTAATGACTTGGCGAACTGGCAACTTTGGCGGGTTAAGGCTCCAGACTGTCTGGGAAAAACGAAAGTACAACCAATAAAACTTGTTATTATTAAAAGGATAGCCCATTAGAGAAAAGGGATGGAATTAGAACTACGCCAAATTACACCAAAAATTACGGGTATAAAACACGAAACTCACAAAAATGAGAGAGAGTTTTAGAGATATTTGAACCATCATCGGCTAGAAAGATTGAAACGACCGAGTATACCGGCCTCGGGCCCGGCCCCGGCCCCGAGGTCCGGAAAAGTTTCGACAAGTTTCGATAATAATGTTCAGCAAACCCCCGAACTCCACTGCCTTCAACCACCTTTAGTCATGCCTTGGAATTAAATAAATTAAATCCAACTGCTGAGTGATTATTGTGCCTAGACTGCAAGTGTGCAATTTAATGACTCTAGAATCGGGTGAAGGATTCCTAGAACACCCGCAGTGCATCCCCAGCCATATTATTACAATAATTTTTAATTTTACATACATACATATATATATGTATGTATGTATGTATGTATTATTTTTTTTTAAATCTTTTAAATTAGAAATTGCGAAAACATGGAAAGTTGCTGCAGTTACACATAGAACTTAATTTACAATTTTATTTTATCACAAATACTGGTTATATCATCCTTAACGGATCTTAAATTATTGCTAATGAGTTTAACGCCAGCCAAAAGTATAAAGCAAGAATTGCATTAGCACAGGTGTTTAAATTTGTTGCTTTTGAATTATGCATTTAAAAACAAACATAAAAATTTTAACCACATTAGTTATTTTCAAGTTTCCTTATTTATAATATTTGAAAGGAAATCTTCTATAATTGACCTCTAATTTTTATCTTCGTGTTTTTAGGAAGAACGATCGCGTTTAGCTGCTCTGGAAGAGCAGTGTGAGAAAGAGCTAAAGAAGAAAAAGCAAGCAGAACTGAAACGTGGTTTAGATGAATGTACTCGCGCGAAATTAAAGAGAAGAGCCCAAGAAGTTCAAGATGATCTTGTGTTGGATCTATTTTTTATTAATCAAATAGCCGAATCTGAAGAAGAAGCTGCAAAATGCGAAAAAAAGGTATGTGCCTGAATATTTTAGCTATAATCTACGACAAAACACACATTCTGATTATGTTAAATGACGATTTGAATATAATTGCCGAAATGTCAGTGGAGACCCCCCTTGTTATGACTGAAAAAGTTTTTGGGTTCTATAGAGTAATCACGTTTCGTAAAACAAGCAGTGAGGACAAGTCCAAAGGCTTGGAGGGGAGTGAAATTGACCGATAGGTTAGAATTTGGAAAACAGCCTGTCATTCGGCGATCTCTTATCGCTTATTTTCTTTCAATCAGGTGACTAGCATCCCTACTTTAAAACTGGACTCGTTGAGTCAGCACTTGCGCAGATGCTTCCATAGTTTCAAGAAAAGTGGTTGAAGAATATGTGTCTGTGTGTTTATGTGTCTGTATTTAACGGGATAGCGGCTGCAAAAACAATTCTATTGACTTGAAAACTGGTACACATGTTCATGAACCACACAGAAATAGCTGTACATTTTTATGCGCATTCTGTTTGTACTTCGTGTACAAGGACGCGCTAAAGTTTTTCTTATCATCGACGGACTTACACATTTTCAGAGGTCTAGAACACAATTTTACCATTTTTAGAAAATGTCTGTCTGTTTGTGTGTGGTTGACAAAAATTTTGTGGCGACTGTATCTCCGGAACTACTGCTCAGAATTGCATATAAATTTATATGTAGCTGCACCTTGACCTAAATTAGGGGAAGGCTATATCTCAGGAACCACTGTACAGAATTGCATACAAATTTAAATGTAGATGCACCTTGACTTAAATTAGTGCCTATCAATTTTTGGTGTCAACTGCTCAAGAGGTGGGGCTGCTACACAGCGATTTCTGTAATTTAAGGAAAGGCTTATAGCTCAGGTTCTATTGCGTATAATCAAACAAAGCAAAAAGTATATGAGAAGGTCATTATGAGGTATTATGCTGATTCAAGTTGGATACTTATAGGCAATAGATGGCGCTGCTATACTGGGAATTTCCTCGATAAAGGGAAGGCCATATCTCTGGCATAACTTTATATGGCCATAACTCTGGCACGAAATTTTATATGTGAGATAACATTATAAAAACCATTTTTTAAGATGTTATTTATAGACAATAAAACTGCGTTTCTTTGGATATTTAGTGTTAGTTTTCTCTAAGATGAAAATCGTTTGCATTCATCATGTTAGATAATTTTAATAAATAATAGTTTGAATAAATTATTTGCCCTTAGTGAATTTGTATAGAAAAATATAGAAGAAAGTCTTGTGGTGGCCACAACATTCTAGATTTCTTTGTTAGCAATTTTTAAAAAGATCCGTTTAGGAACGTATCAGCACGGCTAAAGAAATATTTTCAGCATAATACAGGGTTAGTCAAAATGAATAGGACAATAAGAAAACTATTTTTAGACGAACGTATGTTTATTGTAACCAAACTACAGATACGTATGGACAGATAAACTATCAAAGTTTTATTTGGCAACACACATGTACGTTAATGCCGCTAGGAGACGCTGTTTTCAAAATGGCGCAATCAGGCAAGGAGAAGGCGTTTTGTGTGATGACATTTGCTAAAACAATGTCCAGCGACAATTTCGAGCTAAGTATGACAAGGAACCACCTCATCGACATTCCATTCCGAGGTGGGTAAAGCAATTTGAGGAGACGGGCTGCTTATGCAAGGGTAAAAGCACAGGACGACCACGTGTCTCCGAAGAAACTGTGGAATCCATTCGTGCATCCTTTCAACGAAGTCCCCAGAAGTCGACAAATCGTGCAGCCATCGAACATCTGTGAAGGTGAGAAAAAACTTTGATAGTTTATCTGTCCATACGTAGCTGTAGTTTGGTTACAATAAACATACATTCGTCTAAAAATAGTTTTCTTATTGTCCTATTCATTTTGACTAACCCTGTATAACTTGTTTGCGACTCTCGAAGTGCATGATACTTTCATTTATACTATTTAGGCAAAATGGGACTTATGTATTTTGACTTGTCTATGTACTCGTACTCTAAGATAATGAGGTTTTGTCTAATAAAGTGAACACTGTTTGCTTTGTTTATAATTTTTGTAATTTGATATTTGTATAAGCGAAAATTTTATAAATTTTGAGCAACTTGATATATTTAAATAAGTTTGCCTAAAACGACTACTCAATCTTGAGCTGTAATTAAACTCTTTAGTTGCATAAGAAATTACACAAGCTAATGAACGTTGTTTGTTTTATAATTACTTGCTCAAATCCAGTTAGGTGCCTGAGATAGTTCAATCAACGCGACGTATATGTAAGGACGGTTACCTTATAGGTATTACCATCTTATATACAGAGTGTCTCATTACCAAGATCCTATGCAAAATCTTTTATAGCCTTCGACATAGTTCTTTTTTTAAAATAACATTTCATTCGTTATATGCAATAATATTTGGTCAATTTTCGTTTTTAGCGGGCTTTGATGCACGAGCAACAACAATATCTAAGGTACCTCAAAGACCAGATCAAGGCCGCCGCTGACTTTCAAAAAGAAGTGGATCGAATGTACCAGGATGAATTGGAAAAAACATGGAAAAAGAGAGAGCAGGAGTGGGAACGGGAGAAGAAAAAGAGACGCGAGATGGAAGAAAAAGTCCTCAAAGAGATACAAGATCAAATAAAAGAGAACCGTAAGTTTTTGAATAGTGATGAAGTGCACGAAGTAGTGTATTAAGTTTTCTCACTGAATATTCGACATCAGTATATAAACTCGTATCGATGAATCTCGTGACTCATTTAGTATCTACTATGTTTCTATTTACTCAATAATTTAGTTGAAACCTCGTTTTCACTCTGAAAAATTTTGTGAACCAGATTTTGTGTTGCAATTGTTGCATCTACGCATTTTATCGATATTTGCATAATACTTTTAAAGAGCTAAATAAATAAATAAATAATACATTTTATTTTTATTCAAATTACATAAATGGCGAATCGAGGTAAAATATTCCACCATTTTATTTCTTAACGTACTGTAAAAATTGGAAAAATCTTGGATTATATTCTATTGGCCATTTTACGGTGATTATAAACAAATTTTGGAATGTATACAGATTTTCTTAGCATATATTCTTTGTTCGTATTTTATGTAGGCTGTTACATTTTCATTAATGTTTTTGTTTCAAGCACGTAACTTAATTAATGTTATTTTTTTATGACTCGGTGCAATCCATGCAGTATTATATATTTTCAAAATTATTTTGTTTGAAAACAATGAAAAATATATGTGTATCAAGTTTGGGAGGGTACTATATTTCGCAAGTAAATGAAGCACTGCGAAATTTTGAGATTGATTTACTTAGTGCGAATGTTTCTTGTGCTGTAGAAATCACATATATTTTAAAAATTCTCTATTTAATTTTAATTCAAATCTATTTTATCACTTTATATAATAATTCACTCGTGTATTCAATATTAATCTTTAGTAACTGCCGAATTCTTCCTCAATCAGTAAAATAAAAAATAAATGTAAAAGATAATCAATCTCCTTGCATATTCTCATAATCATTTCCTATCATAAAGAGTAGCACATGGCTCATTTTATTTATGTTCCTCCCAAATCACAGTAGTCTTATTTCTAACGTAATTTATTCAGTTAGTCAAAATTATCGTTGAACACAATTAAATTATAGCTATATTTTATGTATCTATCCGTTGCGGTTTGCTTTTCTCATGATGAATGTCTGGCGAAATTTAAGGTTTTCTTAGGGTTATCATATTATGGCAATCCTACTCTGTATACAAAATTGTTAGCCTAATTTGAGTATAACGTATCTTTAAAAAGCCGCTTTTTATGTGTTCTTGCTGGCGATGAAATTAAATGCCAATATGTAACAATAATTTGAATTTGGCTGAAACTTTATCATTCTTCTTTGATCGCTACTGCTTACAAGATCTACAGATGTAATTATCAAAATATATACGTTAAGGGCACATTCCCTCCTTTTTTTTATGCAGCAAGTCAATAAAGAAAACTGTGCACAGATTTTTGTCAAATCTTTATTGATTTCTGAATTTCATCATTTTTAACACCTCTGGATCGAATCTTGGTTATTTAATGGAATAATTGTAAATTATATTTCTAGCGGCAATCAACGCAAGTGGAAGAGGTCTTTTTTCACCTATACGAACATATAGCCTTGTGGAAACCGTGAAAATGGAAACTTCACTACTTACATTTTATCTACCTGCCACAAGAAAATCTTCATCACAGTTCTGTTGGTTGAAGCAAAGTATTAAGTGAAATCAAATCATTCTGAATAAGGCTGAGGTGGTATTTACAGTGAGGGTTAAGAAGTCCAGTTTCGATGAAATTATCGTGTATGGTTCAATCGGTTATTTTTAAGGAAATTTGTTATAGAAGATACACTCCTGCTCAAAAGTTTAGCAAGATTTGCAAACGATCAGTTTATTTTCAATTTAAATACTTATATCTCGATGAAATGTTTTCAAACATTGGGTTTTAAAGAACTGGGTCTTCCTCACGTTTTTCGGTGAAGATTGGTTTATGACAACATTTAGGGGCAGGTAACAAATTCAGCAAAATCAATAATGTTTATGATCACCCTGTATAGTTAAGTGAACGAAATGAAGCGTAACTTTAGGATATGTTAATATAGACCCAGTTCAATTTGGGATGAATTTATGTGACGATAGCATATTAAATAACGGAGATATAAGCATTTATTTTAAAACTTAAAAAAAAAAAAAAAAAAAAAAAAAAATCAACATGTTTTTTATTTATAATATACAGAGTTTTTAACGAAAATTATTTCCACTTACAGATTAGTTAGAAAAACACAATGAAAACAAAATACTGCAATCGGAATAAAAATATCTCAAATATCTCATGAAATATGAGAATTTTTATGAAAAACGTTTTCATTGTGCATGTGCGAAAGATAAAAAAAAAATTATTGCATAGGTTGAAAACTAGATAATTTGGGCAACTTTTGTCAAACGTGCATTTGAATAGAGTAAAAATTAAGCAAATTATACGAAAAAGAACGAGCTAGATTTTAGATATTTTCCAAGAGTTGAAATTTCTTAAGGAGTTTTTCACATGCTGCGTAATTAATTTGAAGATCCAATTATTTCAACCAAGCTCCAAATGTACTTTTTTTGTGAGAAACCCTTTATTATAAGCTTGTAACTCGTATTTTTGTTTTTTACTAAAATTTGTGTGATGATAAGGAGTTTTTCATAAAAAAGAACTTTTAATGTGGTTAAAATAATTGGATATTTAAATTAATTATGCGGCATGTGAAAAAACCCTTAAGAAATTTCAACTTTTGCAAAATATCTAAAATCTAGCTCGTTCCTTTTCGGATAATTTGCTTGATTTTTACTCTATTCAAATGCATTTTTGACAAAAGTTGCCCTATATATATATAGTTTTCAACCTATGCAATATTTTTTTTTCTTCTTTCGCACATGCGCAGTGAAAACGTTTTTCATAAAAATGCTCATATTTCATGAGATATTTGAGATATTTATATTCCGATTGCAGTATATTATTTTAAAAGTGTTTTTACAGCTAATCTGAAAATGGGATTAATTTTCGTTCAAAACTCTGTATATTATAAGTAAAAATCGTGCTGATATTTTTGGAGTTCTAAAATAAATGTTTATATCTCTGTTATTTAATATGCTATCGTCACACAAATTCATCCACAAATTAAACTGGGTTTATATTAACATGTGATCATAAACATTCTTGATTTTGCTCGATTTGTTACCGGCCCCCTTAATGTTGTCTTAAACCAATGTTCACTGTAAAACACGAGGTAGACCCAGTTCTCTAAATGCCCAATGTTTGTAAACATTTCATTGAGAGATAAGTTTTTAAATTGAAAAAAAAAAAAAAAAAAAAAAAAAAAAAACTAGTATGATGTGGCCACCACATGACTTTCTTCTATATAATTTTACACAAAATTCATTGAATAAAAATTATTTATTAAATTATTAAATTATTTTCCATTATAAATGCAGACGATTTTTATCTGACGGAATTATATCACTAAATGCCAAAACAAAGTCAATTTTTTACAAATATCAAAAGAAATACGATTTTTTTAATGTTTTTTTTTTTTTTGCTAAAAGAAAAAAAAAAAAACTTTGTTTTAAATTATCACAGATCTATAATTCAACCATTCATTTTAAAGGTATTAACGAGACCTTTCGAAAGACACCCATAATGAAAATTTACTCCCCCCGAAGGGGTACTTTCTCCCCAGGGGGGGAAGCGATGCTCCCACATGCACTTTTTTCCCTAGTTAACTACTACTATTATAAATAATTCATATTAATTGTACAATCACACGTTTAAAATAACTCTCATTATGTACATTTATACGAAATTTTGTCCTATACTGCCATGTTAAAAATTTAGAAAAAAGGCGATCACTGCGCCACCTGTTGAGAAATTGTTCCCCAAATCTAATCAGCATCAGTTTATGTCAGGGTACAGCTAAATACCAAGTTTGGTTAAATTTCGTTCATTGGTTCGTGAGTTACAGCATCCACGTCAAATCGTGTTCAGGACATCCCAAAACGTGTAAATCCATCGAAAACTGGAGTTCGAAAATTTTCACGAATCCAATACTTTCTCTATCTATACATATAGAAGAAAGTAAAAAAAAAATAATAAGTAAATCAAATAAATTATAAAAACTGATCGTTTGCAAATCTTGCTAAACATTTAAGCAGGAGTATATTTTAAATGACCCTCCAATAATGAATTATTTAAACAGGGAGACTTTTAAGATAAGAAAATTTATTTTTAGATTTGAGTTCCGTTTGGAGTTGATTTCCAGGGCGTTCAACCCTGAAGAGTTTGAATAGAACCTCTTCTTCGGCGAACTGATGCATTTTTTAATGAGTGCTTTTCTGCAAATATGTTAGTGACATTAGGAGTTACATCAAGAAGAGATGTTTTGATCATTTGTGCAATTAAAGTTCACTTGTCAGCTATTTTAGTGCACATATAAACGTTCCACAGACTTCTCCATAACTCAACATTTAGTATCTTGGGGTAATCATTCAGTCTTTATTAAAATTAGAATAAATTTGTTAAGTTTTATAATTCTCGTTTTAATTGTTTCATTATCTACATATTTGCGGTTGAAACATGTCTAATCAAGAGGTTCAAGTTAAAGCAGCCTCACAAGTTTAAGGTGTATTTTAAAGTGAAATATTATTATTATTATAATTATAGATTGTATGTACACTATTAAAGTTACATACGAAAATCTTTTAAAAATTAGTAATTTTAAGTTTTATGTAAAATATCAGAGAAAAGTTAATCGAAAAAGTAAAAAAAATCTGGTGTGAAGCAACCACACGACTTCCATTACCCACTATTACATGTATTATATGCATTTTTGAGAGATAATGTGATCAGAAAACATAAAAGTGACCTAAAGAGAAAATCGTTAGAGCCATTTTTGAGATACCAACATTTACAAAAAATCAATTATTGACAGGAAAACAATAATTACATACAAAAGCATATTTAAACGTGAGTTAAAATGGCGAGTTTGAAAAAAAATCCGTACAGCTGTTTTTAAAGGAACGCCCTTGGGAGACCTGAAATTGAGCTATTTATACAGGACGCGTATCAATTTTCCTGAACTAACCAACTATATCATTCGAAAGGACATCTAATAGAGTGTTTATATAGCAAATTTGAAGAAAATCGTTAGAGCCGTTTTTGAGATACGGACTTACGGTCCCACTTCCGGTTTCCGATGTCCCACTTCCGGTTAAACTCAATCATTGACAGGAAAACAATAATTACATACAAAAGCATATTTAAAAGTGAGTTAAAATGGCGAGTTTGAAAAAAATCCGTACAACCGTTTTTAAAGGAACGCCCTTCGGAGGCCTGAAATTGAGCTATTTATACAGGACGCCTATCAATTTTCTTGAACTAACCAACTATATCATTCGAAAGGACATCTAATAGAGTGTTTATATAGCAAGTTTGAAGAAAATCGTTAGAGCCGATTTTGAGATACGGACTTACGGTCCAACTTCCGGTTTCCGATGTCCCACTTCCGGTTTTTCAATTTTCACCAAAATTTGGAAATTTCATCTGTAGGCCAGACGTATTTCAATTCTAAAATTTCGTAGCTCTATCTTCATTAGTTTCTAAGCTATAGTAGCCAGAAGATTCTCCACATACATACACACACACACTGACCAATTGCCAAAAACCACTTTTTTGGACTCAGGGGACCTTAAAACGTGTAAATCAGGTGAAAACCCGATATCGAATTTTCAGACCGAATACAATACTTCCATTACCTACGGTAGTAGGGTAATGGAAGTAAAAAAAGTATCTTTGCATTTAAATAGTAAATACTATTTTAATTAATTATTACTGGAAATACATCAGTGAAGTTGTCTGTAAAACTTTTTCTGAATTGAAAACATTCATTTTCGATTTTTATCAAGAAATAAAACATCAAAAACATAAATATATACAATATATATTGATAATCTTTTTAAATTACTTTTAACTGAAAATATTTTAAATCTAGAGAGGCTCTGGATAAACATTTTGGTGAATATATAGAAATATTTTAGATTGTATGTTTGATATGAGTAATGTCTTGTCAGCAATCTCTTATTTATTATTATTATTATTTATTTATTTATTTTTAGTTGAAAAAGCTAAGAAAGTCCAAGAAATGAAACAGTTGTACTCCCAGAAAATTTTAGACGAAGATGCGGAAGACAGAAGAAAGGCTGAAGAAAAACTGAAACTTATTCGAGCCAGAAATGAAGCAAACCAGAAAGAACTCTTGGTAAACACCATTATTGTAATTCTTATTACTAGAGCTGTCAACCCTCCAGATTAATTTATAATATTTTTTTTTTAAATTATATTCTGCCTATTTAATCATATAATTTTCCTCAAAATATAAAATAGATATTTCTATTTAAAAAAAAAAAAAAAAAAATATATATATATATATATATATATATATATATATGAAAATCTGACATTGACAAATTTTTGTAAATTTCTTTTTAGAGAATTACAATTACGAATCAAACACTTAAAAAAAAAAAAAAATAAAAAAATATATATAATTATACAGACACGACATTATTTCATTATTTAAAACATGAAAATCTGACATTGACAGATTTTAATTTAGTGCCAGAGGCCTACTGCTAAACTTGTCAATATCGACAAATTCTTCTTTAGTTAATTCGTGACGATCTAAATTCCATGATAAAGTTTTCATTAAATCAAACCAATGTGTTTCAGCTGCAGATACTGTAACAAATAACGTTGGAAGTCCAAACTGTCTTATAGCCGCAAAACAACGTTTTTTCTCTTTTTCCCAATGAGGGGGAGGTGTGCCTTGGGGGGGGACTCATGTCAGAGGTGTGCCTTGGGGGGGACTCATGTCAAAGTTGGGCTTGGGGGGGGGACTCATGTCAAAGTTGGGCCTTGGGGGGACTCATGTCAAAGTTGTACCTTGGGGGGACTTATGTCAAAGTTGGGCCTGGGGAGGGTGCTCATGTCAAAGTTGTGCCTTGGGGGGACTTCATTCAATAAATCCCCATTCAATAAACCGACTGAAATAGGCCCTTAGCACTATTAAGAGTGTATTATAAAAATTCGACAACGCTGTACCGACTGAAATAGGGGTACCTTGGGGGGGACTCATGTCAAAGTTGGGCCTGGGGGGGACTCATGTCAAAGTTGGGCCTTGGGGGGACGGGACTCATGTCAAAGGTGTGCCTTGGGGGGGGACTCATGTCAAAGTTGTACCTTGGGGGGGGACTCATGTCAAAGTTGGGCCTTGGGGAGACTCATGTCAAAGTTGGGCCTGGGGGGGGGACTCATGTCAAAGTTGGGCCTTGGGGGGACTTCATTCAATAAATCCCCATTCAATAAACCGACTAAAATAGGCCCTTAGCACTAATTAAGAGTGTATTATAAAAATTCGACAACTGTACCGACTGAAATAGGCCTCTAGCACTAAAAAAAAAAAGAAAGAAAGGTATTAAAAATCTGGATAGTTAACATGCCTATATTACAAAAGGCGTGGTTGCAGACTCTTCCATTACTTTTTAAAGAATTACTATGACTATTTTCTGCACAGTTAAAAAAAAACGTAAATATACGGCAGTTTAATTTTTACAGTCAAGATCGTTTGTTACTTATAAAACGGGTAAATCTGTATTTTTGATATGACTTGATATTTTTTGCTATATCACAAGGTTCTCAGCAGTCATTATTTTGAATAACACTTTTTTTGAATAGTAAACTTCCTTAATCGTTTGTATTACATATCTTCGAAAGAATAATATAAAATTTATTTATGTGTAAAGTGGTATTCAAAATAAAGAAATTACGGGCAAAACATTAATTAATGCGTATTTGGCGGAAACTTTTACTCACGGGCGAAAACTCCTAAATTTGCTACAATTTTTTTGCAGTGTAATAGTAACTTCCAATGAATTTAATATTAGAAAATTTATAAAAAAAAATATATATATATTATTTCGGAATTGCCTCTGAATAGTAGTGCTCTGTCATCTAAATCAGATAACTTGGCAGCTATGCATAAGAATTTTACTGTATCAGAGAAGTAATGAGATTTGATTATTACAAATTTCAATTGCAAGGCTCTTCACAAAAAGAACACTTGTCTAACACTAAAAGATGTCAGGAAGATAAAACAAATTCCACCTTTCTATTATTAAAAATTTTTTGGCAATGATTTATAACTGAATTCAATTTTCAAATAGTAAGAAATGGGAAGAATAAAAGTTTGTCCCCATTATAGCAAAACTACACAGATGAGATGATGAGGAACAGCTTAGGTCTGAACAAGTGATGTTCTGAATTGCTACGGAATGATTCGAAATTTATCCAAGCTAGAATAAATATAAAAATCTGGAAAGACTCCTCGACTTTTTGAGTATTAATTAAAGGTTGCATAAATAAATTAAAGTAAGAGAAGTTGTTAAATAAACAAAGGAGAAAATTATAATAGGATGTTTGAATATTTTTCTCCGTTTAGTATGTTGTTTAGTTTAACGCTCTTGACCTTTAAATAATTTGAGCCCATGGATCATAAGATAAAAGAAATTTTCTTTTTGTCTCTTTAAAAATCTATAAGTCGTAGACTCACCACAATATATACAGTTTGTGCGACGGTGGCCTATAACCTATATATAAGTTTTCAGTTCAATTGGATGAAGCGTTTATACGCTATCGTACTTTAAATAATTTGAACCAGATGATAAAGAATTTTTCTTTTGTGTTTCTGTAAAAAAGCTGTAAGTGTTAGATTCTCCGAAATTCGTACAGTTTGGATGATGGTGATCTATAACATGTATATAAATTTTCAGCTCAATCGTATAAGGCGTTTAGACGCTATTGCACTTTAAAGAATTTGAGCCCACAGGGCACAATGATAAAGAATTTTTTGTTGCGGCCCTGTAAAAAAAAACTGTAGGTGCCACATTCACTAAAATCTATGCAGTTCGTGCATCGGTGACCTATAACATGTGTATGAATTTTCAGTTCAATCAAATGAGGCGTTTAGATGATATCGCACTTTAAAGTATTTAGGCCTATAGGCCATAATGGTGAATAACTCTTTGAGTCCCTGTAAAAAAAACTAAGTTAGATTCACCAAAATCAATAAGGTTCGTGCTACGGTGATGTATAACATAAGTACTAACTTTTAGCTCATTCGAGCAAAGCGTTTAGACGCTATCATGTTCACTTACATACAGTCGGTAACAAAAGTGTCCGAACAGTAGCAAAAATTCCTGTGTAAAAAAAGTACACTTAATACAGTTTTATTAAATAAATCCTTGTCGAATCCTGTTCTTAGTCAGTCTAAAAACAGGATTCCACAAGGATTTATTTAACAAAACTGTATTAATTGTACTTTTTTTATATAGGAATTTTTGCTAGTGTTCGGAGACTTTTGTTACCGACTGTACATATACACATACATACTTACATTACCGTAAAAATAGCAAAAATGAACTCGGGGGACCTTAAAACGTGTGGAAACACCAAAATTTCAAATTTGGATTTTTTGACATGATTACAATACTTTCCTTATTTTTCGACCACATTTGATTTCATGAAACCATGGAAGCATTTGCGCATGTGTTAACTCAACGAGTCCAATGCTAAAATAGGGGTGACAGTCATCTAACTCAGAGAAAATGAGCAATAACACAGCGTGGAATTTCTGGGTGTTTTCCAAATTTCAAGCTGGCATCCCTCCAACATTTTGGACGCGTCCTCACTGCTAGTTTTAGGATATGTGGCCGCTCTGTACATATGTAAGAAAATATGTACATCAGAAAATAAACATGCAGCGAAAACGATTTATTTTGAAAATAGTAAAGGAAAAATTTACAAAATGAAAACTAGCATAGGGGATCAATAATAAAAAAAAGAGTTAGAAATCGCTTTCCTCCTCGCTACTGTTATCAGACTTCAGAATCAGGATATCTTGGCCACGTCCATTGAGACCGGCTTCTGTTTACATGTTTCAATTGATGAAAAGTAAACTTTATAGAATAAGGGGCTGTGGAATTGTTATAGGACGGTTAGGATGCTTCACTCTCATACCTCGTGGATTACGTTGACTTATTTTGAAAGCCCGTTGGAACTTGGATTGACCCCAAAAATCCTTTAGTAATGTCATGAAACGTGTCTGAACTATCGGTTTTGTAGAACCAACGAAACTTTATGGCGTCATAACAACGACATTTTCATTTTTCAGTGAATCGGTTTGAGGGCGTTGAAGGATCCACCAAGAACTACAAGACAGCACTGTTAGTCCACTTTTGGGATTTTTGAACATGTGTTGTTTATGGTAAGAATCCCTGAATTTTATCTGATTCGCTGTATGAATATTTTCGATTGCCCATTTTAAGCGTTAGAATTTACTTAGCAGTTTCAGAATTTGCTCAAAATTAAATAATAAGATATTATTTTCAAAGTGAAGCTTGTGCTATCTGCCAATCGATATAGCAGTTCTTAAAACGCTACTGAAGCAGTTTCAGGAATATTTCAAAAAATTATGAAGTTAAGATACCTAAATATTGCTCTCAACATACAGACTGCTGATCGTGCGTCAGCTCGTGATTTGGAATATTGATTATCATTACAACTTCATATGTTTGGCAGTCAATGAGTTACAAAAAAATTCAACTGGATTCACCATAACAACCTTCAAAACACAAGCCCAGAAACATTTCATATGGTTTAGCTTAATGGCAATTATCAGTTCCGCTCCACAGAACAGAGAATTCCCTACTGGCTATGTTAAAATACAGTTTCTAATAATTTGCACAGCAGTGTGTGAGTTTTATTACGCCGTTAGTATTTAAAACTAACTCTATTTATTTATTTATTTATTACACGCTTTTGTTTAAACTTTTTTTATTTATGTGTGATATGTTGTTTGTTTATGTGTGTATATCAAATCTAATAATTGAATTTTTATTAACTTCCTACCATTCGATTGAGCTAAAATGCTGCATACATGTGTAACTTAACATATACATGATCAAGTAGCAACGGACTTAGGAGTGGCAGTCCTGGGCCACCAGTTATAATTCAAACATTCTTTTCAAATTTTAACTCGTTCTCTATCGTCGGAGTGAGCTGATATTTTTCATACATGTATAATTACGACGACAATACATTCTCAAGTAGTAATGGACTTGGAAGAGCTGGGGATGAGTACCTGAGACCCCAACTATAATTATTTTTGAAATTTTAATCCACTTTCTATTACCTAATTGAGATAAAGTGTTGCATGCTTGTATATTGTTGCATACTTGGGGGTTCGTGAGTTGTCCGAGAATGAAAGACGAAACTTACGAAAATTCAATAATTTATTCACAGAAAGTTCCAGAAAAATACAGGTCTATAAACCAAGTATCAGTTTTAATTCAACCAGTAAACACATCTTAAACAACAGCCGTCAATAGCAAATCCACAGTACAAACTATATAGCGATAACATATGAAGCAAGTCTCTTTCAAAGAGGCTCAAAGGAATGCAAGCTGACCGACTCTGATCTCAGACTGAACTGAACTGACTGCCTTGGCGACAAAAATAACCCTTATATACCCCTGTAGAAAAGTGTGGAAGTTCCAGAAATTTCCGTATCTCATCAGCCAATGAGATTAGAGCTTCCATATTTGGTATATCCCATATAAGGATTTTCTCGCCAAGGTCGCCAAAAAATCGCTAAGGAGGGAAACAGTCGCGAAATTTGGCGCCAAATCCATTACCTGCCTTATTGGAGCTTTTTAATGCGTTTTTAAGGGAAAATTAGGCTATTTTAATGCTAAAACGACTAGAAATGCACAAAACTAGCATTTTATCAACTCACTAAGCCTCTCTGAAAGAAATTATACAAAAATAATCACAATTATTTACAATTTTGTAACAATATTATACACCCAGTGAATTGGAGTTTTTAGTGAATTTTGAAATAAAAACGTGTTTTTAAACTTATTTAATTTATGTATTATTTAGGAACAGATTAAAAAGAAAGAAGAAGTGTTAGAAGATCAGAAAAGGAAAAGGGACTTAGAACTGGAACTATTGCGTCGCGAAAAGGAAGAGCAAGAGAAGAAAATCCAGAAGCTGCTGGCCGACCTCGAAATCGACAAGGAACATCCTTTTAGAACTCGTGCAAAAATGATTTGTTGAGTTGCAGTCGCAGTTACAGTTTGCCCAGAGAAATCGAAAGATAGAAAGGAGAAAAAAATAGAAGAAAAATTGTTTTTTAAAGTAGATTTATAAAATTCAAATTAGATCCTAAAATATCTTTGATTAAAATTAAATCTAGAGAATCTGTTTAGAATTAGTAATGAAAGATGAGTTTAGAATGGTAATACTCATCTTTTTTGTCATTAGTTAAAGTTTTTCTAAATTAAAGTAAATGGACAAGCTTATTAAAGAAAACTTGCTTTATTAATTTGATTTGTATGGTAATTAGTTTATATATATAGATTTGCTAATAATAATAATCATGGAAAATAAAATTATTTGACTGTAATAAACTTACTTTATTTTATTTTCGATCATACTACTTATGCAAATAATAGTTAGTTTTATTATTTTATAAAAAAGAATTTTATTAAAAATCTGTTGGTTCTTTATTAATAAATTGTGGCGTTTCTAAGTAAATTTAAAGTCAAAATTCTCCATTATCTCCTTTATTTACTCATTATAAAAGATTTTTCTAAACTAAAATAATTGGAGAAACTAATTAAAAACAATTTGCTTTATTGATTTGGTTTGTGCGTTATATATAATTTTCTCAAACTGTAATAATTGCTTGATATATCTTTAACTTATAATTAATTTTATTTTATTCCTCATTATCGCAAGAATTATGTTTTGTAAATAAGGATTAATTTTATACTTTTTGAAATAGAAACTTTAATAAATAATTTCTAAAATCTTTATTAATTAATTTTGGCATTTTCATGTGCATTTGAAATCTAAATTCTTCAAAATCTTCATCAATTTATCAACATATAATTTTTTGTAAGATGAAATAAATTGAAAAACTAATTAAAAGACCAATATTTATTTAATCTGTACTGTAATTAGTTTTACTAAAATATAAATTACTAACTAATAATAATAATATGGAATAAAATATTTATTTTATTTCATTTTGACTATTCTAAGAACCAGCGTTTGTGTAAATGATTATTAGTTTAATAACTTTTCGTATAAGAATTTCAATAAATAATTTCTACTTCTTTATAAATTAATTCTGAAATTCAATGCACATTTGAAATCCCAATCCTTCACTATATACAATACCTGAAAATTAAATTTAAGCTAGTTCATGAAACAGTATTACAAAAATTAAATGTAATATTGAAGGAATTAAATGTAACATTGTAAAACTGCTTTTCTTTCTTTTTTTTTTTCCTAACTATTTTCAGTTGTTTCAAAAAATATTCTTATACCGTACTTCTATCGTCTTTAGAGTATTTAAATTAAGGAAATAGAAAGTAGTGTCAGTGCCCCATCAGATCATTTCTTAAATTACGGAAAAGCCTGTCATTATGAAATAACTTCAAAATTACGCATCTTTTTCAATGGTTGTTTCGCTCAATCAGTGACCAAGAGTTCTGCTCTCAAACTTTATAGATTGAAGGAGCCAGGTTCGAATCCAGGTTGCGCTCGTTGGACAAACTATTCAGAGCTTTTCGCAATTTTCATCGAAACATGCGAGAATATTAACCAGGATCCTGTAGAAAAACCTCCCATACAGGTATTTCTAACTGAGAGAACTCCTCATGTAGGCAATCTACCTTACCTCGCACACCGAAATACCCTTTCATAGTCTGCTAAATTAGGCCTCTTTCCTACAACTTTTACCGTCTAGTATTTTAATATCATAGTTAAAATATAAGCTTAAAAAAAGAAGGTTCTTCCCCCCCCCCCCTCGTTTTATGCCTTTAATAAACTTTAAGTTTAAAAATGGAGATTAATGTACTTTTTTAAAAAGTGGGGTTATTAATAAAGGTGTGTAGAATAATAACAATGTTTCCTTTTAGAAACATTAAATTTATATAGAGCATAAAAATAGTTATATATTTACACATTACAACAAAAGTATACACTTAAACAGAAGCGACATCGTTGCGTTGAAAAATATAAACATTCTTTTCTTCGAATAAAATCTGTTGCCAAATTGTTTTATTAATAAGAAAAGTTTTCGTCAAAGTATTCGTAACCATGGAGTCACCACAGTACTCCCCTTCTAGTCTTCAATCAGTGAAGACGAATCGGTTAGGAAAATGTACTGTTCTTCCTGAACGAGTCACAGTTGGACGGGGAGGCGTTGAGGTAGTGTTCGCAGAAACAGCTTTGTATCATTATATAATAAATACGCTGGTTTTAGCCTATCAATAGACACAGTTTTTGTAGTACCGTTAATCTTTGGGTAAACGTTTTATAACCTGAAAAGCTCCGTCATAGTGAGGTTGCAAACTGCGACGAACTGCAACATGCCGGAGAAAAACATGACGGCAAGTCTGGATGTCTTTTGGGATATATATTCTAGTCACACAATGACGAGAGGCAGCACAGGGGCATGTTTCTCTAATGACGTATGCAGCTTTTCCACAAAAGCTGGTGTCAGTGGAGGTAGGGAGCCTGTATACTCATAGTTATAGAATACATATTAGTTCTCTTTCTGGAGATTACTTATGTAATTTTGAGGTCTATGACCAGGACGTAATCTGTTCTAATATTCCTAAAATTAGAAATGGCCCATGGGTAAGAGAAGCAGAACAGTATGGGATAAAATTTTCAGATCTTGAAAGTTTTAATAAAACTCTTGACAGAAATAACAATATTTATATACTTATTGGTGCAGATATTTATGGAAAACTTTTGACGGGTAATCATATAATGTTAGCTGCTCTAGAAACTCTACTGAGATGGACCTTAATGGGTAAAAATACTGAAACTAATTGCAATAGCGATAGCTCTATGCTTTTGTAGTCTCTTTATTTTCTAGAATCAAAAATGAAAATTTCAGTAATATATGGAAGTTAGATCTTTTGGGCATAAGGGATTCCGTAGAAAGTAGAAAAAGAGATGATTTGAATAAAGAAACTATAGATTTCTTTAATTCAACAGTTAAACGGGATTCGAAGGGGAGATACGTTTGTACCTCTTCCATGGCTTAAAGATCATCCCCCAATACCCTCAAATCGCAAATTAGCAGAAAAAGGATTATTATCAACGTTGAAATCATTTGAAAACTTCTGGAAATTTAGAGACTTACCAAAATGTATTTAAAGACAGAATCAAAGAACCGTACAAAGATATAGCTAACAAGCTGAAAATGTCAGTTTATGTAGATAACTATATTTCCAATGTAAATAGTACAGAAGAATTGCGAGAATTCATAAAAACATCAAGACAAATTTTGGCATCAGCTCAGTTTGATCTTCGAGCTTGGCAGAATACACAAAATGAGGAAAACTTACTAGTCAAAGATTTTCTTAATGACATGAAGATAGAATCTGAAGAAAGTTCTGATATAGCAATTTTGGGGCTGATCTGGAATAAGAAAGATGACACATCAAGATTGATGAATTCATGTAATGATAAAGAAGAACCTAAATCAATTACAAAGAGATCAGTTCTTTCTGTGGTTAATAAATTATTTTATCCCATCGGTTATACAAGTCCAGCCACTTTGAGACCAAAATTGATTCTGCAGAAATGTTCGAAAGAAAAAATTGATTGGGATTCTCCGTTAACAGAAGAAATGACAAAATCCTTTTGAAAATGGGAAAAACAGCTAGAATTATTAAGAAATATAAAGATTCCTCGCAGAATTTCAGAATTCGACTTATGGGACATGTTTCCTGATGATGAAGTTATATACTCAGAACAAAGAAAAACAGTTGTAACCCTAACTGACGTTTCCTCTCGAGAATTTGATCTTTACGAAAATAGTTCATGATACCAAAAGATGCTAAAAGTTACAGCTTGGATTCTTAGATTTTGTGAAAATGCAAAGAAGTCAAAAGAAAACCGTTTATTATCTAACTTAAGAGACGAAGTACCTAATAAAGCGGACTATGCAGTGCTAAAATATGCACAAGAGAAATGTTTTTCTAATCAGTCTAGGAACAAATTTAACTTTCCGACATTTATTGACGAGAAAGAATTAATTAGAGTCTGTACTAGAATTTCAATGAAAGAAGACTCACGTAATTTCAGATATCCAATTGTCTTATCAGCAGATCATAATGTAACATGTAGAATAATTGAAGAAAAATACAAAGAATTAAGTTCTATAGATTGGAAACAAGTAGTAGATTACGCAACAGTAAGAAAAATTAACTGGAAGTTCAACCCTTCACCAGCTCCGTGTTGGGGAGGCTTTTGGGAACGTTTGATAAGAATTGTAAAAGCTATTTTGAAGAGAACGCTTGGAAAAGCCCAGCTTGACTACGAAGAGCTATTTACTTTGATTTGTGATACAGAAATTATGGCAAACGCGCGACCTCTCACAAACATGTCGGAAGGTCCAAATGACTTAACACCTCTCACTCCCGAAATGTTCTTAAAGGACATACGTGAAATAGGAGACCCTGATCTAGACTTGACTGATAAAACAAAGTTCAACAAGAGATATGCTTATTGGCAAAAGTTAAGAGAAGAACTTCGACAAAGATTCCGTAATGAATATTTAGGAACACTTCGAGAATTTGCTTCGCTAAAACATTCTACAATATTTAAAGAAGGTGATTTAGTGCTAATTAAAGATAATAATCTAAAACGTCTTCAGTGGCCTATGGCTAAAGTGTTGCGATTATATAAAGGCAGAAATAGACAATCTTGTGTAGTAAGACTGAAACCTAAAAATGGTGAACTGTTATGTGTATGTCAACGTCTGTGCCCGTTGGAACTTTGTGACGAAAGCTGCCCTAAACAACAACAACAAACCCGATATAGTCGCATAGTGCAGCCAGTGCAGCGCCTTGGTGTGGACTATGACGATCCAGATTGAGCACGTCGTATGTCCTTCCCTGCTCAAGGTGGAGAGGATGTTACGAAATCGAACTTTCTCAATTCATAAACTTTATGAACTGAAAGACTTTTTCGAACTCTTATTTTTATTGCTGTTTCTTTCTTTTTTTTCTTATTGGCAACAGCCACGTTTTGTTTTACTTTTGATGTAGATTCAGAATGGTGTTCGAAAAGAGAGAACGCTGAAATGGCGTATGACAGAATTGTAATATGTTTTATAGTCAACTAAATTGTAAATATGTATATAAATTTATTAAATTATCGTGTTTTTTCAAGAGTCATGAAGTAATTTTGAAAGTTATCATAATTCGGCAAGAAATTAAACTAAGAAAAATGAAAATATCCGACCCAAAAAGAAGCATTAAGTAAGAAGTTATTTTATGTATTCTTTTCTTATATTTGATGCTACATTTTATTTGGCGCCCGAACAGGGACCAGATGTTTTCCATTTTTATTTGATATTGAATAATTATGTTTAGAATAAAAACGATAAAGAATTTAAAAAAAAAAAGTGTTGATCTAAGATATATTACGCAAGAATTTCAATTTAAAGAAAGAATAAATAATGATCATTTTTATATGAACAGATAATTTGTTTTAAGTGTTTTGTTTCTGCTGATAGTTTGATTTACTGCAAAGAAATAATTTTAATTGTAAAATTGAATGTAATAAAGAGTACCGAGTATATTATTACAGAAATTAACATAAGTTATAGAATTTGCTACTCTTTTTACATATTATGGATGCAGTAATTAAAGCTAAGCGTTCTACGGTTAGAATGCAGACGACAAAGTTATTTAAGAAAGTTAAAACGAACACTCAGTGTTGCCAAATTTAAGGACTTTTGTATTCAATATGCACCATTAAATTTTAATTGTAACGGTTGTCCAATCACTTCAAATATTAATCGTCTATTATTTGTATCAAATATCACTTCTCAAAATTATTTGTGATTATTGAATAAAAAAACTCCCTAAATTTGGCAACAGTAGGTAACAGGACTAAATTTATTCTTGTGAATATCTGGATATTTTCAGTATAAAGTGCGACTCTTAGCTGACACGAATAAATGAATCCCAAATTACGATAATAATGAAAGTGTCAAATGAAAATTATTGTGAAAAGAAACGAACACATTCAGATTACTACAAATATATTCACTTTTATTGAAATCCGAAACCGCTCGAGAATGCGGCTCCGTCATGACATGGCTATTTCAGTCCAGATGGAAAACAAAGTGATGAGAATTAATACACAAACGATGCTGCGGCTGATATATTATACATGAATGTGGATGTAAATATAAAACGATAACAGAAAACAACTCGCATCATCACGTAAGCACCTTCATCATGCAGACCATCATCTTAGCCCTCGCTTTCCGGTTCACTTTCTGAAAAAGAGAAAAAGAAAAATTAACAAATTAGAAATATGTAGTTTTTAAATCAAATTATTTAAAATTTAAAATATTGATTAAAATACAAGAACAAACAAAGGGAGGGATAAAATCCTTATGAAAATCTCTCTATGACATATTTTAATTTGGTGCCAGAAAAGAAATTCTTTTAATATTATAAGGTAATTTTTTAACTTTTGGAAGAACAGTTTCCATGCATTTTCCAGAAATGGTCAGTGCAATTTGACATCATGTACCTGTCAGATCGATTTGGATGTACAAAATAATTCTAGATTCTCATTTTCAACGAAATGTCCTTCAAAATTGTTATTTATTTTATACTTTTTTACTAGTGCATGTTCAACAAATTTGTAACAACGCTTGTATAACAAATTGACTCAAATAGATCGCAAGCACCGAAATCCTTTTGTGCGTACACAGATTTTAATATTTAAATTTAACTTTTGCAGTCTCAGTTGCAAATGTCATTAACCATTTAACGATAACCTTACATATTATCTTAATCTCTAAATGGGAAATTGCGGTGAAAATAATGTCCTATTTAAAATATTTTGTCAGACTAAATATATATATATGTGTGTGTGTGTGTGTACATGTGATAATAATTCAGTATGGTGGCATACTCAACGCATAATTCTTGAATACATTAAACAATTTAAACTAATATGTTGTGACCATCACAAAACATTCTTCTATATAAGCTTTTGCAAACACTCACGTAATTTAAACCAAAACACAGGCTTTGCTGTGGAAAAACGGAAAAAAAAAAAAAAAAAAAAAAAAAAAAAAAAATGGAGGAAAAAAGCATGAACAAGATTTTTTTTTTCTTTGACAATTTTCATCCAATATAGAAAAAAAAATTCGATAACTTTTTTTTTTTTTTCCAAATTTTAATAGATCTATAGCTTAACCGCTCATTTTAAAAATATCGACGAGTTCTTTTGAAACACACATATTTAAAATTTGCATACTTGAAAGGGGATAAGCAAATCTCCTACACATACAAAAACTTTATCCAGGTCGGCTATTACTTTTATGAATAAAATTTTTCTATTTCACAGTGACTGTTTTAAAATATTCCCCATTGTGTACTTTTATGTGAAATTTTGTCTTTTTCAGAAATATTTTGATAAAAAAGAACCATCTGTTAAGTACTATGCACCAAAAAGTTGATAGACATAAATTTCTGTCAAGATGCAACCAGAAATTAAATTTTATGACATTCTGTGTATTAAGTCTTGACCTGTACATTAGCTCTTGATACAAATTTTTGACAGACACTCAGGCAGATAAATATTTTCAAAAATTATCAAATTGTGCCCAGGACCTCTCAAAATGTGTAAGTCCATCAAAAATAGGAAATCAAAATTTTTACAAATGCAATACTTTCTTCTTTTAAACATAAAAAAATATTTCTTTTTAAATGAAAAAGATAAATCTTCTCATACTTTAGTCAATATATATATATATATATATATATATATATAAATTTATGTCTTAGTTGCACACTATGTCTAAAATAAAACCTTTATCATACAAAGGGTTATCGCGAAGTTTTTTTTGTTACTGAAGATATATATATAACATTTGATAATAATAAAAAAGAATGAGAACGAAGAATAGTCAGTCAAATAAATCCCCACAGAAACATACACAGGCCAAACAAAGTCTAACAAAGGCAATTGTATGAGACGTTGGCAAAACATCAACGATCTACCCACATTACACATTCAATAACTAAATTATTTCAATTTTAATTTCATTAATTTCATTAATTTTATTTTAATTTCAATTTTAATTTCTTTAATTTAATTTTTGATTGAAAATGAGAAATATCCAAGTTTGAATTAGATAAATAATAATACACATGGTATAGCGCAATTGCAGCTATGCACATAGTGTATAAATTAAATTTCATATTTTAAAAAGCCTTGACTTGGAAAATATAAAATGTATGCAAATCATATATTTTTAAAAATTAATTCAATCACTTTTACCAAAGAACAGAACTTTATTTAAACAACCAGGAGATTAATTAATTTCTAAATTAATTGGACAATTACATCTAACCA
This sequence comes from Salticus scenicus, assembly GCA_963930645.1. Lineage (NCBI taxonomy): Eukaryota > Metazoa > Arthropoda > Arachnida > Araneae > Salticidae > Salticus > Salticus scenicus. Next base: position 10,025,359 of record OZ005655.1, on the reverse strand, counting down.
CTTTGCGGAAATGCAGCAATTATAATATTTAAATGTAAGTATATAATCCATTTGATAATAATAGAAAAGAATGAGAACGAAGAATAGTCAGTCAAATAAATCACCACAGAAACATACATAGGCCAAACAAAGTCTAACAAAGGCAATTGTATGAGATGTTGGCAAAACATTAACGATCTACCCTACATTATACATTCAATAACTTATTTACTTCAATTTTAATTTTATTTTTATTTCAATTTTAATTTCTTTAATTTAATTTTTGATTGAGAATGAGAAATATCCAAGTTTGAATTAGAAAAAGAATAATACACAATATATATATATATATATGTATATGTATATAAATATAATAAATATATACATACTGTGCGCCCGCCGAAGATTGATACCTGGTTGGCAAAATGCCAGGACGATTCCACTCACGCTGTGGGAGACACAGCAATGAAGAGAGAGGGGGAATTTTTCTATTATTCTTGTTTCCTCTGTTATGTGTAGAACAATTAATACTCCTGCTTTGTTTTATTTTATTTATTACTGTATAACAGTCTGTTTATATTGGAAATGAATCGTACATGTGGTACGAGTTCTCGGATTAAACCTCTTCATAGTGAAACGAAGCGTATTGTACATAATGTCATTAAGTTTTGCGATAAAGAAGCTTTAGAAGGAGAAGCTATTGTTCCACTTTTCCAATCAGTGAAACGTACGAGTGAAATAACTAATATATCAGAAGCCACAATAAAAAGAATACGTAGAGAATCAAAAGGAGAAGACAATCCAATGTTTGTATCACCAAAAAAGCGGCAAAAGAACAGTACCATCGAAAACATTTCTCTCGATAATTTTGATTGCGATGTTATTCGAACAACAGTACATGAGTTTTACGCAGTAAATAAGATCGTACCTACAATTGCCAAATTAATACCTGTACTTAAAGAAAAGAAATTTTAAGTATCAAAGAGAAACTTTGAGAAGAATTCTTCACGAAATAGGATTTAACTTCCCCGTCAGGTACGACTTGCACATTAGTCCCCTTTAAATATAGTGACCAGCGAAGCTGGCAAAGAATTCGTTGTTTCACTACCTTAATTGATTTCACATTTCGTCATTTTTTAAGGGGTTATATTCTAGTTTGTAAATAATAATTGACATATTTTTTAAATTTGTGTTACACACTTCAAAGAACAACTTTAATATATCCCCACGACGACATTTGGCAATTTTTTGTTGGCGATTATGGCTAAATCATAAATCTAAAAATCATAAATGATAAAATCATAATCTAAATCATAAAATCATAAATCCAAAATAAACAAGATATAGGCTGCCATATTATATCGCCAAAGAAAAATCGCCAAATTCAGCTATAGGGATATACTAAAGTTATACCTTAAAACTATCCCCTTTATAATATTATGAGTTTTTCTTTCTTTTAATTAATCGTAAAATATTTATATAACCAGATATTCAAGAATCAGTTCAAAGAAGGAAAATAAATGTAATCAGTGAGTTTATAATTTTTTCATACCCATAAACAAACACATCCCTAGGTACTACGGACATTCCTATTTTATAAATGGACCAACCCTTTTCACTCATGCGCAGAAGACGCCAGGGATCATCCTTCTGCGGTTTATATCTATCTATATAAATATATATTGATAGATAGGTAGATAGAAATACAATTTATGATAAAGTAGTATGCATTCTGCATCAGATTATTTTTAAGGGATCAGATAATTTTTAATTTTCTTTCAATCTGCGTTGAAAACTTGGTCTTCAATTTTGTGGATTGTATGAAGGCCATAATCTATAATAAATTTATATATCCAAAAATATTAATTTTTTAAGCTTTTGTCTAACATTTGGAAAAATTTAAAAGAAAATTAAGAAGTAGCTTTTGGAACTAAATTAAATCTGCAAATTTTAATTTAGACATGGACGACAGATTTGTTTAAAAATTACTACAAATCAGAAATTAACATTTAAGTAACATGTCTTCATATTCTTTCTTGTTTTATATAATACAGATTTGCCTAATTATAAATCAGTACTTAAATCTACTTATCTTTCATTTTCGTTCCCATGCCTTATTTAAAAAATATACCTATTGTTTGGGTATTTTCTTGGTTGAGCTATTTTTGGAGACTAATTTTTTTTTTTTTTATAATGAAATGAAACAGCCATTCTGGGCTTAATCATCACACAGGGAAAGTTATTTTCTGATTACTGAAAAAGGGTACGGAATAAAAGTAGAATTAAAAATTTTGATTAGGCAAAAAAAGGAATTATATTTCACGGAGAATGTGAAAATTAATTAAATTTCAATATTGATTATTATTATTATTATTATTATTATTATTTTGTATTTTATATGTTTGTCCGCTTTTTTAAAGAAATTATATGTATATAAAGTAACAAAAGAAGTAGAGTGCAAAGCTAAACAGATATAATTAAATTGCCACATTAATCCACAAGAGTATAAATAGATTATTAAATAATTATAATTGAAATAACTATTAATATAAAAAAATAGGATATGAATAATTTAACTATTATAAGTGTAATACAGATAATAATAATAATATTTACTTTAATGTAATTCCATTGAAAAAGCAAATTATATTGTATATTAACAAGAGAGAGCTTATAAAGAAATCAAGAGATGTCTTAACAAACAAACATAAAAAAAAAAAAAAAACCTAAACCATAAGAATGATTCGAAATCTTAAATATAGGGCACACACACACACACACACACACACACACACAAATAAATAAATAAATAAATAAAAATGTGTTCATAATTATGCGACGGCCAAAAACACATTTCAAGCATTATTTTTTAAGGGTGACCCAAAGCATTTTCAATTTTGTTTAATTTTGCACTGGTCCTCATTTTTTCTTAGGGGCAAAATTTTTGCTAAAATATATGTGGTATAATATGTTCTTTATATTACTAAAGTTTCACAATAATTCGTCAAAGACTTTTTCTAGATATTTGACAAAACGTCTAAATTTGAAAATGTCCAAATACTTATTGATAGATAATGTATTAAAAAAAATAAAGAAAGTAAATCTATTATGCTAATTAACCGCAATGAATAGACTTAATGAATCTGTTTCTGTAAGTAGTTTAATATTATATATATACCGGGTGATTCAAGATAGATGTTACAGCAATTATCTCGTAAACTAAGAAAGATAGAAACATACTTCCAATTACAAAATTAGAGCAAATTAAGAGTAGATTTCAGATATGGCATTCTTTTGTACAAGGGGCTGTACACATATTAAATACGAAATTTAATTTTTATACGGCCCCTCCTATCATGGGACTTATATTTAGAAAATATTCTCCTCGCTCTAACAAGCAAAAAAAAAAAAAAAAAAAAAAAAAAAAAATCATCTCTCTAAGTCAAAATCTCGCTGAGTTATTGCAATTTGAAAATGATGACTTACACCATTTTCAATTTTGGCATCTATTTTTTGACGCCAACGGGCTCACTTTAGGGGGTTATCTATGAGATGAGAAAAATTAAAAAAAGATCCTTTATTTTAAAATAAAGGTCACCTGAATAGCAACTAAAATCGTTCAAACACTTGAAATCAACAGTTTTAAGAATTTAATGCAAATTTACATTATTTCGTATTGTTAAAAAATTTAATAGTTAAATTTCTTAGGGGGTCACCTGCAAATTAAAACACGTTAAGAGAGGCGAAAAAACTAAAAGACTAGCAAAACCGTGTGAAATATTCGCGCTTTATTTTTACCACTTTCCATCATGGTTGATAAATTTAATGACTTCGGCACTTAACAATTCCAGCAAGATTGAAAAGTGTTAATGACTTCGATTTGTCTGTCTGTCCATCCGTCTTTCTCTGTGTCCGCGCTCTAACTCCCGTGAATATTCATAGAATTTCCTGAAACTGATATATGTTATTTGAGTTCACTATCGGATGTTCCTTATTGAAAATGGAATGAATACCTCTGCTAGCTTGTGCACAAAGGCACCCTAAAGTATTCCAAAGCATTGTGTTCTATGAGAGGTATTTTTATAAACCATATTTTAATACCTTTAATTTATGCATATATTAATAAAATTGAAATACGTTATTATAGTTTTCTATCGGATATTTTCTATAGAAAATGGAGTAAACACCATCACTGGTTTGTATACAGGGACACCCGAAAGTATTCCAAAGCATTGCGTTCTATGTGAAGATATTTCTATAAACAAAAATTTAATTACTTTGCATAAATCTTAATGAAATTGAAACATGTTATTCATATGCACAAAAGAATACTTTTTATACTGTACAGTACGATTAGCATTTGATTTACAGGGCACACAAAAATATTCAGTTACGTTAAGGGTTATTATTGGACATTTGCTGGAATTGCATTTTTGTTTACATTAAACATTTTCTAACAATACTGTGAATAAGATTTCAATTTGCATTTTTTTTTTGTCTGACTGTCTATCTGTCCGTCTGCCCGCCCTCAGCGTCTGTAAATATTTTCAGAAATCATATATGTTATTCAGGTATACAATATGATATTCCCTATTTAAAATGGCATTATTCTCTACAATTGGTTTATGCACAGGAACGCACAAAAAATGCCAATGTATTGCATTTTTGGACAGATATTCTTATAAATTACATTTAAATAACTTTATACTGTAAAAATCATAAGTAAATTCATATTTATTGTTAATATTCTAAAATAATGTTTTGTATAGAATATGATAAGGTATAGATGTATAATTCTATGTCAGGGAGGGTTACCGCCTTTCTCAACCCCCGTTTAATTATAGCGCCTATACTTATCAAAACAAAAATCAAGTCTGTTATCAATTTCCTTGAAACTTGCAAACCTTCATCAACTTTTCAAGTGGCAACTAGATATGGAATCCAAAGTACCAAATTCGCATTTCCTGTAGTTATTACTTTCTCTTACCCATAAGGTAGAAAAAGTATTATTTCTGAGCCAAATTTTCGAAAGTGAGTTTTTGTTATACTTACACGTTTTGAGGTACCCTGAATATGAAAATCGTGTTTTTAGCGGTTGGTCTGTGTGTGTGTCTGTCTGTTATCAGTTTATCTCAAGAACAAATAGCAGCAGATATTCCAAACTTGGTATTTTAAATATGTATCATATATGGATGCTACACTAAGCTTTTCACTGAGATGAAGCAAATGGTTCGTGTAGAGGGACACGCAAGAATATTCAAATACATTACGACTATGGGGAAAATTGCAGGTAAGTAGAGTTTAACACCTATAGACTGCACTACACCAAATGAAATGAATATATATTTTTTATAGGCATAAAAACATGCCTCATGTAGAATATGGCAGGGAAGTCATTCACTGTTCATTTACAGGGCTACACAAAATAACTAGATTATAATGCGACAATAGCTGAAACTTGATGGAAGTGAATTTTAGGTTGTGCCGTATATTATTACTATAGGATTATATTTAGGTGCACTTTGTGGTTTGTACATATTCTTTAAAAGATATACAGGGTTGCAAATATTTAAGCTATAATATTCTTTTTTATTGTTAGTGAAAGTGCTTTACTATAATATTTTACCATGTCTAGGAAAGCTGCTCAGGAATGGAAATGAATTCCTTATAGACATATGATAAATAATGTATGTTTTTAAGCTAAATAGGCATCACTTGTGTTTTGTGTATTTACACGTTTTAAGGCTTCCTTATTACCAAAGCCAAATTTTTTAGTATTTGATTATTGCCTGCGTCGAATAATTTCAGGAAACGAATAATTTCCGGAGATCCCCGCTCACACAGAACTAATTGTCGTTAAAACTCTTCCGAAGCCTAATTTGAATTATTTTAACGTAGGTTTACATAACAGTACTCGTTATCTTACCTCTTAATTTCCAACCTGTATTTATGGTATTAAATTTCAGGGTAATAGAAAGTCGTGTGAGTGGCACACCAGATTATTTGTTGTTAAAGTATGCTGATAATTCATATATATACAGATCAACGAATAAAAATTTACATTTCGTATTCAGGAGGCCTCAAAATCTGATAATATACAGAAAAAAAATCGCTCTCGAACAGCTACTTTGTTTACAGTATGCGTATGAGAAATTAATTTTCCGTTCTGTGTCAGCAGTGTTCTTCGGGGGGAAAAAATGCAGCAAACACTTACACCAATCACATTTAATAATAATTAAAAAAAATGTTTACCTTAATTTTGGGTAGCCCTGTATATTGTCTATAAACTATATACACATGACTTTGTGTACTTAAATTTAGTGTTATATGTAAAATAAGTAACACAAAATGAAATACACTTCCACCAATTCCCAAGTATAGCTCCAATATATCGAAATACTCTGGGTAACCCTGTAAATGAATGATGAATGGTTGCTATACCACAATCTACAGTCGGTAACAAAAGTGTCCGAACACTAGCAAAAATTCCTATGTAAAAAAAGTACACTTCATACGGTTTTGTTACATAAATCCTTCTCGAATAATGTTCTTAGTCAGTGTAAGAACATGGTTCGATAAGGATTTCTTTAACAAAACCGTATGAAATGTACTTTTTTTACATAGGAATTTTTGCTAGTGTTTGGACACTTTTGTTTCCGACTGTACATAAAACATGCTTTTATGCGTATAAAAAATTTGTTCTTTTCGTTTTGTTTAGGGCAGTCTATATATGCCTCACTGTGCATATGATAAATTTCGCTCACAGACGTAATGTATTTGAATTCTTTTGGATGACCCTGTAAACAAAAAATTGTCTGATCGTAACGAATATTTTAGTGTAGCACCGCAATATGATACGGATTTAGAATATCGAATTTGGATTTTCTGCTACTATTTGTTCTTGAGATATTCTAATAACACACAGACACACACACACAGACACACACAGAGAGAGAGAGAGAGAGAGAGAGAGAGAGAGACCAACCGCTAAAAACATGATTTTTTTTTATTCAGAGGATCTGAAAACGTGCAAATATAACAAAAGCTAATTTTCGGAAATTTGACTCAAAAACAATTCTTTCTCTACACCGTGAATATGATTAAATGATGAGAAAAATGAAAAGAAAAATGAATTTGAAAATTCGCTTTTAGTACATAAATTATTCATACATTTTATTTGTTAAATTACCAATGAGTATTCTCTAGTGTATTCACTAGGGGAAAGAAAGACATAACAGGTTAAAATAGCCGTCTTTCCCTGAATGATTTCTTTTTCTTTTTTTTCCCCCATACGCTGATCAACATGTGCCTTATTACAAAAGCAATAGTAATTACAATTTCTGAGTTTTGATACAACCCCTTAAGACTTGGCGAAAAATGCTAGAATTTTCAAATTGCAATAACTCAGCGAGATTTTGACTTAGAGAGATGATTTTTTTTTATTTTGATTGTTAGAGAGAAGAGAATATTTTTCTAAATATAAGTCATATGATAGGAGGGGCCGTATAAAAATTAAATTTCGTATTTAATATGTATACAGCCCCTTGTACAAAAGAATGCCATACCTGAAATCTACTCTAAATGTGCACTAATTTTGTAATTGGAAGTTTGTTTCTATCGTTCTTAGTTTACGAGATAATCGCTGTAACATCTATTTTGAATCACCCATTATATATATATATTTGTCACATTCATTTAACAATTTTTCTGAAATTGGTATCCTAGCCAATTTCCACGATAAGAAATATTTACAAAATTAAGGTTTTGAATGAAATCCATTTGCAGTTTGTCAAAAATAAGAAGATTAATGCGTTAATCTGTACTCGATAATTTATGTTAATTAGTGAAGGATTCTATTGCAAAAGATAATCTTATTCATACTTTTTCATTTTCATACCTATATATGATAGTGATATTTTATTAAAATGTTTTGCGATCTCCTGAAGTCGAAAATAAGATTTTTACCAGTTTATCTGCCTGTGTATACATGCGTATGTGTCGTGTGTTTGTTGCCAATATAATTGAAAAAACTAGTACAGTCGGCCCCGTTTAAACGAATATCTACCGTTCCAACTATATTAATTCGATTAAGCGGGGTATTCAAAATATGCGGGGAAGACTAGAAACGCAATTGCATGTATAACTATAATGGTTTTATGCTTACATGAAAAGATAAATAATCGATACCTCTTTCTCTTTTAAATACTTAAGAAAACTTTTATTAAGTTAAAATATTATAGTAAATTATAAATGCAATTATTGCTTGAATAAATATAAAAATAAAGTGTACTTACAATTTTACTTTTAACAACAACAACAACAACAAAAATCAGTTATGATTAATTACTTTAACATAGACTTAACTAAACATTTTTCGATTTCTTTTTCTAAAGCACATAAATAGATTATAATCGCTTCTATGAGACTCAAAATTACGATGAATAATGTTAAAGGATTTTGCAACTTCATTTATCGTTCGCTTGCTCTTCTTTATCACTTTCATTTAAAGGTTTCATTGGAAGATTAAACTCTTCATCTCTTCCTGCTTTTCCATCTTTATCCACATCTATGAGTTCATAAAGTTCTTTTTCAATCATCTGAAAACTTTCAAAATTTGTGATTTCTAATTTCTGGAGATAATTTGTATTTTAATTTATAATTTTCTCATCAGTTGCTGATTTTATAAATTCGGCTTTTTCAAAACAATTTTTATCACCTCAGCAAGAATACCGTCTCATGTTTAAAGAGAATGCCTTAGTTATGTAAGGTTTTTGAAAGAAGAACAATTTTTTTTTTTTTTTTTTTTTTTTTTTTTTTTTTGAGAATGAGAGGAAAAATTTGCTCAAAAATAGAGGAATTTTATTTAAGAAACTTTCAGTATTTATGCGATTAAGCGGGGTGGCGTTGTACAAAATATTTCTTTAAACGAGGAAATTGAACATTACTTCTATGGGAAAAAATTGGTTCTATAATTTTATGTTCTTATAAGCGGGGTATTCGATTATCCGTTACCCGATTAAGTGGGGACGACTGTATGTTATGGCCACCACGACCACACGACTTTCTTTTATATTTTCCTATGCAAATTCACTCAGCAAAAATTATTTATTAAAATTATTATTTATTAAAATTAACTTCCATGTTGAATTCAGGCGATTTCCATCTAGAGAAGTAGTTTTACACTAAATATCCAAAGAAAGTCAATTTTATTCCCTATTATGACATATTAAAACAAAAAAAAAAAGTTTTTTCAAATGAAAAAAATTGATATATTTATTTTAAATTATCGCAGATAATACTACTTAACCATTCGTTTTAAAGGTATTGACGAGCTCTTTTGAAAGATCCCCATAATGAAAATTTTGAAAGATATCCATAATGGGAAAAAGGGGGGAAGGGGGAAGAGATGCTGTTTCATATACAAAAATTTTTTCCCAGTTGACTATTACTGTTATAAGCAATTATTTTTATTTTCATAATGGTGATTAAAATATAATTCTTTCATGCATATTTACACGGAATTTTGTCCTATTCCTCCATGTAAAAATTTAGAAAAAGCGGGATAGCAACGCCACCTGTTGGATAATTTTCACTGAAAGTTGGTAGGCGCTAATTTATGACAGGGTGCAACTACATACCAATTTGTATAGAATTCTATGCATTAGTTCTTGAGATATAGTTGCCATTAAATTTTGCTACACCCACACAGACTGATAGACATTTTTAAAAAATGGTCAAATAGTGTTCTACACCTATGAAAACGTGTAAATCCATCAAAAACACAAGGTCGAAAATTTTTATGAATCCAGTACTTTCTTCTACTGAATATAGAAGAAAGTATTAACAACAACAAGGAATCAAAGTTTGGTATTTTAAATGCATATCACATGTGGATACTCCTACTTATACAATTTTTCCCCCTAAATGACTGTTACTATTATAAATAATTCATTTTAATTTCATAATGATTCGTTTAAAATAATTCTCATTGTGTACATTTATAGGAATTTTTTTCTTATACAACCATGTTCAAAATTTAGAGAAAACGGGATAACAACGTCACTTTTTATGTGATTCTCCTCAAAAGTTCAAAAACTAATACTTTCTTTTATTGAATATAGAAGAAAGTAAAAAAGGGCCTAGCAACAGAATGTTTATAAATTGTGATAAACAATTCTTTATAAGTATAGCTTATTAGCTATTTCTAACGAGATATTAAAGGAGTATTAATAATCTGCCTGTATTTATTTTCGAAATTTTTTACAAAAGTAACTTTTCTCCATTGAATATCAAAGAAAATAACAATGACGGATCCAAAAACTCAGCTAAATTGATAAATAAAATGGATTCTTCTCGTAGTAAAGTATAAAGCAGACAAGATGCGGCTAACATAATGGATCAAACCAAAGCTTCCCAGGAAGCTTTGATCAAACCCCCATGATACCTCTGTTGGCTACGGCCTTGCAAGCTTTCCTTTTACAGATATGTGAGTTAAATAAGGCTGTTTCTAAAACTGTTTTCAAATGTTGTTTAAAGTAAATTAGAAATGTTAAAACACAGCACTTGTCTTATAACTTAAACTATATCAATATGTCTATAAGCTAGATTTCTTTATTAAATTTTTGTGACACTTCGATTTGGAAATGTCAATTCATTATGTCAAGAAGAACATAATGAAAAGTAAAAAGCAAAAATTTTGTATTGTTTTATTTTCTATCAACATAAAATGTACAACATAATTTTGTACCAAAATCTTTACTGCTAGAACTGTTTTTGTTTGTCGTTGTTTAAATTAAAAACAAAAGATCCTTCTTCCCCAAACATTAAATTAAACTGAAATACCTGTAGAGGTAGAGAATTAGTGATTCTAATTTTATCGAATGCTTTGAAAATGACATATTTTAAATCTGCATTAAATTTTATCAGATTAACCTGTCACATGCAACTACGAATTTCTCTTACTTTAATACTGAGCAATCTAAATAACTTATTTTTAAGCTTAGGAGGATGTGGAAACCTTATTTATTTTAAGTAACATTTATTTAAATTCCATTAAAACGTCCCTTATTTCTGCGAAAATGAAGTTATCTTTTACAAGATGACTTTTAAAAAGGCTTTTATTTAAACATGAGTACACAAATTACCTTCATCTGAATTTATTTGTTTCGGTGTTGTCTTTTGTGCCAGATTGTATTGATTTCACTTTTATAATTGAATTTCAAGAAATACTTTTAATCAATTTCAGAGAATGAAAGAAAGAAATATGCATTTTGAGAGTGTTCCATTTTTATATATATACGTCGTATTTCAGTAAGTTTATTGATTTTTATTTTTATTTCTTGCTTTTCTTTATTCATTGTTTTTAATCATGAGTGTGCTTGAAAAACTTTGTTACAGAAGTGGTATGCAATTTCAATTTTTTTACTTTCTCGTACCCATGAGGTAGAGAAAGTATTGTTTTTGGGTCAAATTTTCGAACGCGAGATTTTGTTATATTTACACGTTTTGAGGTCCCCTGAATACGAAAATCATGTTTTTAGCAAATGGTCTGTGTGTGTGTGTCTGTATGTCTGTGTGTCTGTCTGTCTGTTATCAGCATATCTCAAGAACAAATTATGGCAGAAAGCTCAAACTTGGTATTCTAAATGTGTATCATATAGGGACGCTACAGTAAACTTTTCGTTAAGATCAAGCAAATGGTTCGTGTACAGGGACAATCAAGATAATTCTAATACATTTTACGTCTATGGGGGAAATTGCAGGAAAGTAGAGTTTAAGGTCTATAGACTGCACTAAACCAAATGAAACGAATATATATTTTTTGTAATAGAGATAGTTAACTGGGAAAAAAAATTGTGTATGTAGGAGCCTCGCCTCCCCCCTGGGGGGGAAGTCCCCCCTCGAGGGGAGTAAATTTTCATGATGGGTATCTTTCAAAAGAGCTCGCCAATACCTTTAAAACGAATGGTTGAACCATCGATCTGCGATAATTTAAAGCAAAGTTATTGATTTTTTTTTACTTTTAACGAAAAAAAACTTAGAATTTTTTTTTTTTTTTTTTTTTTAATATTGAGAATATAATGACCTTTTTTTGGATCTTTGGTGTTACACTACTTCTCTAATATGGAAATCGTCTGCATTATCATAAAAGATAATTTTTTAAATAATAATTTTAATAAATTATTTTTTAATAACCGAATTAAATTCTATATAAATGTAGGTGCATTAATGAAACGAGGGGTTGAGGGGGGCGGTAGCCCCCCCTCACACAGAACTAATTATCATATAAAACTCTTCAGAAGCCTAATATGAATTGTTTAACATAGGTTTACATAACAGTACTCGTTATCTTACCTATTAATCTGCAAGCTGTATTTATAGTATTAAATTTCAGGGTAAGAGAAAGTCGTGTGAGTGACACACCAGATTATTTCAATAATTTTTATAGTTTTTTTAGCCCCCCCTCTTTTTTTTTTGTTTCAGAAAATGAAGTATTTTACTTAAGAAATCCCTTTATAAGAGTCCGTACCATTCCAAATAACATCTCGGGCAAGTCTTTTAATTCTTTTATATCATTCTATATTGCGAGTGCGCCATCTACCGTTTAACATACGTAAGAATTTAATCAACATAGCTTCTCCCAATAAATATTTTATGTATCATTTTTTGTTCCATTTTAACCAATAGATGCCGAGATATAGCCATATAAAAAATTTTGAAGGTGAGTAAAAACAGTGTCACCTGTCAGTCAATTTGCATTCAGATTAATATATCATTCTTTTTTATAATGGCCATTTCATATATCAGCTTGTAGCATTAATATGGTACAGAGGAGGAGATATAGTCTTCCCGTAAACGGGAAGACTATAGCATCTGTCTGACGATATGTGTCCAAATTGAATCAGCATATTTTATCATAATGGCCCTCTTACATATTTGTACCATTATACACAAAGAAGTTTAGATACAGTCTTAAGGTAAATGGGGCAAGTTGTAGCATAGCTGGGCCACTTGTTGGGCATTTATATATGCGTTACATGTACATCGCAGAGCACGGAAGTGTTATCTGCATATCTCAAGAACAAATAATAGCAGAAAGTCCAAACTTGGTATTCTAAATGTGTATGATATAGGGATACTATAGTAAACGTAGTTAAGGTCAAGTAAACGGTTCGTGTACAAGGACATCCAAGAGAATTCAAATACATCATGTCTATGAGGAAATTTCTAGTAAGTACAGCGTAACATCTATAGGCTGACTTAAACGAAACGGAATGAACAAAACTTATATTTATAAACGCATGTTTTGTGTAGATTATGGTATGAGAGTCATTCATCATACCTTCCTTTACAGGTCTACACAAAGTATTTAGATATATTGAGGCTATACTTGGATATTGCAGGAATTGTAATTCCTTTTGTGTTAGATGTTTTTCAAGTACGACTAATTTTGAATACACAGTGTTGTTTATAGTGTATATTGATTATAGATACACAAGCTTACCCAAAATTAAGCAAGGCATTATTTTCTATTGAATGTAATTGATGGAAATACTTTGTACAGTTTATTATGTCGACGAATACTGTGAAATTAATATTTCATATCCATACTGCAACCAAAGTATTTTTTGATGTTCTATTTCCAACTCTATCTTTTTTTGTTTTTTAATATCATATTTTGAGGTGCACTGATTACGGAACTCCAATTTTTAGCGGTTGATCTGTATATATACTATTTGTTATCAGCATAACTTAAAAACAAATAACTGCAGGGAATTAAAATTTGGTATTTTGAATTAGGTTGCCACTTAAAAATTTGATTAAGGCTGGCAAGTTTGAAGAAAAATCAATAACAGCCTGGACTTTTTTTTTTTTTTTTACTAATTTTATGCACTGTAATTGAACGGGCTGTTGAGGGGGAGGTAGTTCCCCTCACACAGAATTACATGCCAAATAAAACTGTTCTTAAACCTATTTTAGATTATTTTAAAAATACATTGAACTTTTTTATCTTACGCTATTGATCTTAAGACATAATATGAAATCTAGCATTATAGTATTGAAATGCAGGGTAAGGCAAAGTCGTGTGTGTGATACACCAGCTTATTTTGCTTCATTTTCATTATTATGTCAGCAAATGTGATCGAAACTTAATGCTTTTGAATTTTAATACCTATATAATCTTTTAAAAATTGCCCCCCCCCCCAAAAAAAAAAAAAAAAAAAAAAAAAAAAAAACGAAAGAAAACGGAAAATGCAAGGAAAACCAGCTAAGATGTTTAACGTTTCGTAGGGTAAGTGCACCAGTGATTGACACTTTTGGAATAATCTCTGACGTTTATAATGTTCTAGTCATGAGAAAATATTTTTAGAAATCTTAAGTTAGTACATATGGTATGAAAGACATTCAGAACCACATATATGTTAAAATATATACATTTGATAAGAATTATTTTTTTTATGAATTTTTATTTGACACCCACTCAGTGTTCCAGTAATTAACACTGCCAGTTTTTCATTTTATCAGTAATTGGCACTCTGTGTTCCAGTGTTTGACACTGCTAGTTATTTATTTTACCAGTTATTAGCACCCTATGATCCAGTGTTTGACATAAAATGTTAAAATTCTTATATGTAAAATATATGATTTTATTATTTTTCTTATTTATTAATTATTTCAGGATAGATGTCGATTACTGCAGCATGCCAATCACAGGAGTACCTACCTTACCATGGGGAGATTGCGTTCAAAAATTCAATATTCGACCTCCAGTTTTCGATAGATTTACATGCTTTGAGACATTTTGAACACGATTTGACCATTTTTAGAAAATGTGTGTGCGTGTGTGCTTGTGTCTGTTACCAAAATTTTGTGGAAGCTGTATCTCACGAACCAATTACGGAACTCAAGCAAATTTAATATTTAGTTGAAATTTCAACTAAAAATGTGCTGATTACATTTTGGGATATATCACTCAATAGGTGACGCTGTCATCCCGGTTTCTCAAATTTTAATATGAAGTATTAGACAAAATTTCGTATAAATTTACACTATGAGAAATATTTTTAACCAATCTTAGTGAAATTAATATATATTAATATATATTTATAATAGTAATAATTAATTAAAATAGGAATTTTGTATATGTCGGAACATCACTTCCCCCGTGGGGAAAGTGAAGGGAGAGGAAAGTACTCCTTCAGGCGTGTAAATTTTTAATATGAGAATTTTTTAAAGAACTCGTTCTGACCTTTGGTTACGAATGGTTAAACAAATGGTTTTGAAATGAATGGTTAAAGGATAGATATATATTAAATTATTTTTTTAGGAGCGTTTTCGTAGAATAGTTTTCATGCGATTCCATTCTATTTTCAATGCAACGATCACCATAATGCAAATTTACATGAAGTATTGCTCTTCTGCTATATTGAAAAAATCTTAAATTTCGAATAACTTACGAAATTTTCAAATTAGAATATTTGTAGTCATTGACATTTAAGCCAGTATCATAAATAATACTTATAGTCTGATATCTTTACGATGAAAATTTCTCTAAAAATGAATGTTTATGCGAAATTTTGCTATATTCTGCCATATTAAGAAATTCGTAAATTTCAAGGAACTTACAAAGTTTTCAAAGTTGGATTTTCATAGTTAATTATGTTAAGACCAGCATCATAATTGATATTTTAAAGTTGGTCTGACATTTTTATAGTAAAAATATTCTTTTTAATGTGAATTTAAGCAAAAATTTGCCCTATTCTCCCATGTTATGAAAATCGTAAATTTCGAATAATTACGAAGTTTTTAATTAGAATGTTGAAAATCAATAAGGTTCTTGCCAGTGTCTTAAGTAATATTTTAAAACTAGCCTGATCTCTCTGTGATTATTTGTTCTTAAGATATCGTATACACACACAAACTAACACACTAACAAACTAACACCCTACAGATGGACAGCATATAAATTTTATTTTCGAATTCCTTACACCTGAAAACGTGTGAAAAAGACAAAAAGCCGATATCGGAAATTTCTACGATTACCTATGTTCCATATACTTATAATAAATGGGGGACAAAAATTCGTCTGCATTCATCAGGGAAAATAGTTTTCATAAATTATTTATACTGCGTGAATTTGTATTACAAAAATATAGAAGAAAGTTTTGTGATGGCCGCAACAAGCGAGTTGAAAAATGAAAATATTTAAAAATTTGAATAGAGTTATTACTTTAGATTTACAAACGAATGTTTATTTTTATCATCCTCCCCCACAAATTTATAAATTGTTTATTCGATAAAATGTTTTTTAGTTTAAAAGATATAGAGAACAAGATTGCCCCTTTTTTTCAGTGCAGATTTGTTTATGACTTTGATTAGGGAGCCTACAACAAACTAAGTAACAAACACAGTATTTAGAATCACCTTTTATTATAGTACTATCATACCATCATTTCATTATATCCCTGGATAATAAGTGCCTGCTGTTAGTCGATATATGTCAAAATCTAAACACCTAAAAATTGTACCAAGATCTTTACATAAATTTTCTTGAAAATCTGAATATCAGATCTTGGATTCATTGTCTACTAAAATTGTGTCATGCAAGACAAATCTGTTGATATTTTCATAGCTGTGTTT
Source organism: Salticus scenicus (assembly GCA_963930645.1). Classification (NCBI taxonomy): domain Eukaryota; kingdom Metazoa; phylum Arthropoda; class Arachnida; order Araneae; family Salticidae; genus Salticus; species Salticus scenicus. Next base: position 10,008,739 of record OZ005655.1, on the reverse strand, counting down.
TTACCATATCTGAAAACATGCAATTTCTTTTAAATCCGAAAACTAAAAACTTACCCGAATTCAATATAAATAAATAAAATATTTAAAAATACTAAAACATGTAATTATGCATGTAAAACTAATTAATAAACCACATCGCTTATCTGACATAGCATGATTTATAATCTTTTAATTCAAAATCCAATAAAGTATAATTCACATTTTTAATCAAATTTTAAGTCCTGTAGTGTGTTGTTGTTTGAAATTAAATCGAGCAAACATATAACTGGCGATAAAATCTTTTTACAACAAAAGCTTATTAAACTTTTTCGAAAAATTCTCCTAAAAGAGAAAATGAATAGAATCAACACTGGCGTATGGTATCATTTACAGGAGAAATTCCAATATCTCTACTCATATTGACGTCTAAGTATTTAGTACAAAAACAGTTCATTCATTGAATTTACATTAATCAACAACTGACAAAGTTTATTCCTAAATAAATAGTGCCTTAAACTAACGATGTAATCTTTATTATATTTAATTTAATTCATGAAAATTTTTATTAAATGGTTGAAGAGTATTTATTATTATTTCTTTTTTATATATATTTAACACTGAATTTTCTAGTCAGTTTAATTACACAAAAGCATTATCTGTCTGCATTGTTCCAAATGTTTGGAAAGTCGTTATAATAATAATTTAACATGTCTGTGCATGACAAATGTTCTTTACTGATTTTAATTTAGATTAAATCTTGCTTTGGAATGTTCGAATCAATTTTTAATTTCTTCAGGAAATTACCTAATCTAAAAATACTTGTAAATAAATATATATTATATTCGGCATTTCGGAAAATCAAATTCTCCTCTAAATATATTCGTATTCGGAAATGAAAATCCTTAACTCATTAAAAGCAAATTAAATTTTAGACGATTGACTAAATTAAATAAATTATTTACTGTTGCTAGATGTTTATTTTTAAGTTGTAAAAATAATTAATAAAAGTTTGGTAAATATGTCTACTACTGATATATTTTATATCGAGCATTCTAAGTATATTTTATGGCGTTAGTCAAAGTATGTACAAAGGAAGCAATGCAAAGTCTAGGAGGAATGTATATACCTGACCGTTGTCCATTTCGAACGGTAACGGCCATATCCCAAGGGAGCATATATATTCAACACAACATTATACGCAACATGTTCACTATGCTGAACGAACGAGAAACCGGTCAGCTTTTCGTAGGGTTTCCCCGAATTGATAGCGTGATGTATTTCCTTCTCTAAAGGTATTCCAGGAAAAAATCCTGTTTATTCCTCCTATTGGTCCATTTTGATCAGCACGCTCAACATACTCAGCTTTTTCTAAACGGTTTCGTAAAAGTTGATCATCCGAAAATTTGCTGTCCTTGAACAAAATCAGGCTGAGTATGTTGGGTATACGGTATAATGCTGTGTTTAGTAAAATGCTGAACGAAAGTCTCTCGTGTGATATGGCCATTAGTGTCATATACAAATCTTTATTTTTTACCAGAAATATATATATGTATAAAGGATTAACGATTAATAGTTTTCTTCTTAAATCGATTACATGCAATTCTGAATTTTAAGGTTGCTCTAGCCTATCGTGCAATGTAAATGTTGAGTATGACCATATACTTTATTCTGTCTATTTGTACTCTTGTGCACGCAAAATCCGCCGTGATCGCATTGTCCTGCATGTTCCCATTCAAAATAATGTCTCTGATGGGTCACCGAAATGGGGGAGACTTCCCCTCAGTTGAAGATCAAAACTGTGATGACGTATCTTTGGACCACCCACCCTAGAGCTCCTCCAATATGAGTCTTAGATCACCCTAAAGGGCGAGTCCTAGACTACTATATAACAGGCTGAATCATTCGCCGCCATTTGTCCATGAAGTCCGCCATTGCTAAACCTAAGACTACTATATAAGACTATTATATGAGACTATGTAAGACTATTATATGGTCTTAAGTTTAGCAGTGACGGACTACTATATAAGACTAATATGTGAGACTATATAAGAGTATTATATAGTAGTCTTAAGTTTAGCAATGACGGACTTGACGGACAAATGTCGGCGAATGATCCAAGTCTTATCCTAGACTAGGATGATCAGATTTTTTCGATGCGTAATGAGGAAAATTAATGCAATGTTCCATGAGGAAAATGAAAACATTTCTGAGGATGAATATTTTCATAAAAGTTAGTACAGAATAATTTTAAAGCTATTATTTTATATCTGCTTCAGTAATACTTTTGTTGACTGTTAATACTTATAGACCAAGTTTTCAGTGTTAACATAATTATAATTACTTCAAATGGAAGTGATCCTATAAATAACATATTTAGAAGGAAAGGACAAATTAATCTGAACAATGTTAAAAACTGACTAAGCCAGAAATAGAAATTGAACTCTGATCTTATGGCATAAAAGCGCCAATGTTCTACAAACTGAGCTGCCATGGCCATGTTGATCTTTGACTAGCACTATTCACTCAACTGGAAGTAAGAAATTTGCCAATCAGAAGTCAAACAGATATCTTGGCAGATCATTGCTATGTTTTGTTATAGTATAGTACCCTTCACTTCCTATCCCTCGTTTAGTGAGTTTTCAGTCTTGGTAAAAAATGTTTTTCCATCTAAAATGCTATTTACATTTAGTTAGTTATAAACACTAAATAGTGATCAAATAACTTCCAACTTGATATTAAGTCTTTGGATAGTCCCTTTTTTGTCTACTCGTAATGTAAATTTAGCTTTTTTTTTTTTTTTTTTTTTTTAATCTATATATTTTAAAATATATAGTTTTACAAAGTCTAAAATCTTTCAATTGAAAAATAAATGTCTTCTATATAATCATATTAGAAATGATTTAGAAATGGACATTCCTCGTTACTTTTAGAGCATAAACAGTGATTATGGTTATTGACAGGTATGGGAAAGTTACACATATTCCACCCCTAAGGTTTGAGGGACAGTCCACTGATCTTAAACTATAATTGTGCTGAATAGCATAATATACAACAACAGTAGCTGCTATTTCAGTCATATTTTTCGTAGAAAACTTAACAAAATCAACCCTGTATTTGTTAATGCACGTTTTTCAAAGAGAATTTTTGTGCTTTTCTGTCTGCACATGACCTTTGATTCGAGATTTTATGTCCCCAGCAATTAAAAACGTAGAATTGCTTAATGTACAAGTAACGTTTGATTTAAAATCGCGATTAGTAGACACATTTTTTGAAAATTTATACTTTTTAGCCAAAGCATCTGAAAATTTGTATTAAATTGCTGAAAATTTGCATCTGAAAATTTGCCATTTCAAACATAAAACTATAAAATATTAAAGATCATTATACAAAAAAAAAAAAAAAAAGCTAAAAATTAAAGACAAACATACATGGGATATCAGATCATTCACATGTATCGTGTATGTTGTGATGTAAGATTCAAATTGAATTTATGAATGGAAAAGCAACAGCAACAGTTCATAAATTTTATATTGTGTCCAATTGTGGAATAAGTATTGAAAACTAATATAAGTAGAATTTCCTGTGTTAAAATTTTAGTAATGAAAGGAAATACTAAAATATGGGATAAATGTGGGCATGGGAATTTTTCAATGGAACTAAGGACAACACTCGAAAAATGAGGAATGTCCTGAAAAAATGAGAATGCCAGGAATGGAGCACGGTCGTAGAATTCATACCACTACCAATGTAAGAAAATTTTCTACTGCTTAAATCAACGATATTATAGATAGAGAAATTTCTTAAAAAAAAAAAATACCGGTATGAATTTTGCGTCCGTGTTCCATCTCTGTAATGTCTTGTCACCCTATACTACACTGTCTCCAATTACTTATAGCACTAGTGCGACGTAACCCCCCCCCCTCCCCCTCGAACTTATATTCAACATACTCTTTTGTCTTTGGTTGCTTTTTTTCCGCCTGATCGGTGCAGGCAATCTGTGCTGCTGTAGGCGGAAATTTTTTAGCATTATGTTATGCCGCTTACCTTGTACTCGCTTTGACATAGTATAATCAATTTTACATTTAAAAGCAACTAATGAAAATCATAAATGGATTTTCCACGAAACTTTGATCGCTTATATGACACAGTATAGGATTTATATTCTTGCCAATAACAACCGAATGTATTCCTGAATAATTCGGCATTTCGATCAAATTTGAAGTCAAATTGTTCATTTTTATTTGAAATTAAACTGAGCAACATAATAATTGAAGATAAAATTTTATTTAACAGAGGCTTATTGAACGTTTTCAAAAGTTATCTGCAAGGAGAAAAATTTAGAGAATTTACTTTGAAACATCACATATTTAATAGACAAATTCCAGTATGTTGAATAATATTAAAAGATTTTCAACAAAAACCATTTGTTTATTGACTTCACATTAATCAACAACAGACGAAATTCATTTCTAAATGAATTGTACCTTAAAGTATAACGGTGTAATCGTGACAATATTTAATTCATGAAAAGTTTTATTAAATAGTTGAAGAATGCTTTGTATACATATGTTTTATTCGACGTTGTATTTTCTTGTCGATTTAATTACACAAAAGTATTAAGTGTCAATATAATATCTGGGAGTCATTCTGGTTAGTATTTAACATTTCTGTGCATGACAAATGCTCTTTATTGATTTGTAAAGTAAATTAAACTTCACTTGGGTATTTTGGAATCAATTTCAAATTCTTAGTAAAAATATGTAATGTGTGTAAAATCAACTACATTCACCGTTTCGTAAAATCACAGAAATATTTTTTTTTAAATCTCATTAAATACTATTGAGCTGGAATGTAGACCTAGTACTCTAATTCAGTGTTGAAAATACATTTACAGAAGATAAAATGAAATATGAATTCCTGACCGTTACCAGATATTTATGCTTAAGTCATAAAAATGTTTGACGAAAATTTTCAGGCTGTCTGTGCACTTATTTTAAAGAAACATCCCGAATATTTTGTTTTGATCACAGAAGTTCAAGCAATTTTATATATAAAAAAATCTGGAGTGACTCCACTCGACTTTCCGAACATTGAGTAACTAACAGTTTTGTAGATAAAATAAAGAAAGAGGAGTTGCTAAACAAACAAAAAAGAGAAAACCATAACAGAGTGTTTGAGTATTTTTCTCCATATATCACACGAGGTTTTATTTAACGCTACTGAACTTTGAGCCCTTAGATCATAAGGATAAAGAATTTTTCGTTGTGTTCCTGTAAAAATCTATAAATGCTAGATTCATCAAAATGCTTATAGTTAGTGCAACAGCGATTTATAATATTCATACAAATTTTCAGCTCAATTGAATAAGGCGTTTAGATGCTATCGCTGGTCTCATAGGCCATAAAGATAAAGAATTTTTCTTTGTGTCCCTGTAAAAAAACTGTAAGTGCTAGATTCACCAAAATCTATACAGTTGGTTCAAATGTGACCTATAACACGTGTACAAATTCTTTGCTGAGATTAATAAGGCGTTTAGACGCTATCACACTTTTAAAAATTTGGCAAAGAATTTTTCTTTGTGTCCCTGTAAAAAAACTATAAGTGCTAGATTCTCCAAAATCTATACAGATTGAGTATCTGTGACCTATAATATGTGTATAAAGTTTTTGCTCAATTGAATAAGGCGTTTAGATGCTATCGCACTTTTAAGATTTTGGTACCTTGGCCATAATGATAAAGAATTTTTCTTTGTGTCCCTGTAAAAAAACTATAAGTGCTAGATTCACCAAAATCTATAGGGTTCGTACTATGGTGACTTATAATATACGTACCAACTTTCAGCTTATTCGAACAAAGCGTTTAGACACTAGCGTGTTCACTCACAGACATACACACATACATACACACATACATACACACACACATGCATATATCATCGTAAAAATAGTGAAAACGGACTCGTTGGACCTCGAAACGTATCGAAACATCAAAATCTTGAATTCGGATTTTTGACATGATTACAATACTTTCCTCACTATAGTGTTCGGAAAGTAAAAAATTAATTAATCATAATTACATTTTACACAAAATTCTAGATCACACACTTGGCATAGTATGATTTTTAATACTGCAATTTGCAATAGAGTGCATTAATAAGCAGTTTAAATTTTTAATTAAATTTAAAATTTAAAATTAAACCAAGCAACATATAACTGATAATAAAATAGTTATTCTAAGAAAAGCTTTTTAAACCTATACAAAAGAGGTTTTCTACCGAGAAAAATAATAGAATTAACACAGACATGTGCAATCATTCACTCGAGAAATTTTAATATCCATTCTGAAGTCTAAGAATTATAAATCAAAAACATTTCATTCATTGATTTTACATTAATCAACAACTCAAAAGTTTATTTCTAAACGAATAGTAGCTACCTTAAACTAGCGACAAAAATCTTTACAACTCTTAATTGAATTCATGAAATGTTTTATTAAATGGTTGAAGGGTATTTTTTTAAATATTTGATTTATTCGACGCTGTATTTTCTAGGCGGTTTAATTACACAAAACTATTATCTGTCAGCATTGTTCTAAATGTCTGGAAGTCATTATAGTAATTTAACATTTCTGTGCGTGACAGATGTTCTTTAATGGTTTGCAGTTAAATTAAGTTCAGTTTTGAAATGTTGGAATCCATTTTAATTTCTTCGTAAAATTATTTATTGTGAAAATTCTTGTATGGATAATGTTATCGTATGTGAGTATTAATATAAGAATAAATTAAAATTCTATAATTTTCAGATTTATAGATCTATTTTAATCTGAAATATATATGAAACGTTTTATTTAAGATTAAGAATAAACCAACATAAATTTAGATGATAATGAATGATAAAAATAAGTAATTGCCGTATGACTGTGACTTGACGGCGAAGAAATCATATGATCGTGAACATGTATAAGATACATGTATAACTATATATAGTAATGTAAGTAATTTTATCTAATTTAATATTTTCAGTGTGTTATATGAAAAAAAAATTATTGTTTATTATTTTCTCTTACCCATAAGGTAGAGAAAGTATTGTTTTAGGGTCAAATTTTTGAACGTGAGTTGTTATATTTACAATTTTTGAGGACCCCTGAATACGAACATCATGTTTTAGCGAATGGTGTGTGTGTCTGTCTGTGTGTGTGTGTGCTATCAGCATAGATCAAGAACAAATAGTAGCAGAAAGTCCAAACTTGGTATTCTAAATGTGTATGATATTCTAAATGTGTAGGATGCAACACTAAGCTTTTCGTTGAGATGAAGCAAATGGTTCGTGTACAGGGACGCCCAAGATAATTCAAATACATTACGTCTATGGGGGAAAGTGCTGATACCTAGAGTTTAACATCTATACACTGCACTAAACCAAATGAAACGAATATGTATTTTTTGTATGCGTAAAAACATGTCTCATGTAGAATATGGTGGGGAAATCATTCACTATTCGTTTACTGGGCTACACAGAAGAACTAGATAAAAGTGCGACAATAGTTGCAAATTGACGGAAGTGTATTTCAGGCTGGGCCATGTATTATTACTATAGGATTATATTTAGGTGCACCATGTGGTCTGTATATAATCTTCGAAAGATATACAGGGCTGCCAATATTTAAGCGATAACATTCTTTTTTGTTGTTAGTCGATGTGCTTTACTCATAATATTTTACCATTTCCAGGAAAGCTGTTCGGGAATTGAAATGAAATCCTCATAGAGATATGGTAAATAATGTATGTTTTTAAGCTAAATATTCATTGCCTGTGTTTTGTATATTTACACGTTTTGAGGCTTCCTGATTACCGTAGTTGTTGACGCATGCGCGCCACCCCGTCGCGGATCACCGGCCAGAAGGCTATGAGAAGCCAAGTACAATGGACGTGGGCAAAGAACTTTAAATTTATTGACGCCCACAATTATTATTTTATATTCTACCTATTATAAATCTTATTCTTCGTTGTAAATAGTGTAAATACTTGATGTATGTGATCGTACAAATTAAAAATATTAAAACAACGAAGATGGTCCGTCGAAAATTAGTTATTTGTAGTTAAGTTCCTACAAAAAGTGGCTCCGTCGAGAAAGGAGCTTGTAATAAGCGACTTATGGATAAAAATAATAAATTGAAATCTTCCTTGAAAGGGAAGATAACTAGAATTGAAAACTATGTAGAAGGCACGAATGCCGAAAATTACGATATAGATATAGTGGAATTAAAAGTGAAATTAAAGAACATAGAACTGCTACAAACAAAAATCGATGAATTACGACAAAAATACTACGAAATTCAAGACTTGAAAGATGCTGAACAAGCAACCATAGATGACGACCTTGACTCATGTGAAGAACGTCTGGAAAAATTAGAGGTAAGAATTAATACTCTTATTAATTCTTATAAGAAATTTGATTCTCATAAAAAAATAAATGCGACTGAAAATGCATCTCAAGATGCTTTTGAAATTAAAACTCAAATTCCTCCTTTAGTATTACCTGAATTTTCAGGAAAATATGAGGAATTCAGTTCTTTTAAAGAACAATTGGATGATTTAATAACCAATAATGTTCATATTAATCAGTCGCAGAAATTATATTATCTTAGATCTTGTCTCAAATATGACGCTAAAAATCTAGTTAGTAATTTTGATACATTTGAATCATTATATAATGCATTAGAAAATCGCTATGATAACGAGCGATTAATTGTTGATATTCATGTACAAAATATTCTGAATTTTGAGAAAATTCAAACTGAAAATCCCAAAGAGATAAGAAACATGATTGATTGCATTCAGAAAAATCTGCGTGCCTTGAAAGTTCTGAAATATGTACAGAATAAATTATCAGATGTTTTCATTATAAATATTCTCGTAGCAAAGTTAGACAGAGAATCTAGAAAGAATTTTGAGTTGTCCCATAAATCCAAAAATGTTCCCACCTTTGAAGAATTTATCAAATTTTTGGAACAACGAGAATCAGTTTTATTATCTATTAATAGAACGAATATGACTAGCGGAAATAAAAATACTAACAAAAACTTTCCGGCTATTAACAAATCTAAAACTCTTTTAATGCATGAAAATAAAAACAAAAATTGTGTTGTTTGTAAAAATACTTATCACCCTATGTATAAATGTGATGCATTTTTGAAATTAAACATTAACGAAAGATTAAGTATAATACGCCTTCACAAGCTTTGTGAGGTTTGTTTTAGGCAAAACCATAAGAAAAATGATTGCTTATCAAAATTCAAATGCACCTGCGGAATGAAGCACAACAGATTATTATGTTTTTCTTCTGGCGCCAAAACCCCGGTTCCAGACTCAGATGAAATAAATTCATCCAAATTACCAGATATAGACAAACGGATTGCGCAATTAAATGCTTCCGTTTTGAGTAATAATAGCAGATATTTAAAAGAAAATAGAAAAAGTATTCTGTTTTCGACAGCTTATATTTATGTTCAATGCGAAAACAAAAAAAGAATAAAAATAAGATGCGTTCTGGATTCCGCTTCAAATGTGTGCGTATTAACTGAAAAGATGAGTGAATGTTTAGGAATTAAAAGAGAAAAAATAAAAACTCCAGTTTCAGGTTTGAATGGATTGACCCAAAATATTAAGTGGAAATTAGATACCTTTATTTCAAATGAAGATTGTTCTTTTAGTGAACCAGTAGAATTTTTGATTGTAGATAAAATAACTGGGCTTACACCATGCAATAAATTAAACATTTCAGACATAAAAATTCCAGAATTTTTGAAATTGAGTGACGAGACATTTTTTGAACCGAATGAAATAGAAGCGTTAATCAGTGCAGATATATTATTCAAAGTTTTAAAGGATAATACTTATAAAATAAATGACGATTTGTTTTTTAAAGAAACCGAATTTGGATGGCTAGCGTGTGGAAAGGTTGAAGAAACAGAACTGAATAATTCGAAACAGTGTTTCGTTTTGTCAGACGATTCCCTTAGTAGCACTCTTAAACTCTTTTTCGATCTAGAAAGCATTGGAATAAGAGACGATCCAATTCAAAAAGAAAGTGATAAAGCTATAGAAATTTTTAATGAAACGATTCAGTTTAAAAACAAACGCTACGTTGTACACTTGCCCTTTAGAAGACCCTATAATGAACTTTCCGATAATTACACGTTAGCGAAACAACGATTTTTAAGTTTATGGAGACGTTTTAAATATGATAGAGAATTATATGAACAGTATAGAGAGATTATTCGTGATTACGTAAATCAAAAAATAATAGAAATAGTTGAACCCAGTACAGCAGAAAATAATTTAAACAAACCTATTTATTATTTGCCTCATCAGGCAGTAAGAAAGGAAGGTCGCTTAACATCCAAAACAAGAATCGTATTTGATGCAGGGAGTCATCAAAATAATCAGCTGTCACTGAATGATTGCCTATGGCAGGGGATAAATTTAAATCCGAATCTTTTGGATGTTTTAATTAATTTTAGATTAAACAAAATAGCATTTTGTTCTGATATTAAACAAGCCTTTCTACAAATCTGTCTCGCTGATGAACATAAAGACGCTGTTCGTTTTTTCTGGAGTGATGAAGAACCGCATGCGCATAAAAAACCCAAATTACAGATTTATCGTTTCAATCGAGTTAATTTTGGGGTGTGTTCAAGTCCATTCTTACTCGCTGCTACTATTAGACATCACATTGAGAAGTATAGAGAAGAATTTCCCGCTACTGTTCGACTTTTAGATAAATGTTTTTACGTAGACGACTTAATTTCTGGAGGTAATGATTTTAACGAAGCACTTGAATTATCACGAAGTGCAAAATATATTATGGAAGCCGCAGGAATGTCCCTTAGAAAATGGATAAGTAACGATACCGAATTAACAGAGCAGTGGAAAAGCGAAAAATTTGATACATACCCTGTAGAATCTACCATCAGCTTAGGTATAAATCAGACAAAGATCTTGGGACTATCTTGGGATACTAATAAAGATAATTTGATTGTAGATATCAAGAGTTTGTTGAACTTTATATCCATAAATAAAATTACAAAACGTACCATTCTTCAAGCCGTAGGGAGAATTTTCGACCCCTTAGGGTTAATTTCTCCATTCACTGTCAGGGCAAAAATTATCATTCAAGATATCTGGACAACTAAAACCAAATGGGATGAATCATTATCACCAAATATCGAAAAAGAGTGGATGAAATGGTGTTCGGAATTACCCTTGTTAAAAGAGCTTGAAGTCCCTAGATTCGTCCTTGATGCCACTTCCCCAGAAGATGTAGTTGAATTACATAGTTTTTGCGATGCTAGCAAAAAAGCATATGGCGCTGCCATTTATGTACGAACAAAATCAAAAAATGGTATTTCAGTAAAACTTTTGACTTCCAAGAGCCGTGTAGCTCCCCTCAGCGGTGTTACACTACCTCGCCTTGAATTATTGGGTGCCCTGATCGCAGCTCGTCTGATCACCAAAGTGAAAAATACTGTAAACCTTAAAAGACCTTCTGTTGAATATCACTGGACTGATTCGCAGATAGTGCTTTTCTGGATAAAGGGTACTAAAACCCGATGGAAGCAGTTTGTCGCCAACCGTGTTCAAGAAATTGCCAGCCTGACAAACCCTAACTCTTGGTTCCATTGTGCAAGTAAAGAAAATCCTGCTGACCTGTTGTCCCGAGGGATGACTGCTGAAGGCCTAACAACCAGCGCCACATGGTGGACAGGTGCTGAATTTCTGAAAGATCCTGAATTTCCGAAAAACAAACAATCTTTTATTGACTTTTCAGAACTAAATGAGGAAGACTACACTCCTGAATTAAAATCTGAAAATGCAGTGACTCTAAATTTGAAAAAGGACTTTACTATTTTGAACTATCTGATTAATCGTAGTAATAAATTTTTAAAAATATTACGTATATGTAGTTTTCTTTTCAGGTTTCTTCACAATCTAAGAAATCCTTTAGAAAAGAAGAAAGGACCGCTGATGCCTGAAGAGCTGACAAAGGCAGAAGACTTCCTACTGAAACAGCCGCAGGAGGAGGAATTTCATACTGAAATATCTGCCTTGAAAAGTGGCGGTAATGTATCGCATAAGAGTAAAATTTTTAATTTATCCCCATTTTTGGATGACAATGGTTTAATAAGGGTAGGGGGGAGACTGCAAAATTCGCAGTTATCTTATTCGATTAAGCATCCTTATGTACTTCCTTCAAAAAATAAATTAACGGAATTAATTGTAAAATATTATCATGAAAAATATTTTCATATTGGTCCCCAACATCTTCTGTTTCAGGTTAGGCAAAAATATTGGCCCATTCATGGGAGAAATCTTTGTAAAAAAAATTGTGCACAGATGTTTAGTCTGTTTTAAAGCAAATCCGAAAGTATGTGTACAAAAAATGGGAAACTTGCCAAAACAAAGAATAACGCCAGATAAAACATTTAATTCAACTGGGGTAGATTTGTCTGGACCCTTTTTAATCAAAAATAAATATGGAAGGAAAGGTCCAGAAATCAAAATTTATGTTTGTATTTTCATTTGTCTAGTAACAAAGGCTATACATCTTGAACTTATTAGTGATTTAACTTCACAAGCTCTGATAGCTGCGTTAAAAAGATTTATTTCGAGAAGGGGCAAGTGTCATAAAATATTTTCGGATAATGGGACCAATATGGTAGGCGCCAACAGGGAACTAAATGCCTTGTATAAACTGGTAAGAGATAAGGAAGAATCTTTATTCAATTTTTTTGCAGAGGAAAAAATAGAATGGGTTTTTATTCCTCCAAGGAGTCCAAATTGGGGTGGTCTATGGGAAGCAAATATCAAAGCGTTTAAATACCATTTTAAACGCATAGCGGGTAATTCAAAATTTACATTTGAAGAAATGCTTACACTTGTTACTCAAGTGGAAGCGATCTTGAACTCGAGACCACTGACTCCGCTAACTTCAAGTATTGAAGATTTAGAGGTTTTAACTCCAGCCCATTTTCTTATTGGAAGGCCAATAACGGCTGTTGTTGAACCCTCTTTAACCAATATTGAAAAAAATCGCCTAAATGCTTGGCAAAATATTACGAAGTCAGTTCAGGCAATCTGGAAAAGATGGAGTCTTTCTTACTTGAATAACTTACAACAGCGCAGAAAATGGATAATTGATAAAGAAAATTTAAAAATCGGAGACATGGTTTTAGTCAGGGAAGAAAATCTTCCACCATGCAAGTGGTTTTTAGGGCGTGTAATAAAGCTATATCCTGGTCAGGATAATAAAGTTAGATTGGTAGATATAAAAACTACCAAAGGGATTTACAAAAGATCCATCTCCAGATTGTGTGTGCTGCCTATCGAGGAGTAAAAATGAATATGAACATTTATTATATTAATTTACTGTATTATATATATTACTCTAAATTTGTTAGTTAATTATGAAAATTTCTGTTTATTATAATCAGTTAATCTTTTTTCTAATTCTATGTGTTGTGCGAAATATTGATATTATGTTACATTCATTTATTTGTTATTATTTTATCTATTCATGTTATGTGAAATTGTAAATTTGAAGTTTTGCAAAAAAAAAAAATATTGTAAGCTCTTGCATGACAACATAGCAAGGCCGGGCGGGATGTTGACGCATGCGCGCCACCCCGTCGCGGACCACCGGCCAGAAGGCTATGAGAAGCCAAGTACAATGGACGTGGGCAAAGAACTTTAAATTTATTGACGCCCACAATTATTATTTTATGTTCTACCTATTATAAATCTTATTCTTCGTTGTAAATAGTGTAAATACTTGATGTATGTGATCGTACAAATTAAAAATATTAAAACAACGAAGATGGTCCGTCGAAAATTAGTTATTTGTAGTTAAGTTCCTACAGTAGTCAAGTTTTTTAACGTTTGATCTTTGTCTGTGTTTCTTAGAGTGACTTAAAAACGAATAATTTTAGGAGATCCTAATGTTGTATTTTGTAGTTAATAAAAGTTTGATCAAGATTGATAAGTGTCAAGGAATGTTCCGCGTGAATGTTGTCAGAATAATTTTAAGTGAACTTTATTTTTAATAACAGATTTAAATTGTCTATAAATATAGGTGCAGTAATGAAACGGGCGGTTGAGGGGGCAGTGGCCCCCCTCACACAGAACTAATTACCATATAAAACTTTTCCGAAGCCTAATTTGAATTGTTTTAACATAGGTTTACATAACAGTACTCGTTATGTTATTTTACCTCTTAATCTCCAACATGTATTTATAGTATTAAATTTCTGGGTAAGAGAAAGTCGTGTGAGTGACACACCAGATTATTTTTTCACTGTGTTAATTATATTTTATAATTTTCTTCCGCACTATTTTGTGTCGTTTACGCAAAAGACTACTCGACCAGGAGTATCAACATTCTTTATTTTGAAAAAAAAAAAAAAAAAAAGTTTTTTTTTTTTTTTTAATAGTTATTATTATTATTTTTTATTGAATCGTAATTTGACAATTAATCTAAACAAAAGTTATTTTTAAAAAATATTAATATTCGAAAGATAATACGACACCTAAAACCAACTTAAACAGAAGTTAAAACTTGACCAAATCGAATTTCGACTTTCCTTATTCTTTGCTCTTATCTTTCTCTTTCTCTCTCTCTTCGTCTTTTTTTTTTTTTTTTTTCGCATTTTGTTGGGAGAAAGTTAAAAATTATTAACTTTTAAAAGATATTCTAAATGATATTTCATATAAAATACCTTTAAAGTGTGCTATTAATAATATTAGGTTTTCTTTTTTTTTTTTCTTTTTTTTTTCTTCTTTTTTTAACATTTTCTAAAATTTCTAAGGTAATATTGTAAGAATGAAACGGCAGACACGTTAAGAACATTCTTAGGCTCATACTTTTCAGTGATTCACGCACGAGTGCAATTATGAGACCAATCACAACTCCAAGAAAACAAAAATACTTTGGATTACTCTGTACCATAATGACTTGTAACTTTAGCACAAGATTTGACTTACTAATTACAATATTTGTATACATTTTTGCAGGTATACCATGGATATTTCATGAAATATAATTTATTTTCATAAAATTACTATATAAGTAAGTTTTAGTTCTATTAATTTTTCCCTTCCAATAACAATAGGAAGATCTAGCACATGCTATAAAATTTTTTCTTACAGCCAATTGACAAAGAGAATGGTAATATCAGAATAACAAGTACGGGAAATCAAACTATATATTTTAACTACAAATTGAAGAAAAACACAAGTACTTTGGATCATCCTGTATTATAATTAATACAGAGTATAATTATAATTAATACAGTATATTTAAACCATATATTTCAATCTGGCCAACACTTGCTCCACAGAAACGTGATGTCAGAGTACCCATTTCAGAACAGGACACTCTTGATTAACTCATAACTCATAAGCCTCTTCTCCTCGGGAAACAGGAAAGGAACCCCCTTTTTCCAAATGTCATTCAGTTCACTTACAATTCGCCATATCTTGACTGACTGTCCATGCTTACGTCATTTATACAGAGATTATTTCAGACCACCTTTACCAAATCTGACAAAACTCTTAAGTATAAATCCTCATACTTAATTAACTTTTTTTTTTTTTTTTTTTTTTTTTTAAGAAGCGGGATTTTATAGTAAGATCAGATTTTTATGCTGTTTTTATTCTTTATATTTTATCTATTCTTGTTTTTAGAAACTTTTTATATGAAATTGACTTTATCATCACGTCTTCGTGTCACGCCTTGTTCATAAACAAGGCGCCTCCATTTTAATGTAAATATAAGCAGTTAAATTTGTCGCTCCTTGGCTTAGTTGGTTAGAACCTCAAGTTAATAACGTAGTAGTCGAGACTTCGATCCCCGAAGGTCTAGTGTGTTAATTTCTGCAGATGATTAGTAGAAAAGGGGTCAATTGATTAAAAAACATTTTTTTTTTCTTTGACTACACAGTATTCTAAATAAATATTTTTTAGAAGCTTTTTATTGAAATTAGAAAATTTTTATTGAAACTGGATTTTGTCATCGTGTCTTCGCGTCACACTGAAGAACAAATTGCCTCCACTTTAACGTAAATGTTAGCACATTTTTTCGTTGCTTGTTATCTCAATTGAATAAAGATAATGTTGATAACGCGATGGTTGTAAGTTCGATCCTCGAAGGCCGATGTGTTACTTTATTGCATATAATTAATAAGAAAGAAGTCAAATGATAAAATAAAGATCCTTCGTTGTCTACACACTACCCTAAAAATTTTTGATTAATCTTTTTAAGAAGCTTCTTTTAGTTACGAAAACACACAAAATAAAAATGTAATAATAATAATAATAATAATAATAATAATAATAAAAAGAAAGGCTGGAAGTTTTTATTGTGTAGCCCTAAGAAGCATTAAAAAAAAATCTTGCAAAGATATGCCATAAAAAAATAAATAAAAGTTTCAACAATAAGAAAATTGTTGAAACAAAAATACAAATGTTTAAAGAAAAATGTAAATATTTCGGAAATATTTTAAACATTCAAAATACTTTAAAAAGCATTCGATGGCAATATATATATTTTTTTTTGTATAAGTATTTGTTAGAAACTTTAACATGTTCTATGACTTTTCTCTACTATTCTTTGATTTTTGGTTAGCGTGTGCCGTGGGTACGATTCTCCAAGGGCCAATGTGTTACTTTTTGCAGATAATTAATAGAAAATGTGCCAATTGATAAAAGAAAAATCTTTCAAAGTCTACACAGTATCCTTTGATTAATTCTTTTAGAAGCTTCTTTATAACTAAAAAGAAGAAAATAAAAATTTAAGTAAAAAAACATTTTTTAACAGTAGAAGTTTTTCATTGTGGAGCCCTGAAAAGCATAAAATAAAAATTTATCCTTAAAAGACATGCTATAAATAAATGAAAGTTTCAACACTAAGAAAATTTTAGAGAAAAATATAGATATTTCACTTTTGCCAGAGATGAAATTTTTTAAATATTCAAAATATTTTAAAAAGCTTTTGAGACCTTTGAAATTTATGGATTAACAAATACTTTTGCAGAAGCTAATGACAAAGAATATTGGCCTCGATAGCTTATAAAAATATTTTGACTATTTAAAAATTTTCATCTCTGACAAAAGTGAAATATCTATATTTTTCTCTAAAATTTTGTTGAAACTTTCATTTATTTATAGAATGTCTTTGCAAGAATAAATTTTTATTTTATGCTTTTCAGGGTTCCACAATAAAAAGCTTCTACTGTTAAAAAATGTTTTTTTTACTTAATTTTTTTTTTCCTATTTTAAAGTGAGCTTTCATTAATGACTGTCTAATGACTATCTGGATGGGTACATTTTTTTATTATTATATAGGGGAGAGAAGGGTTGAGTGGGACGCAGGATGAATGGGACAATAGCTAGATTTCTATGTTTTGCAAGCACCAGAAATTTGACATTTTTCCTGATATATGGCAGCACTGAGATCATTCATTAAGTGTAGTTTCAGAATTGTGCTATCCATAGAAGGGCAGAAAAAAATTAAAGTGTCTTTTTCATCTGGCAAAGTAAGTTTTTGCTGATTCAGTTAGGTAGTAGTTAATACATTAACTATTTGCTTAAAATTAATATAACTCTTATATGGTGAAAAGGCATAATATTTTATTGTGTTTATCATATTCAAGAAAAATATAGACGATTGTTCATTAAGCCTATTTCCTGTTTTACATGATCATGTGATGGTTGGGATGAATGGGACATTCCCCACTATGTACTAATTTAAAATTTTACACAATAATTATATTGAAACGTAAATTATCCGTATTGATTATCAGAATTCTTAATTTTGTGAAATCAGAAAAAAAAAAAAAAAATTGAAATTAATTGTTCTGATTTTTGTTTGTAATAATTATGATAAAAAAAAAAAATTATAAGTTAGAATATTCAATGCAACTTAAATCAATAATAATAAAAAATAAAATAAAAATAAATAATAGAACTAATAATAATTTGATTGAAATCACAATTTCAATCAATCTAATTAAATAAATCCTGGTGATTATTAATGTAATACAGAATAGAATGCTGATTTTCCAGATCAGTCGGAAACAAAAATTTATCTGTACTCTATTATAATGATTTATCTCTTTCTAGTGTCTTATTTATTTATTTATTTTTAGGTTAGGTCTTATTAGCTTAAATTACCAAAACCTAGAGCACTAGGAACTGTGCGAACCAAAGGACATTTGCCTTTTGATGTTAATTTGAGACAATGCATAAGTTTATATTAATTTCAGTATATTCATAGTGTGTAATAAAATCAGATAAACCAATTTAACTTTAAAAATTTATTTACTTTCCATTTTATTTTATTTTCATTGTTAATACCAGTCCTGTTCCATTCATCTCCAATCATGTCCCATTCATCCCCATAGATGGGGATGAATGGGACAATGCACATGCATGTAAAAATAAATTATTATTAATTAAAAATGATAACTTTTTATTAAAGTTTGTATGTTTATATGTAACTGATTACTGAAGTGTACTTATGAGCCATATTACAAAATTCTGAATTACATATGACCAACGTTATCAATAAAAACATGAAAAATGTCCCATTCATCCCCACTCTCCCCTATATAAAAAAAAAAGTTTGGCACAGAATGTCTTACTTTGGTCATTGCATCATAAAATGCCAATAACCACAGCCAACAATCCAAAATTATTGATTTTTTTGTCAGGTTTTTACTTATAACAAGAATGGATTTCAACAAATTTTCAGAAAAATTGTAAAACATTAGAGAAGCATAATTGTGAAACATAAAATGCATGCATTTAAATTTCGCTGATATGCGAATGTTTTTAGAAAATAAATTTTACTGAACAAACACTTTTTTTATGTCATCATCATAGATTTCAGCCTTTATCAATCCAATATAGGAGGAAAGCCTTGTTTCTTGAACGTCTAATGACGGTTACACGGTTACAATCATTCAAACACCGTGTTTAGTGTCAAAAAAAGTTCAATTAGACGTTCAAAAATAATATTATTTATAATGCCCTGAAAAGGTGCGCGTTATATCATTCATAAAACATGCAACTTCAGTTCTGTGCAAAATGTTTAAATGTAACATCATCATAAAATGTTCTGTCTCAGTACGATTATTACAAATATGATAAAATGATCTCGTATATTCAGTTTTGATTTTGTTGACACGTCTATAAATAATATTTATTGAGTATTGGTACTAGGATTGAAGCAAACTAACTATACGAGGATCCAAAGATTTTTTTTTTTTTTCAAGTCGTACAACTTAAAAATTTCATTTTTCGCTGCCTTTTATAGCACAAAGAGCACGAGCTGTATCATAGGTTGTGTCATCAGAAATGGCAATAAAACTTTTTGCCTCGTCCTGAGCGAATGCAATGCATGTAAATAGTGATATTTGTGTATTTCGCCAGTGATATAGCTTTGAATTTCATCTGGCAAAATTATTGACCAGTTTTTAGCACAGAATCTGCTTTTGTCATTAACTTTGTCTCAGTAATTCTTTCTCTTTGAACTTTTTTTTATAGAATTATGCGCGATACTTTTTTTAACCCAGTACTTCATATCTTCCACAAATTTTCTTAAAGGTACAGACTTTTTTATTAAGTTTCCACCTTCTTATATAGCATATAGTGCCCCTTCCTCTTCATCCAAGTCAAATGTAGCTGCTGTAAAAATCTCAGCACCGGGGCACTCAGCACACTCTTCTAGCCAACCATTTTCATTGCTTATGTGACATAAGCATTTCATTAGAAGATTTTCTTCATTAATTAGAATGCCTGTAAGATACTTTAATGCTACGCAAATTAATTTCAAATTACTGTAGTAAATACAACAATATGCTGCTTGTATAGGCTGAACTTTCTCAAATTTTGGATGTTATTACTTCTTCAGTTACTTCTTAGATTCGAAGTCGACAGGCAAGGTAAGGTTTGATTAACAAAGCCCTGTAACGATTTAATATCTGCGGTATATTAATGCCTAATAAGAAAATAAGGTCTCCAGATTTTACTTTTGAGAGAATAAAAAAAAAAAAAAAAAAAATATTTTCATATCTTCTTAAATCTTTTTGTAAATTACAGTGTTAGAGTTATAAAATTTGGTATACACGTGTTTTGAAATATAAGAATAATAAGTATAATAACATTTCTCTGAAACTATTTAAATTTAGAGAGCAAAATTAAAAAATTTAAATTTTAAGAAAATGTTAAATATACACTCTGATACCTAATTTTTAATTTTCTTCGATCATTTCACATCATTAAATTTTTAAAGTATATTCTAAACAAAATTTAATTATGTAAAGTGAAAGGAAAAAAATTAAAAATTAGTAATCAGAAAGCATTTAAAAAAATTTCCTACAATTTAACATTTCAAATTTTATTTCTTAAACTTAAATAGTTTCTGAAAAATTTTAATATGCATGATATTTTTATATTTCAAAAATATTCAAAATTTTATAACTCTTAAGTCAGTATTACTTACAAACTTTGAATAAACACCATAAAATGCAATAAACTCGCAACAATTGTTTCGGGTCGAAAACACACACGACCCTTCATCAGGCGAATACAGTAAGCACGAGTGCTGCAGTCAAAGCGGCAACGCACCAAAGTCAGTAGTTTAAAAAATGATTTTTAATGCCTAACAAATCTTTTTTGTAAATTTCTATGTTAGTTATAATATTTTGCATACATATACAGTCGGTAACAAAAGTCTCCGAACACTAGCAGAAATTCCTATATGAAAAAAGTACACTTAATACAATTTTGTTAAATAAATCCTTGTCGAATCCTGTTCTTAGTCAGTCTAAAAACAGGATTCGACAAGGATTTATTTAACAAAACTCTATTAAGTGTACTTTTTATATACAGGAATTTTTGCTAGTGCTTTGAGACTTTTGTTACCGATTGTACATGGAAGTATAACAATATCAAGTATATTAAAATTTCTTGGAAACTATTTAAATTTCGAAAGCAAAATTCAAAAAATTAAATTTTAAGAAAATATTTAGAATGCTGCCTGATAAATAATTATTTTCCCCTTCTATTTTACATTATTACATTGTAACAGTAAATTTCTTTTAAATGTTATTTTGGATTCATTGATAAGTAATGAATTTGTTAAAATTTGCAGCAATTTCCAATTTACAACATAAGTTAATTTTTTAAATCTTACATGAAAAATTGGAATTTATTGCAAATTTTTAACATTCATACAAAAAAAAAAAAAAAACTTCATTAAAAAATACACAAATAGATCTACTATTACAATTTAATGATGTAAAATGGAAGGAATGAATTTAAAATTTATTTATCAGGAAGCATTTTAAACATTTTTCTAAAATTTAAAATTTAGAATTCTGCTTCCTAAAATATATACGTTTAATTTTTCTTGTCACTATCACTGGAGCCGTATGCAAGCGCATAACTTTGTTGGTCACTATCATTATTCGTTAGTTAAACAATAGAAATTTAGGGTGTTGCTCCTTTTGATATTTTTTCATGATGTTAATTGGTTAAAAGATATTAATAGATGACAGTTTCTTAATATATAAATTATTAAATACTTATTCCAATTAATACACAGTATTGTAACTATTAAATATGCATTCCATCCCCTCTACCAATTAAAGGTTTGAGAGAAGTGCTCATTTTTCATTACAGAATGCTTCCTGTTGAGCGATGCAAGCCAAATTTTATTTCAAGCATTTTTATAACAGTGAAATTATAAATTAAATTTCCTGTGATTCCATGGCATAAACATAGAGGCTGAGACACTGCCAATCGTGAAAAGTGTTAATTAGTAATGCAACTGCTAAGTACGTATTCACTGAAATTGAATAATTATCTTTACTAAATAATTAAAAACCACGTGCGAAATAACTATTTAAAAGAGTAAAATCCGCTGTAAAATGCACGTTAAAAATATTTAAAAGAAATTTAAAAGGTTAAAAAACCGTTAGACAACATGTTTCGTGCTTATTTACTAGCACATCATCAGGTCTCATCAGTTAATGCGTATATGCAATCCCCATCTCAATCAATAATATAACATCTTATTATATTGGCAAAACAAAACGCAATTTGAGTAAAAGGATTAAAGAACATAAACATTCCATTAAATCATTGTACGGAAACACGGCATTAAAGCAACTTTTACTCGACAATAAAGAAGCCCAGCCAAAGTGGGAAGAAAGTAAAATTCTAGCAACCCCCCACACCGAATACACATTAGACATATACGAAAAGATCATGATTTGGAAATTTGGCGATAAATGCATCAACGAGAATCAGAGTAAAGACTTAGCAACCCTATGGCAGCCTTTCTTAGAACAACAAGATAAAGCTCGATGGCTTTCATTAACTGATGAGACCTGATGATGTGCTAGTAAATAAGCACGAAACATGTTGTCTAACGGTTTTTTAACCTTTTAAATTTCTTTTAAATATTTTTAACGTGCATTTTACAGCGGATTTTACTCTTTTAAATAATTATCTTTATTCAATTACTACTATTAGTTCACACTCTCCCTATATATATCTTGTAGAAATCTTGCAGTCGATTTTTAACTAACTTCCCGACTAGCTAGAAATCTGAAACTTCCAGGATTGCTCAGAACACGGTGACAGCACAATACTTTGAAGTCCGATTTTCGAATTTTTGATTAGTTTTCCTATAATTAATTAAAATATGAAAATAATAACATCCTAATAATGTTAAAATAGCCATTAAAATATTAGCTATAATTTAATTGTTGCCAAAAAAAAAATAAAAAAAATAAAAAAAATAAAAATAAAATAAATTAAAAAAAATAAAAATACGAGTAGATATTTTTTTTTTTTTTGACATAAAAATAAATACATTTAATTAAACGTGAACATCTAAAAATTATAAAAAGTTAAATGAAGCGTCTCACAAAAATCGACGTCATTATCACTTTAAAATTTTTATGTACATTGATAAAAGCTCTATGATTCATCAGAAAATGTAAAACATGGTATATAAAAAGTTTTTTTTTTTTTTTTAATCTTATAATTCATTTTGCACGCGCGCTTCTTATTTCCTAATTCAAAATTATTTTTTAAAAAACTTTTTCGATAGTGTTTGTAAGTAGGAAATGACTATAAAAAATTTTCTTTTACATTACTTGTTTTATTTTATTTATTTATTTATTTTGTTCTATTTTTCCTTTTTTTTTTTTTTAAAATCATAAGTATCTTATGTTTAAAGTATGTTATAGTTCCATGCAGTAGCGGTTTAGATATAGTTAAAAGGGGGGAAAATTCATTTCTATTATTATAAAATAGTTGTAAATTTCCTGTGGTATGCATCGGAATTGAATCAAATATTTTCTTAATATAATAATATTAAATATTTAATTTCTGACGATTACATCCCACAAATGTATCCAACGTCAAAATAGTGAATATAGCAACATAGCAGCATGACTTTAAGACGTTTATTTAATCAACCCCAAATATAACCAAGTTCTCGTAAAATTTAGTGTAATTTTAGGCAAAAAGATTTCAGCTACTATGTTTACAAAATGTTCAAAACATACGCATTCACATAATTTTTTAAAAGAATCTAACCGTATTCGGTATGTTCTAAGAATATATAGAGAAAAAAAAAAAGCGAAAATAATAATAAATCAGAAAATTATATGAAATGCTTGCGTTAAATGAAGAGTATAAAATACTTCAAAAGTGAACTAAAATCAATAAAAACTTATTTATATACTAAAGTATTACATTGTTAAATGTATTGCAATTAGTAATGACATTAAATTTAACAAAATTTGTACGTACTTTCCCAGATTTCTTCATGCAATCTTCAATCTGAAAAAACAGAAAAAAAGATTAGTTTATAATACATGGGATCTCAAAATTATTGATTGTTTAAATCCAATAAATCATAAAACAAATACTACGAGTTATTGCGTTATTTGTTAAACATATCAAACTCTCACCAATAAATAAATAAATAAAATAAATAAATAAATAAATTAGGGGGAGGGAGATTTCTTAGTATACTCTTATAGAATAATAATATGACTGAGTGGTTAATAAAATATTACAGATTCTTTATATTTTTGATACATTAAATTTTACATATTTTATACCAATAAATATAATAGAAAATATATAAGAATGGAGAATAGTAAATATAATAATGGTTAAATTTGAGAAATATTTAATCAATATTGAAAAAAAAAAAAAAAAAAAATGGTGTGTCACTCACACGAATTTCTCTTACCCTGAAATTCAATACTATAAATACAGGTTGGAGATTAAGAGGTAAGATAACGAGTACTGTTATGTAAACCTATGTTAAACAATTCAAATTAGGCTTCGGAAGAGTTTTATGTGATAATTAGTTCTGTGTGAGGGGGGGCTACCGCCCCCCTCAACTCCCCGTTTCATTAATGCACCTACATTTATATAGAATTTAATTATGTTATTAAAATTAAAAGTTTACTTAAAATTATACAGAAAATTTTCACACACAATATTCATTAAAACTTATCAATCTCGATCAAACTTTTCCAGCAACAAACTTATATTAACTTCAAAATACTACATTTGGAACTCCTAAAATTATTCGTTTTTAAGTTACTCTAAGACACACAGACAAAGATCAAACGCTAAAAAACTTGACTTCGGTAATCAGGAAGCCTCAAAACGTGTAAATATGCAAAAAACAAGTGATGAACATTTAGCTTAAAACATACATTATTTACCATATCTCTATGAAGTATTTATTTCAATTCCCGAATAGCTTTCCTAGAAATGGTAAAATATTATTAGTAAAGCACATCCACTAACAACAAATAACTAGTGTGTTGTGGCCACCACATGACTTTCTTCTATATTTTCCTATACAAATTCACTCAATAAAAATAATTTATTAAAATTATTATTTAAAAAAATTATCTTCCATGATAATGCAGACGATTTCCATATTAGAGAAGTAGTATAACACTAAATATCCAAAAAAAGTTGAATTTAATCTCATTTTACATTAAAAAAAAAAAAAAAAAAAAAAAAAAAGGAAATTTTTTTTTTTTTCTTTTTTGTTTAGAAATGCAAAAAATCGATAACTTTATTTTAAATTATCGCAGATCGATGGTTCAACCATTCATTTTAAAGGTATTGGCGAGCTCTTTTGAAAGATAACCATCATGAAAATTTACTCCCCTCGAGGGGGGGGGGGGGAGACGAGGCTCTTACATACACAAAAAAATTTTCCCAGTTGACTACCTCTATTACAAAATATATATATTCGTTTCATTTGGTTGAGTGCAGTCTATAGGTGTTAAACTCTACTTACCTGCGATTTCCCCCATAGGACGTAATGTATTTGAATACTCTTGAGTGTCCCTGTACACGAACCGCTTGCTTTATCTCAACGACAAGTTTAGTGTAGCATCCCTATATGATACACATTTAGAATACCAAGTTTGGTATCTCTACTGATATTTGTTCTTGAGATATGCTGATAACAGACAGACACACACACAGATACACAGACAGACACACACGTAGACCTTTCGCTAAAAACATGATTTTCGTATTCAGGGGACCTCAGAACATGTAAATATTACAAAAACTCATTTTCGAAAATTTGACCCTAAAACAATACTTTCTCTACCATGTATATGGGTAAGAGAAAGCAAAAAAAAAAAAAAAAAAAAAAAAAAAAAAAAACAATTAATTTGAAATTTGTATCAAATTAAAAATTTAATATTTTATCTGCCTATTTATTCAGACGCTAATTTTCATAGAGATTGGCCATTACAGTCGTCATAATATGCACTAACACAATTTTCCAGCAACATCTAAAATATTATTACTCTCTGTCGCCGTGTTAAATAAATGTATAGATAAATATATATATATATATATATATATATATATTTTAATCTATTAAACATAAAATTAATTTATAACTTTGAACAAAAGTAAATAACATAGTTTAAATGGAAAAAAACGAAAACAATTTTAACAAGACCTAAAAATGACCAATTCAGTGATCGGACATAGATCTTATGGTATAAAACCCAAAGCTTAAACACAGAGTTAACCCGGTAAACATTTGACTGGCTCTGTAATATATATGGACAGATTTGGCTTGCGGCAAAAAGTTCGTCAGAGTTTATTTGAGAGCATCAACAGAAGTTCAGTTTGCCAATCAGGCAAAAGAAATGTTAGAATAGTTTATTCAAGAGAGGTGGTACAAAATTGCCAGCCACTACAGAATAGGAAAAATATCAGTGGAAATTTAACCGACCAGAATTAGGAAGACTAGACGTATGTAAAACTCTTCGATAGCTTCAGAGCTCTGAGTCCACCCATCCCGCTGTTTGGTTTCTATTTCTCATTTGTTCTTTCTGCATGTTTTGACTGGTATTATTAATATTATTTTTATTATTTTCTTTACTTGTGACTGTGCATTTTTTTCCCAAGCTGTTTTCTATTGATTTTTTATTTTTTTATGTACAGTCAGTAACAAAAGTGTCCGAACACTAGCAAAAATTCCTATATAAAAAAGTAGAGATAATACTGTTTCGTTAAATAAATCCTTGTCGAATGATGTTCTTAGACTGACTAAGAACATGATTCGACAAGGATTTATTTAACAAAACAGTATTATCTCTACTTTTTTTACATAGGAATATTTGCTAGTGTTCGGGTACTTTTGTTACCGACTGTATATATATTTATGTATTTATTTATTTATTTTTACATATTAACCTGCAACAAAATGGATTTTCATACGGACAACACGATATTCGAAACTCTGTGGAATGTCAGTATGACGACCATTGCTGCATCAAAACTGTATGCTACTGCAAAAAGAAGCATATCGATAAAGACATCAAAATAGGTATAGGACTGCTTTTTTTTTTTTTTTTTTTTTTTTTTTTTCAGGCAAGTCAGAATTTTGTTTTCAACATTATGACAGACGTATCTTTATGTGTAAGTATCAAGGAGAACGAATGTACGAGCCGTCTTTACGTTTCTAACACGTTAAAAACCGTGTCTGCGCTTTATTCTCGAGAATTCTGAGGTTCTACAAGATAATGTTTAACCGCATATTGCTGCAGTATAAACCTTTATCATTACAGTGGGTGTTTGCCGGACCCATATGGTCCATTGGGAATTAAATGCCGAAAGACTGATACATCAACATTTGCCTGCAGCTACGATTGGTGAACTTTTATAAATAACTGAAGCCAAATAGAATGACGTTCCAATATACTATGTCATCCAAACTAAGTCGATTCAATGCCGGATCGAATTAAAGTTGTTTCTATTACATTTAGCAGTTCTCTAAACCGATATCTTTTCTTATTCTTTTAACTACGTATACTTCAAAGAACAAGCAAATTAAATTATCTTTTCCTTACAGAACGTATGTAAAATAAATAAAATTTTGATCCAATGTAAAATGTAAAAATTCAGAAAGATATGAATTATTATAAAAATATGAATTAGTATAAAAGTACAGTCGGTAACAAAAGTGTCCGAACACTAGCAAAAATTCCTATGTAAAGAAAGTACACTTCATACGGTTTTGTTAAATAAATCCTTGTCGAATCCTGTGCTTAATCAGTGTAAGAACATGATTCGATAAGGATTTATTTAACAAAACTGTATGAAGTGTACTTTTTTTACATATGAAGTATTGCTAGTGTTTGGACACTTTTGTTACCAACTGTATACATCACTTTTTTTGTAGAAAATGTAAGGATAGAAGTCTTTTTTTTGTAATTTATTCACTTCTAGGTGGATTGTGTAACCCAAATTTCTGATTTTTTTTTTTTTTTTTTTTTTTAACAGCAGGTGAGCTTTTATATTCTTGCTGCAAATAATTAAATGTGCCTCACCATGTACGAAGGCATCACCATGACTCGCTAAGGTCTTAATTGTCTTTTTGGCTACAGGGTATTCTTCAGTTTTCATACCACACGTGAAGGCAGTAAGCTGTAGTCGTCGTCATTTATAACTTTGTGACATTCATATTTCCATTTTCGTATATCAGTTCTTGAATTATAAGCCATTTTGTATAATTCGTATCTCGGATAATCCTACCTCAGTCGACTGAGAATCTAAAGCATTTTTTTCTTTCTTTCCTGGTGTATTTTTAATGGCCAGTAGTGCACATAACAAGCGTATCTTTACTTCTATTTTTCGAGGTCAGTTAATAAGGAATTAAATATATTTTCTTAGAATATTCAGTAAGCTGTTTTTTCATTCCATTACATATTTGTCTAATTCATACAGCATATCGTGTTAGTATATTTTCATGAATTCTGTCGCTCCTTCTGGTGGCTGACTGATTAACGCTCTGGACTTCAGTTAACAAACCGTGCTCGAATCGCGGTTCAAACATGGAATGTTTGTGGCGGTTCATATTCAATTTTAATGTCTTGGTCTTATTAGTAGTAGTGTCAAAAAGCGGTAGTAGAACGATTAACAACGAAGACAAATTTAACCAAACAATGAATACAGTCTGATGATGACTGAGTGGTAATGGAAGCTTAGCGATCCTGAAAGCAATGTTTCGTTATACCTCGTATGCGTATTGAATAAAATTTTGCTATCTATTTTTTTCTGTAGCATTTTTAATGATCAGCAATTTACATAGCCAAACATCTTTATTTCTATTTTGCGAAAGCGATAGCATAGTAATAAATGTTATCGTAAATTTTACCAATGCCTTCCTTATTCGAATTTGTTTGGTAAAGAATTAAAACATCATAATTTCTTAGAATATTTAAAAATGACTTATAGTACTTAGTGATGTAAGAACCGCAGATTTTGTTTACTTATAGATAATTCATAAATACAGTTTAACTTGTTAGTATTTCCCCGAATCCAGCCTCTTTGCTGATTAATTAGTAGTATGAAAGCAGAGAGAGACTGGAATTTATATAAACTAATTATAAGAAACAAGTGACAAACTTTGATGTTAACTTTTATTCACAGAAAATTTAGAGGCGTGAGGTAGATGTTTTGAGATAATATCGAGACTCCTGAAGTTGTAATCCGCCATTTATATGATTTGGTGAAAATGAATTCCGTAAATTTATTCTTACAAATTTAGTTATTTATCTGCTTTTCACAGTTAATATATTATTCACATATAGACATAAAAAATTAGTCTAGTAGTTTTTATCATATTTTAAGTTATTAGATAATTATTAATTTAATTTCATGAATATATTGCTTGAAAAAGTTTGTGTTTTACTATTATATTTTTCTTTTTGGTTGTGGATAATTACCTTTTTTTTATTCCCAAGCAATCTCTACCCATATCAAATAATTTTCTGAAAAATTTTGTATATCCATATTAAATATATATATATATATATATATACACATATATTTAAAAAAAAAAAAAAAAAAAAAAAAAAAAAAACTTTTACAAATTAAAATAATGCAAGTTTGATTCGTTATTTTTTGTGTAGTATTAAATTATCAAAATATACTTTAAATAAGTGCTTCTGATACACCAAAATGTACGCAAAATTTTTTGTGAGTTCCTGCACAGAAAACAGCAACATATTTGTAATAATAATGATAATAATAAAATGCAAACAAACACCATTTATTGCAGAAAACTCGCACCAATTGTTTCGAGTATAAATAATACCACGACCCTTCCTCAGGGGAAACAAACTGGCACGAGAACAGTAAGAAAAAGTCAAAGCAGGCATAAAAGCGACCAATTTCAGCGGCACACTTGTGCCCATTAGTAGAAATCGACCTATTGCAATCACTTCGTTTATCTATATATCTACCTATCTATCTATCTATAGTGAAAATTTTGTCATCACGATAACTCCCGAAATAATACTCCAAATCGAACCAAATTTGGACAGCGAGTTTATCTTATAAATATCTTGGATGAGTTCGTTATCCAAGTTGCTCCGACTTTTCGTTTTCAAGAAAAAGATCTCATGAAAGGTCATAAGGGTATCAATGAAGTTTATTAATGAACTTTATCTGCCACTTTTAACAAAGTGGCGGAAATTTTAAGTTAAGCGGGGCCTTTTGAAATTTGTCAACTTAACTCGCCTTTTTGTTTCCAAGCACCGGCCACTTGAAAATTTTTAATTCACATAAAAAGGTATTTATGAACCGATTTGCTTTAAACTCCATATGTGCATAGCCTACAGAAATATTTCTACCAAGTCCATTAATAATTTGTAGCCGCCATTTTGAAAAAAAAAATGATGCCTTCTTGATAGGAAAAAAGAAATCAACCTACCCTTCCGAATAAGCCGGAAGGACTTGTTTTTATTTCGTCTGAAGAAAAGTCGTACTTTTATTTAGACCCAAAACAATTGTTATAAGTTTTCTCTTCCTTTTCAGTTGACAGTGTTTGCTTACAAAGCCATTAACTTTTATTATCAGTTTTTCGGTGTATTTTACTGCATGGGGGCTTTTTATACCATTTTCAAGAGATATTTGTTATAGCGAATCTGGATGACATATATTAGTTTCGAAGCGTTCTAAAAATTTTTATTGAAATGAGCATGCAGACAGACAGAGAGACCAGCCGAATTGTGAATATTTTTAAACTGAATGTTATCGTGAATATTATATAACTTTAATAATAATAAGAGCTAAAACAAATTACGCAATTTTACCCATTTCATGTATCGTTATGTTTTCAAAGCTATCTGACCTCCAATTACGAGTCACTACACATCTGTGTGCAGAATAGCTTAGTGCACAGCCCTTCAGTTCCAACTTTAAGCCGCATGTCCTGGTCTAAAGAGTTTTAAATTGAAAAATATGATTGTTCAACAACAATCAGAAATGCCTATATAAGAACTCATTTACCTATGTATATAAAATCGTTTGCCCTGACTGAGCCCAACCCTGCACATAGAAGAATGAGATTTGGAGATAACATTCTTTCCATGACGTAAGCATGCATCCACTAAAAAGCGATTATACAAATCTCTCTCTCCCCCCCCCCCCAAAGAAGTGGGCAAAAAAGGGGGAGGTGGACAAAGTTTTTTTTTTTTTTTTTTACATAACCTTTTATAGTTTAAGGAAAAAGCAGTTGTTCGCAAGATTTTTGATTTAAAATGTAACAAAAACAAATGTTTAAAAACCGAAACGAGTTTTTAGGCGATTTCGACGGATTTTTTTTTTTTTTTTTTTAAGTTTTTATTTATAAAGTGATACAAAATAGAGTGATTAAATTTTTCAGAAAATTAATTTAAATACAGTGACCAGCGAAGCGAGCAAAGCCTACTAATAATGCATAATATTAATATGAACAGGAAATCAGACTATAGCTATTTTCTTTTCTGTTCTTTCACTTTTTATAGGAAACGAAATATGTAATTTCAGATAGGCTAACTAAAAAGAACAAAATAAATATACATTACTCTATTTACAAAGCCCACGCTCTACGGAATTCCGTCATCCAGTCAAATTATAAGGTTTCATTATAATTTGCTTGGAATCCCCATAACTGTAGTTTCTGGTTGCATAACATCTCAGAAATTCAAGAATATATAGCCACGCATCGTGATTATTTCCTCGGGTTTCTGGTTTCTTTACCCTTTATAAATAGTGATCGGAAGCTTTGTGGATAAGGAAACGATCAAATCTGAAGTCTGAGTAGGTAGTTAAAAGACAAATTAATCATGTAAACAGTTGAATTTCAGAGAAAACTGATATTCAAGTTTTTAGAGGCGTTAAATAGTTATCGCAAATATAAGTTTTCGTAATATTCATCACGTCTTTAGCAGTATTTTATATCAAAATATTTAATTAATTGAATTGATGGATTAATGAAAAGCTGTGAAAGATAATACAGGCGTGTGAAAATTGCTAGAATAATATCAAATTTTTGCTTTAATGCATGCATCAATTAATAAAAAACTAGTTGGCATAGGTGGACTCTGCTCAGTTCCCCATCATATTTATGTTCTCTGTAATTTCTAGTTTGAGAGATATAATCATGTTAAAAGAAATGAATTTAACAAAAGCTTGATACAGTGACAGAATGAAAACCCCGCCTAATAGGCTATCCACCGTTCACTTCGATATATTTATCTTATTCTAATCTATTAATTTATTTTATCAGGGTCAATTCCGTTGTTTAGTTTTCATGCTACTATTTCCAATGCAATAATCCTCAAAATTCATATTTATATGAAAAATTTACAATTTCGCTATGTTGGTAAAATCGTAAATTACGAATAATTTACGAAATTTTCCTATTAGAATATTTGTATTCAATCATGTTCAAACAAATATCATAAATGTAATTTTGAAGTTGTCTAATGTATTTATGAGCCTCAAAATGAAAGTTTATGCTCAATTTTACCTTATTCTGGCATGTTAAGTAAATCGTAAATTCCAAATAACTTACGAATTTTTTTAAATTGGAAAAATCATAGTCCATGATATTCATGCCAGTATCCTAAATAATATTTCGAAAGTGGTTTGACATCTTTACGATGAAAATATCCCTTAAGATTGACGTTTATGTGAAATTTTGCTCTATGTTGCCATGTTAAGAAATTCGTAAATTTCCAATAACTTACGAAATTTTTATATTGGAAAATTCATAGTCATTAATATTCATACCAGTGTCCTAAATAATATTTCAAAAGTAGTCTGACATCTTTACAATGAAAATATCTCTCAAAATTGACGTTTATGTGAACTTTTGCCCTATACTGCCATGTTAAGAAATTCGTAAATTTCCAATAACTTGCGAAATTTTCAAAGTAGCATATTTACAGTTACTGATGTTCCTTCCGGCATCAAAACTGATGTTTTAAAACTGGTCTGACATTTTTACAATAAAAAGTTTCCATTTAATGCACGTTTAAGTGAATTTTTGTCCTATTCTCCCATGTTAAGAAAATCGTAAATTTCTAATAACTTACGAAGTTTTTAAATTCGAATGTTGCAAATAAATAGGGTTCTTGCCAGTATCGAAAGTAATATTTTAAAACTGATCTGACCTCTCTGCGACAATTTGTTCTTGAGATATCGTGTACACAGACTAACAAACTAACGGACTTACACAGTAACAGACTAACAGACTAACAGACACCCTACAGACAGACACCATAGAAATTTTGTCATTTTCGGATTCCTCACACCTGAAAACGTGTAAAAAAGTCAAAAAACCGAGGTCGAAAATTTTCACGATTACCTAAGTTCCCCATACCTATAGTATGATGGGGAACTAAAATATTTCGCCTGTTGATATAATTTATATTTTATTTTTAAGAATAGCTGGGAGAGTAGCTTTAAAACTTTCTTACATAAGTTTATGGTAGTTATGACTTTGAATTATTTATCTGTCTGTCTGCATCTTCATTTACATAAATACTTTTGAATTATATAAAATATCTATATATATTATGCATTTTCTTTTTCAATTTTATGTACAATTCCTCCTATTATACGGAGTTCAACTGGTCTGTGTACAATGGATTCACAAAAAAGTTGGTTTACTATAATCTGTTTATTTACGATATACTTTTTACTCACAAGAAAATCGAAATTTTCATAAGAATGTATATTATTTATTTCATTCAGAGAGAGAGAGAAAAAAAAAGAAAATCTCCTAAGATTTATTTAGATTTTAGACACAGATAAATAGAATTAGTCTATTAGTCCGTGTAACCACCTATTTTGTGAGTTGCGCGTCGGAGGGAGGCTAGCTCTATCATACAAAATTCCTTATTTATCATTTTAGTAAAATAGAAGCTCTTTCAAATATTTTGGAAAGAAGATATTTGTACGAAATTTGTTTCTGGAAATAATAATAATAATAATAATAGCCTGAAAATTTTTAAAAAGTCTAATAAAATAAATAATAATAATAATAATAATAAAAGAATATATATATATATATATATATATATAAATATAGATAGATAGATAGGATAGACAGATAATCAGAACGTACAGTAGAAATATAATATTATCAGCCCATACAGTTGGAACTTAAAGAGGATTTAATATCAGTATTTAAACAATTAATATGATCAACAAAGACCACCCAAATCAAACCAAAAAAGAAATAAAGACATATCTAAATGAATTAAAGCAAGTTGGAATAAAAAAACAGCATTATTTGCATTCTAACGTTATCAAGGGCCTGGTAGAAGGCAAACATGTTAAATAAATGAATGTTTTTCTGTCACAAAGATAGCAAAAGCTAATTATTCCTTTGTGCGCAAGCCCGAAGCATCCATTTGAAATAAAATAAGAAAAAACGTATATCAAAATAAACTCACCATAACATATTATATATATATATACATATATATATAATATAGACGTGTATTGTATACGTTATACAGTATTAATATAACTTTTTATTATTATTATTATTCTTTTGGTAGCCCTGTAATCTTAATTATTCATCTTTTAAACAAAACTGCTACGGAAGGGATGTTTTTAAACATCTTTATAATGTATTTTAATTTAACTATGCTGGATGCATTGCGACCAGTGTTGGGCATAATTGATTAAAAAGTAATTGAATTACAATTAAATTACAGTTATAATTATTTTACTGCCAATCGATTAACACTTAATTGATTACAAATAAATTGGATTATTACAAATAAATTGAATTATTACAAATAAATTGAATAAATAATTCAATTTATTTGTAACCAATTACTTTTTTTTAATTGACAGTAAAACAATTATAATTGCAATTTAATTGTAATGCAATTGTAATGCAATTGTAATTCAATTACTTTTTAATCAATTATGTCCAACACTGATTGCGACGACGTTAAAATGCA
This sequence comes from Salticus scenicus, assembly GCA_963930645.1. NCBI lineage: Eukaryota > Metazoa > Arthropoda > Arachnida > Araneae > Salticidae > Salticus > Salticus scenicus. The sequence goes on along the minus strand of OZ005655.1, from coordinate 9,973,873 downwards.
TTTAAAAGAAATTCTACTCTTGGACTGTAGTGTGTCGAAATATTTTTTGTGCCCTCTACATGAACTACAATTACTCCACACACCAAAACTATTCATCTAATTCTACATAACTCATTTATGTCAATCGCATAACTTTTTGTGGTCGAAGCGGTACATACATTTTGCAAACAACAAAAACTTTTTGATTTTGCTTAGGGAAGCCTTATTGACGTTTCACAAAATAGGCCTTAAACCATTAAATTAAACAATTAAAAAAAAAATAATCGTTAAACCAGGGCTCTTGTTAAATCAGGAATCGTATTACTCGAGCAGGGTGATTGTGTTCAGGTAATTTAGTTGAACATAATCACTCTATCTCAATTTTTAATTTTTCTAATAGTTAAAGTCATCAAATTAGACTAAAATATCGATATCGTATGACTGCTAGACCCGATCAAGATTAATATTTTTCGTAATAAGAGGACTGGACCTCCCTGCAATAAATTATGTATTCTCTCTCCCCGAAAAACCTTTCTCTTGCTAAAATTTCTGGTATTTTTTCATGAAATCACAATCACCACTGCAAGAATCTAACTGTTCAACAAAGTTTATATGCACTTATGAGTTATGATAAAGACAATAAGTCTATGAAAGTACTCACTGATCTGGTTTTGTTCTGTTCGCACATATAGGAAAGAGCTTGGGTATCGGTGGCGTTTTCATCTGTAAGTCCTAACACCTCCTCTTTGCACGTAATCCACCCACTGGATGCCTTGAAAGGATAAAAAAACAAAATAAACAAACCAATGAAAATGAAAAACAACATGGAATTGTATATTAAATTTAACGCTATATACAACAATAAACTACTTCTGGCGCAGCGATGGGTCTACTAAAAATTGCAATTTTTATTTGTGTCTCGTGCATGTCGTTTAAGAGTAGACTACATACAAAAATTCCCGATATCAGATAATTTTTCGCTTCAATTTTTTTTATAAGAATGAGTTTGGAAATTTTTACACAGAGTGAAAATATCCTTTGTATCAAATCTGTACCACTGAGCTATTCCGGATAAATCCCGTCCGTCATTTTTCATCTAAAGCCAATTATGATCAACTATAGATATAGCAACACGACATAGATTGATCATCGAGGCGAAAAATGTGATTCCTTTTCACTTAGTGAAAGACGGCCCTTTTACCTCCCAATGGCCGACTTTCTTTAAGTGAATACACACGGATCAAGTGAATGCATACGGATAATATAGCAAATAAAATTTATGAATAATTTATGTACTAAAGGTGAATAAAAAACTCCAGATACAGTTTCAAATTAATTTTTCTTTCTTTCTTTACTTTTGTTTTAACTATATCTATTAACTTAGGTAATATTTTAAATATTAACTAAAACTTTTTTTATATATATTAAAACTAGCGGGCTTCATTTATGCCTCTGCTAACTAAATTTAAAAGAATTTTGAAAATTCCATATTACTTACTAATATAAAGTCTTAAAAAAATAATAATAAATAAAAAAGTAAAAAAAAATCCATTAAATAAGAAAACAGTATTAATTCCATAATAATAACAAAGCAACAGATTATAAAATTACATTTTTCATAAATTAGTCAAATATGACTTATTTATCAAAAGTTATCCCATTTCCTTTCATATATTTATTAGAATAATTAAAAGCCACGCAATATTTTGGCATTTTCCAAATTCGTCAACATTATATTCTGTTACTATTACTAAGTTCCAGTTTTGATTCCTGACTCTAACATTTTTATTACGTAATATAAAAATTATTTAAACTGTTATTGCAAATTTCTTAACTTTAGTTTTTCAGTATTTGCATTTGTACGTCGTTCAAAACTTTTAGAATGCGTAATGTACGAACAAACGACATTGAGCGAATTATTTCGGGCAGGGCATGTCTGGTATAAAACAATAGTGAGTAGTTCATTGTTGTATGTTATGCCAAAGTAAGTGAGTTTTATGCGTTCCAAATTCATTACAAATGGGTCTTTTTTTTTTTTTTTTTTTTAAATACTTACCATAATTTCCGGCGTATAATCCGCACGTGAAATAAATCAATTTTACACTATAAATTTTATTTAACAGAAAAAAGCTGTATTTCTACGAATAAATGTGACATACAAGTACAATATAGTCTGTTAATTAAAATTTTTGGTGTAAAGCTGATTTATTTCATCTGCGGATAATACGTGGGAAATCACGGTAGTATAAAATTATTCAAACTTATATTCTAAAATATTTCAGCATTAGCATTTTCTGGAGACGATTGTAATTGGTTAAATTCTTTATATTATTTATTTATATTACTTGTGATGTGTCTGTTAAATAATGAATTATTCAAAATATTACTTTCATAATTTTTTATTATTTTTAAATATTTTAAATAACACAAATATTTGTTACATATTATTTGGTATAATTCTATAAATTATAAATGTCATTTTAATTTTATTCACTATGATTATTTTTATTTTTTTAGACGTATCAGTTAAATCATAACTTGTGTCATTAATACAGGAATTATTTTTAAATAATGAATTTTTTATAAAGTTCACAAAATTAATTAATTATTCTAAAATTAATTAAAGTAATACTTTGTGGCCATTACAAAACTTCTTTTTATATTTTTCCCAATACAAATTCACACAGCAGAAATTATTTAGTATTAAAATTATCTCCTATGACGAAAGCAGACTATTTTCATCCCAGTATAACACTCAAAGTTGAAAGAGTCAATTTATTGCTCTATAGTATAAAAATGCTCCCTCCCCCTCCACCCAGATTTTTTTTTTTTTTTTTTTTTTTTTTTTTTTTTGGGGGGGGGGGGGGGGGTTAAAAAAAAAGAGCAATAAATTTATTTTAAATTATTAATGATCTATGATTCCACTATTCGTTTTAAAGGTATTGACAAGTTAGTTTGAAATATACCAATATTGAAAATTTGCACCCGTGATGGTAAGTACTTTTCTAGGGGGTGATGCCCATATATCGAAAAAAGTTATTTTTAATTTATTATTACTATTATAAATAATTATTACTTTCTCTTACCCATAAGGTAGAGAAAGTACTGTTTTTGGGTCAAATTTTCGAACGCGAGTTTTTCTTATATTTACATGTTCTGAGGTCCCCTGAATACGAAAATCATGTTTTTAGCAAATGGTCTGTGTGTGTGTCTGTCTGTTATCAGGATACCTCAAAAACAAATTATGGCAAAAAGTTCAAAGTTGGTATTCTAAATGTGTATCATATAAGGATGCTACACTAAACTTTTCGTTAAGATCAAGCAAATGGTTCGTGTACAGGGACAATCAAAGTATTCAAATACATTACGTCTATAGGGGAAATTGCAGGTAAGTACAGTTTAACATCTATAGACTGCACTAAACCAAATGAAACGAATATATACTTGTATATATATTTTGTAATAGAGATAGTCAACAGGGAAAAAAAATTGTGCATGTAGGAGCCTCGCCTCCCCCCCCCCTGGGGGGAACTCCCCCCTCGAGGGAAGTAAATTTTCATGATGGGTATCTTTCAAAAGAGCTCGCCAATACCTTTAAAACGAATGGTTGAGCCATCAATCTGCGATAATTTAAAACAAAGTTATCGATTTTTTTTTTTTTTTTTTTTTTTTTATTGAGAATAAATTGGACATTTTTTTGGATATTTAGTGTTATACTACTTCTCTAATATGGAAATCGTCTGCATTATCATAAAAGATAATTTTTTTAAATAATAATTTTAATAAATATTTTTTTAAAAACAGAATTATTTTTTAATAGCCGAATTAAATTCTATATAAATGTAGGTGCATTAATAAAACGGGGGGTTGAGGGGGGCTACCGCCCCCCTCACACTGAACTAATTATGATATAAAACTCTTTCGACGCCTAATTTGAATTATTTAACACAGGTTTACATAACAGTACTCGTTATCTTACCTCTTAATCTGCAACCTGTATTTATAGTATTAAATTTCAGGGTAAGAGAAAGTCGTGTGAGTGACACACCAGATTATTTTTATTTCAAAATGATGTGTTGAAAGTAATTATTATTGTATACATTTATATGAATTTTTCTCCTATACTGCTTTATTAAAAATTGAGAAAACGGGATGACAACATTACTTGTTCAGCGGTTGATTCCCAAATGTGATCGGAACCAATTTAAGTCAAACTAAATAGGAAGTTTATTCAAATTACATTCACTGGATTATGAGATATAACACAAAATTTCTACAACACAGACATACATTTTTTAAAAGTGGTCAGATCGTGTTCAGGGCAGCTCAAAACGTGTAAATTTATTGAAAATCAGAGGTCGAAAAATTTCACGAATCTAATATTTTCTTCTTTTGTATTTATAAGATAGTAAATATATATATATATATATATATATATATATATATATATACAAAATAATTTTTATAACAAATCAAGACTATTATTTTTACTTCACGAATAGTTTTTATTACTGTGTATTTTACTGAAAGTAAAATTAAAATTGAGTTACGTACTAAAGTGATAAAAACTAAGAAAAAATTTTTAAGTCGATTTTTTATATATGTATATATATATTTAAACTTCAGCTACTTCGCATCTTAAATAAAATCAGAAAAAAAAAAGTTAATTGTATACCTTCTATATAATTTTTTTTTTTTTTTTTTAATAAAGAAATGAACTATTGAACGTTTTCAAGAACGCAAGCACCAAAATGCGATAAAAGACTTCATACATTATATTTATCAACGAGTTATTGCGATAATATTAATAAGGAAGTTTGTTTTTAATAACATAACATGATAAAGGATCCATTTAATTTGATTATCTAATCTACATAAACAGATTTTGTCTAGAAAACTACATTTAAGTTTAAACTCGATAATTCCGACAAGTTTCGTTTCGTTTTAATCATTTAAATGCAGTTTTGAATGTTAATAGCCGATGCAGGTCACAATTATGAAGGTGTACGCAGCAGAAGTGATAAGAAATTAGTAAAATACTCTCGAAAAGTGTTCAACGATATCGCCAGAGGATTTCCTTGTTGATTTGGTATATTTATTTGTGCTTAGTTTTAGGTAAAATTTGCTTAAAGGAAATTAAAATTAATAAGGAAAAGGATTTTCGCGTAAGTGACTGTTTGATTTTCAATGTTAATTTACTTCTTCTTTCAGCTTGTCTGCTCCTTCCCCCCCCCCCACACACACACACTCTATTTTTAAATATATATATACATATATATTGCTGTAAACTTTTTTTTTTTTTTTTTTTTTTTAAATAAATAACTTTAATAGATTGTCATTCATCTTTAAAATAGCTTTTTTTTTCAGTCTAATTACATAGAAACGAATTTTTAAACATTATATTTCGTTACTTTTCTAATTTAAGGTGTTTATAATAATATTATTTAATTAAATTACTTGTGATAGGACAGTTAAAAAACTGGCATTTTAAATATAGAAGAATTAAAAATAAATATATCCTATTGCATTTTTTACTTAAACATTATAATGAAAGTATGTAATCTTTAAATTTTACACATACACATACACACGCATATATTTATTATATACACTAAGGGACAAAAAAAAAAAAAAAAAAAAAGCCGCACTACAAAAAAAATTGACGTATACATTTTGACTTTCTCTTACCCATAAAGTAGAGAAAGTATTGTTTTTGGGTCGAATTTTCTAAACAGAGTTTTTGTTATATTTACACGTTTTGAGGTCCACTGAATCCAAAACTCATGTTTTTAGTGGTTGGTCCGTGTGTGTGTTGTCTGTGTGTCTGTCTGTGAGTCTGTCTATTATCATCATATCTCAAGAACAAATAATAGCAGAAAGTCCAAACTTGGTATTATAAATGTGCATCATATAGGGATTCTACACTAAGCTTTTCGTTGTGATGAAGCAAATGGTTCGTGTACAGGGACACCTAAGAGAATTCATATACATTACGTCTATGGGGGAACTTGCAGATAAGTAGAGTTTAACGTCTGTAGACTGCACTAAATCAAATTAAATTAATATATACATTTTATATGCGTAAAAACATGTCTCATGTAGAATATGGTAGGGATATCATTCACTGTTCGTTTACAGGGCTACACAAAAGAACTAGATTATAGTGCGACAATAGTTGAAAATTGGTGGAAGTGTATTTCAGGTTGTGCCGTGTATTATTACTATAGAATTACGTTTAGGTGCACCCTGTGGTTTGTACATAATCTTCAAAAGATGAACAGTACTGCAAATATTTAAGTGATAACATTCTTTTTCATTGTTAGTGGAAGTGCTTTACTATAATATTTTACCATGTCCAGGAAAGCTGCTCAGGAATTGAAATGAATTTCTTATAGACATATGATAAATAATGTACGTTTTAAAGCAAAATATTCATCGCTTGTTTTCTTGCATATTTACACGTTTTGAGGCTTTCCTGATTATCGAAGTCAGGTTTTTTTACGTTTGATCTTTGTCTGTGTCTCTTAGAGTAATTTAAAAACGAATAATTTTAGGAGATACAAATGTTGTATTTGTAAGTTAATATAAGTTTGTTGCTGGAAAAGTCTGATCAAGACTAATAAGTTCCAAGGAATGTTGCGTGTGAAAGTTGTATGAATTATTTTAAATGAACTTTTAATAATAGATTTAAATTTTATATAAATGTAGGTGCAGTAATGAAACGGGGGATTGAGGGGGGTGGTAGCCCCTCTCATACAGAACTAATCATCATATAAAACTCTTCCAAAGCCTAATTTGAATTTTTTTAACATAGGTTTACTTAACAATACTGGTTATCTTACCTCTTAATCTCAAACCTGTATTTATAGGGTTAAATTTCATGGTAAGAGAAAGTTGTGTGAGTGACACACCAGATTATTTATTTGTAATAACTTCAAAACTAATGGTTGAAACAATAAAACTGTCATGTTTGCATAATATCAAATAGATAAGATGATACCTATGTACATTTTCGATTTAGGAATTTGCTTTATTGAACTTTACAAAGTATTAATTAAAAATCTACATAAAACTTTCTTTTTAAACACAACATAATAAATATATACTTTGAGTTCTATTATGATTTATTATAAGAAATAAACAAGTTATATTTTAATATATGAAATGAAACTATTTATTTGTTAAATCTAAATAATCTATATAATATTTCTCTAACGTGGTCCAGTTTCGATTAAGTTTTGTTGAAGCGATACGATAGAGACATATTTAATAAAGTTCGCGAGGCTAAAAAATAATATTTATCGGCAATATTTAAGCACGCGGATTTAGTTCAATGATTTAATGAGAAAAATGACGACTGTTTTGTCTGATGAGATCTTTTAATAGAAAAATATATTTTAAAAGTTGCATCTTTACAATCTTTGCACGCGTCATTTTAAAGCTAGCAATACGCAAGCGAAGTGTGACGTCACGACCGTCCGCGGATGCAAGAAAGAGATTTACTAATCACCCATTGGATTTTTTTGTAAAATTTATTAAAAATCGAGCAAAATTATTTCCCGATTTTAAACCCAGTATTTGGGTATAGATATGTATTAGTTATTGTATGCATGTGTTAGATTGAGTTATTTTGCTGTGAAATTGACAAAATTTTAATTTTAAATTTCAAAACTGTCATCCTTGGCGTTTTTTTCTATTTGGCGATCAAAAACGAAACACGAAAATATACATGCCATATGCATATTTTCGTAATATGTGTTGTACGAAATATTCTTTCACATTATTCATTACTTTCTTAAAAACTTTAATTTACTTTCTTAATATAATTTGTTAAATAACCATGATATTTGAAAGGAATTAAAGATGTTCGCCAGATAATTTGGCGATATTTCAAAACTGTCATCCTTGGCGTTTTTTTCTATTTGGCGATCAAAAACGAAACACGAAAATATACATGCCATATGCATATTTTCGTAATATGTGTTGTACGAAATATTCTTTCACATTATTCATTACTTTCTTAAAAACTTTAATTTACTTTCTTAATATAATTTGTTAAATAACCATGATATTTGAAAGGAATTAAAGATGTTCGCCAGATAATTTGGCGATATTTTTTTTACATCAAGGGGGACGATATGAAATCTATTCCGCTGCAACATATGAGTATTTTATATCAGGCACTTTATTTAGACATTTGAAAACAAATTTGACTTCAAATTATGATAGAATATTTATCATTTTCCTTTTAATTAGTACATTAGTTGGATATTTATTGTGTAAATATCATTCTTTGAAATGCAATGTTTATGTTTTCAATCGAATATAGGAGTTTGTCATTTTTTTTTTTTTCTAGAGTTTTGAAATTTAAAATTCAAATTTTATCAATTTTACAGCAAAAACAACTTAATCTACCGCATGCACACGATAACTAATACATATCTATACCCAAACATGGGGATTAAAATCAGGAAATAATTTTCCTCGATTTTTAATAATTTTTTACAAAAAATCCAATGGGCGATTAACACAGGAAATCTTTTTCTTGCATCCACGGACGACCAGTGACGTCATCACTTCGCTTGCGTTCTTTAAATATATAAATAGAATACGAATTATTGTCAAACATTGACTAAAAAACGCAATAATCAGAAGTATAATCAAAATAAATAAATTAGTAAAACAGCATCGCCAACATGGCAATAAAAATCACCATGGGGCCTTATACTAAAAAAAGTTGTCATGGGGGCCTTGTACTAAAACTGTTCTGTCTGCACAAGTATGAAAATTGGGTTTTCAAACATGAATTTTATTTTGAAACCTTTCTTTGATAGATTTTGTTTTCACTATCACACAATTTTAATTTGGTTCTAATAATAATTTGATTTCTGGTGAATTACAAATCAAATTGTGTGGGGAAATTAGGATAAGATTTATGAGTTTCAAGATTTAAATGTAAATAAGAATAAAATAAATAAATAAAGTGCGAAAATTTCGCACGGGTTTGCTTGTTACTTAATGAAAATGTGTATTCTGCATTAGATTAATTCCACCTTTATATGGAATTATTGCTTTGATACGCAATGGCATAGTATAATACATTGTTTTAATATAAATCTCAGAAAATTTCCTATGTCAGATAACATAAATAATTTTTTCTAGCTTTTGCAGAGTTGTAGGCTGCAAATTTCGAATCCACCCGCCTTTTTATAAACTAAACATTTTCAAACGAATTGAGATTAGGATTATATCCAGATCTGGTAAAGAAGAAATTCTACGATATTCTTCATGGGATCAAAGTGAAAAGAGATATGATTACTTACAGAATTATCGGTGCTTATGGGAATAGATTGGTTATTTTAACAATTTGAATCAAATAAATAAATACCACAGACGTCGTATAACAAGGTCCATTATCATCTTGAAATGCTGTTTCTGGAAAAGTTTGAGATACTTTCAAAAATAGTCAGTTTGGCGCCACTTTTATAATGACCATGTTTTATTTCGTGTTAATTGATCCCTTGAGCATGAATATTTGCCAGACTCCTGAAAAGTTATGTACCTCCGTACCATAATGTATGGAGAATGTGTCACTGTTTTAAGAGTGCAGTGTTCATTAAGTTGATCACCTTTTCGTCTCTCCTACTAGCTTTCCTCATCAGCTCGAAATAACTTAAATTTGACTTATCAAAGAAGACCAGTTCAGCCCAATAATTAACGGATATATATTTTTTAATTTTTGGTCAACTGAAGTCTTTTTTTTTTTTTTTTTTTTTAATTATTTTCCTTAACAAGGGCTTTTTTTTTTGCAGATCTTCTAGTTTTAAACCTGTTTTATTTAATTGTTCTCTCATTGTTTTTGAAGAAAGTACTTTGCTATACACTTAAAAAAAAATTTTTTTTCTGAGTTCTGAATATGATACTAATCGATTTTTTAAACATTTGCTTTTTAACTTTCGGTCGTCTCGCTTGGAGAAGCAACGTGGCCGCCTAAAGGTAAATTTCCAGTTTAAACACCCAAAAAAATTCCATATCTTGCTAGAAACCGTCTCATCAATATTTCGTTAACATTTAATTATTTCGCCATGTCATACGTACTAAATACTTTTCGATTTTCATTTTAAATACACTTTGTGGCATTGTTAATTACCATATTTTTGCCATTTTTGAAATATTTTTTTAAATTACAATTTTTCTGGGAATTGAATTTTGCCTTTAACACTGGGATCAATCCTAAAGTGTACGTGGAGGACGACATAAGAAAATCTGTTCGAAAAGTTGCTGTTTAAACGATAAAATTGGCGGTTTCAGAAAAACAAAAAGGAAAATATCCAAGTGTGGCTTTTTCCCCCCTTTAGTATATATATATATATATATATATATATATATATATATATATATATATATATGCATAAATAAATAAATATATATATATATATATATATATATATATATATATATACATATATGCATAAATATATATATATATATATATATATACAGCGTATACTTAAAATAAAGTCATTTATAAATCCAAGTATTACTTGTTTCATATTTACTCTTGATATGCAAAAAAAAAAAAAAAAAAAAAAAAAAAACTATATTCTGCTATATTTTCATTGTTTATTTGCGTGCTAAAGTGCTAAGAAGAAAATCCAAAATTTTTATTTTTTTCTTTCATTTTGGCCACTATGCATTTTTCATAAAATCTAAGAAATAAAGCAATATCCCCCCCCCTTTTTTTTTCATTAATTTTTCTTGTACAAACTTGAAAAGAAAAAAAAAAAAGGAGAGAGAGAGAGAACTTTTGTACATTTTAAGTACATAAATACAAAATAGTTTTTAATTTATTCTAATTTTTTATTAACTAGCTTAATTATTTTAACTCAAATACTTAATCTATTCTAATTATCAAGGAACCATTATTATAAAATCAGTCAGAGAATTTTAATTTTTAATAATGAAACGTGATGAAAGGTTTAATGAGTTTGATTATCTAATCTTTCTTAAAAGGTTTTTATCGAGTAAACCTATCTTTGAGTTTTATCTAAGTAATTCCGACGACCTCGTTTTCATTTTCATTACTTCCTTCTATATTTACAAGATGAAAGTGTTGGATTAGTGAAGTTTTTCGATTTCCGGTGGATTTATTTGCTAAGGGATGTCTTGAACAATAGTTAACAACTTTGTTGGCAGTGCATTCCTCGAGCTAATGGACGGAGCTCTACGAAACTGTTTTGTTTGAATCTTGACATAAAATATTGTGATTATACGCTGTATCTCACGAACAAATCAACAGAATTTAACCAAACTTTATATTTATTTTGGATTTCACTTAAATTGGTGGTGATTACATTTTGGAATTCATCGCTTAATAGGCGATGTTCTCGTGCCAATTTCTATAATTTTTAATATAGCAGTTATAGAACAAACTTTCGCGTAAATGTACGCAAGGAGAATTATTTCTTATTAATCACTGTGAAAAAAAAAGAATAAATAAATAATAATAATAATAAAAGTAATAGTTAACAAGGATTTTTTTTTTTTTTTTTTTTTTTTTTTTTTTTTTTAGTATGTGTAGGAGTATTGATTCTCACCAATTTGGTAGAATCCCTGAATACGAAAATCATGTTTTTAGCGAATGGTCTGTGTGTCTGACTGTCTGTCTGTCTATCTGTGAGTGTGTTATCAGCATATCTCAAGAACAAATAGTAGCAGAAATTCCAAATTCCGAATTCTAAATGTGTATCATATAGGGATGCTACACTAAGCTTTTCGTTGAGATGAAGCAAATGGTTTGTGTACAGGGACGCAAGGAGAATTATTTCTTATCAGTCACTGTAGAAAATAATAATAATAATAACAGTAATAGTTAACCAGGATTTTTTTTTTTTTTTTTTTTAGCATGTGTAGGAGTATTGATTCTTATCAATTCGGTAGGCGATTCGGGAGGCGATGCTGTAGACAATATTCCGACATTTTAATTTTCAAGGTTGATATTTTATTTCACAAAAGAACTCATAAACTACTTTAAAATGAATGACTGGCCACAGAACTTCGATCATTTAAAAACAAATTTATCTCCTTTTTTTTTTTTTTTTTAATTATTATTATCATTTAACAAAAAAAAAAAAAAAACCGGAAAAAATACATTTTTTTCAGATGTCATTTGTGGAACAGAAAATTGTATTTCTTTCGTTTCCTTTGTAGTTAGTGTTATATTTTCCCCAGATTTGGTTTTATAAAATCAATTAAAAATCAAGGAGATTCGATTTCAAGAATTAGGAAAAGAAAAATATATTTATATATACGGTCCCCATTACAAAAAAAAAAAAAAAAAAAAAAAAAAAAAGTGAAAGTAAATGCTTATTAAAAACAGCTAAACCAAAAGCGCAGCTAAAAAAATTTGAAAGTAAATTTCGTGATATTATTTTTCAAATTTTTTTGAATGCTATAAATTCACGTAAAAATATATCTGGCTTTGATGGGTTTTAATTTAGTACCATACTTGATTTGATTGACACACGTCAAAGTATAAAATTTTCTACCTTTTTTCTTTTTTTGTTTTTATGTAACCCAGAATGTTTTCTTATTGCTCTTTTATTTATCGAAATTGGACTGTTTCTACCTTTATATCTTGTTTTCAAAATTTAACACAATTTAAGTCAGTCAAAAATCTCACCTAAAGCCATATTGGCTGAAATCACATTTTTCTACCATTATTCCACAAAATTGGAAATGGCACTTTTATAGTAGATTGTTTGAAAATAACTCTTCTGACAGTAATAACGTATTATGAGAATTTTTTTTTTTTTTTTTTTTTTGACCTTACTGACAATATTTTATGTGTCTGCATTGATTAATAACTATTTTCTAAAGAGTTTTGAGTACATACGAATTCCACGTAATTTTTATGCCTATTATGTTCTTTAAAAAAAATTAAAAACATAAAATGCATTTTAAATATTTATTTAAGGATAAATACTATTACAAATAGCTAAAGAAATAACGTACATTGAAGCGCTTATTATTATTATTATTACTGCTTATTAGCAATAATTTTATAAATTAATTTATTTTATACAGTACTGACTTATACCATATATCCTTCATTTTCCCGTGTTATGTTATATAAATTTACTCTAATTTTATCAGTTCCAAGGTTCGCACGAAAAGAAATTTGGATGCCAAAATTTATATATATGTATATATATATATATCAAAGGATATCAATGATTAGTCAAATCTGATATTACTAACGTATAATAATAATGGTATCCAACACTTATTAGTTTTTTCTCATGTTTCCTTAACCAGGTTTCGATTAAATACATATCAGTTTAATCTTCTCCTCTAAAATAATTTTGCTCAAAACCACAAGTACGATTTTAAAAAACATGGTGTCATTTAAATACACATTTTTATTTTTTAAAGATGCATTTAATGCATCTACCTTTATTAATTACTGCACTCTAAAGATACTTTTGCGATAAGATGATTCGAAACTAATTTATCCCATCTTTCTTTCCAAAATTAACTAATTTAGCATAAATGTATCCTGTTTAGTTCCCATATTAAGAAAATATTAATTTTCGAAAAATGTTTGCAAACCAATGAGGGTTTTACAAGTAGTGTAAGTGGTATTTTAAAACTGGTCCGACCTTTTTTCAACCATTTGTTCTTCAGCTTTAATTACAAATTTAATTTACAAAATGACTAACTGACTATGACAGCTTTAATTACAAATTTAATTTACAAAATGACTAACTTACAGACGGAAATTATATTGGTTTTGTGGTTTTCGAATTTCCTTTTCCTCTAAACGTGTAAAAACGTCAAAAACAAAAAACAACAAGCAAAAATATAAATAAATAAAAATAAAAATAAATAAATAAATAAATAAATAAGTGAGGTGAAATATTATTTACAATTACTACCTAATTTCCCCATGCCTATAATATGATGGTGATTTAAAAATATAATGTACACTTAAAAATATCATTTAAAATTAAATACTGTTGTAAATAGTTAAAGAGATTACATGTATAAAGAGACACTTAGTTATATTAAAATTTTTATTTATATATTTTATATTGACTTACCATATACTTTTTTAATTTCCCTTATTCTATCGTACAAATTGAATTTACTTTTATTACTCCTATTTCATATATTTTTTTAACTATATATTTTCATTTAATACTTATAATTTTCCTACATATTAATCCTGTGCTAGCTTAGAATGTAGATGTAAGTATATGATATTGTAAAGCGCACACTTCCTTTTTCTGTGAGAAATATCATATTTCATGCGTCTGCCTCGATTAATTACTATGCTATCAGGAGTGTTTTGGGAATATATGCATTCTAAATTTGGTTATTGCATTATGTTCTTCAAAAATTTGGAACGTAAATTGGATTTAACAAGATGAATTTGTTAAATTTTACCTTAATGAAATATCTAAAGTTAGAACTGGGAGTAGAAAAGTCCATAGGTTTTTAAAACGTTGAACGCCACGCGAATTCTTAAGGAAATCCCATTCAGGCCACGCGCTATGCTTAGAAACGTGTTATGTTTACCGTGTTATGTTTACCATGTTTCAATAAAAGTCATTAAAATGCCTTAATGATATAATCCTATAATAAATAAAAATTAAGTAAATTTGAAATAAATTGCCAGTAATTGCTTAAAACTATGTAAAGTTTTCAGTTTTATATCATATTTCACACTGTCAGTCACCGGTGGCAGACGTGGCCTAAACGGAAAGTTCAGTGTCAGTCACCGATAGCTGACATGGCGATGAACGTGTTAAATTTGGCTAATTTAAAATCTATCACTGATATTCCTGAGAAGAGTCAACAAGCATTCTTTAAGATATGGACGATAATAATAAATTTTATTAACTTAGTAAAATAATTATACTACTGCATTTGATCACATATATGTGTGATAGAAATTTTGCTAAAAGTAATAAGTGATAAGGTACAATCAGTCTACAGGCTGCTTATATTTAAACATAAGCAGAATTTTACGCCTAAACGAAGTAAGCGGATTGCTACCAAATGCTATATTTGAATTAAAAGGAAATGCGCGTAAGAGAAATTTTGGTAATTGTTTTTATTGATATAGAGCTATTTTTTAAACAGATATTGAGCATGTTTAAGCGATTTTTTATTTTATTTGTAATGCTCCGATGCCCAAAACCAGCACTGATATTAAACATTTTACTGCGGATACTTCGGCTTTGCGGTTCGTTGTTAATCGCCTTTGAAATACGATGGTAATGAAATCAAATTTTGTTGGTATCTACGATATTCTGTAGAATAATTTTCTAATCTTTAAACCAAAACTCTTATGTTCTGTGTTTATTTACTAATGATGTCTCACAAACAAACTGTTGTGATTAAGTGCATAATTCAGAATATGTCTGTGCAATTCCTATTAATGTTTGTTTCTGATATCGAAACATTTCTATTCAAGTTGAAAAGTAATGATGTGATTTCTGTTTCGAAAAATTATTGTGGAATCAGAAAATTTTCTGAAACCAAAGATTATCGTGATTATATTTTCTTCAACTGGTTCCTTTAAACCTTTATTGGCACTATTGTTCAGAAGCAAGGAGTGGCTTCATTGGCTCTTATGAAATATCTACAACTCCAAATGACTGTTAATTAGCATTGTGGTTGTTGTTAAACGTCAAGTTATAAAATAGCCAACAGATGTTGCCTTATTTTGATCGGTTGACGCTAGATGGCAATACATGTGCAGATCCTTCAGACAATTTTTCATCATTTGTAGATTAAAGGGTTAATCGAAATCATTTACATTAATGGAAAACTTGACTAATACCTCCACAATCCTCCCAGTTCTGTTAACTGGTTAAGCTAGCTCTATCCGCTTTTGCGTTATGTATTTAAGAGCACTAATCGATCTTTCTATTCTGCACTGATGACGGTATGCTTTACGCTATCGAAATTGCAGTATGCGGATTTTGTATTTTTGTATTTTTCGTTTTTAACATTGATGTAAGTTTACAATAAATGGCAAGAATTACCTTAGAAAAAAAAAATCCTAATACAAGTTAAAAACTCGATAACAAAAAATTTTAAATTTACTTTTTATATTCGAAAAAAAAAAAAAAAAAAACCACTTTCATCTTTTATATGCCTTATTTTTAATAAAAAAAAAAAATTGTATACTTTTTTTTTTCAATCGCATTAAACCATATATTGTAAGGATTTAATGTAGTAGTACCTTAAGGTACACCTTCGGTAAACAGAGGTGGAGAAAGGAAAATCGCAGCTTAAAAATCGATAATTTTTTATAATTTCTAAATTTTTGCTGAGATTTATGTTAAATATTTGAAGTGATACATGAATTACTTATCACCTAAGTGAAACTTGGGAAAAAGGCCAATCGTAAGTAGTGATAGAACTCTATGAAATAATTTCTTAAAATGTCTGGCTTTCCTTTTCTCTAGGTGCTGGGTTTGGTTTGAATCCCGGTTCAAGCATGGACGTTTGTAGCGATTCAGAATAAACATTAGGCAGTAGGTCCAATTTAATAAGCTTTAATCTGGAAAGAGAAAGAGAAAGAAAAAGAAAGCTGCAGATCAACACCGACACCCCGAATCAAACCAAATTTTAACATAAAAAGCTTTATGGAATGTCTTGGGAAATGCAGTGAGGCTAAAGACGGGTATATACGTTATATCCTTACAAAGTGATTTGATATTACATTTCTTCCAAAAACTTTATGTTATTTTTAATCTAATGATACTTAAATTGTTACTGGATTGAAAGGGTGTAATATAGCTTATTTCTTAATCCCTTATCTATTGACAATAAAAAAAGGGGGTTAAGAAATCGCTTATGAGTACACCACACTATAACTGAGTTCACAAACGAACAATTTCTTAAAAGTAATATATGCAATGTCTTAAAATAATTAAATATAAAAATTTAAATTTATAAATTTGAAAAAGAAAAAATTTACTATTGCAGTTTGGATACAGTTTATACAGTTTATACTTGCATTTGAAAAAAATTAATTCGAAATTAATGGAAATTTTCGCTTATATTTAAAAACACAATATTCGAAAATTATCTAGATATTCAATAAGCGTCAGAGACCGAACTTCATTACTTTTTAAAGCTTGAAACATACCATTCTTTCTAGTTCATAATACAATTTTATTCTCTATTTATTCCATCTCACAGTTATAACTCGAGGCCGTGATGTCCCTCGCATTTTTAAACAAGATTTAGTTTTCCTATTTTCAATTTTAGACTTTCATTTGTGCTTGTAGTATTTTCGAGAACTTGGGTGATATTTTCTTCAAAGTTGTATTTATTTTTCAGTGGCGTTTTATTTTATTAGATTTCCACCTCTGGTACAATGCGATGACATTTTGAAACTGTCTTTTAAATTTTTTATATTCCCAATAACTAGTGCATTTACAGATCAAAAGGCATCAGCATCTCATTTGTATTACTATTTGTTATTGATCAAACGCTTTTAACTTATTCGCTATAATATATATATATATATATATATATATATATATATATATATACATATATATACACTAGTATATAACCCGTCAAAAATGACGGAATGTGAAATCAATTAAGGTAGTGAATCAACGAATGCTTTGCCTGCTTCGCTGGACACTATACTTAAAGGGGACTAATGTGCAAGTTGCACCTGACGGGACTAATATGCAAGTTGTACCTGACGGGACTAATGTTCAAGTTGCACCAAACGAACAAACTATTTCTTTTAACGAAAATACCTAATAACCCAGGACGATAGGTCTAATATAACGTATCATATTTTATATCGTATTTATCGTAATATAACTCAGTACTTATTTCGCTTCCTTCTTCGACTCGTTTTAATATTTTTTATATGCATGGGCAAATTTAATATTTTTTAATGTTTCGCGTGAAAACATTATTTCATCTTATGCCCCCCCCCCCCCCCCCCCCTTTTCCAATATATATATAACAATAACTGGTAAATTTTTTTGGTAACAATCATAAATTTAAATGTCCAATTTTGAAATAATTTTCATATTTTAATTAATTCTAAAATATCTAATCAAAACTTCGTTACAAATAAGGTACCAAATGAAGGGTACCATATTTGTAACGAAGTAACCTTAGGTACCTTATTTGTAACCTTATTTATTTTAATTAATTTGATAAATATGACGTCACAATCAACTGTTTGTTTATATCAGATAAGTACATTAATTGCAAGAAAATGATGTAATAACTATTAGCCCATAATTTTTAGGATTGAATTTTATATTAAATTTTAATTTTATCCTCCATGGGTATTTTAGAATTGCAATGGTAGTTGTAAACTTTCATTGAAATCTTTTTACATATTGAGATTAAGGAAAAAGTGCAAGCACAAAAATATTCAGTTTTGAAAGATCTTTCTAATGATGTAACATTTATGCAGATTAATAAAAAAATAAAAATACATAGTTTTTCTAAGGAAAAAAATAAAAGACTACCAAAAGTCTCTGTTTTGAAGAGGTATAAACCGGAATCGTTCCTGACAGAAAATGGTCATTATTATTATTATTAATACATCATCATCATCAATTTCCGCTTTATCAATCCACTGCAGGATGAAAGCCTCTCCTAGGTGAATCTAAACTGCCCTGTTTTCTGCAATTCTTCTCCATTCTGCTCTTCCAAACTTCAAAATTTCAGCTCTCCAACGACAAAGTGGTCTCTTCCTCGGTCTTTTCTTATCTCTTGGCATCCAAAATAAGTCCATCTATCATCATTTCTTCTCACAAGTTGCCCAACCTAGCTTCATTTTAACTTCTTGACCCTAGAAATAACATCAGTAACTTTGGTTTGCTTCCTAATCCAAGAGTTTCGCATTCTGTCTCTTCGGGTGAATCCTAACATGAATCTCTCCATGCTTCTCTGGGCTGTTTGAAGTTTTTGTATAGCTTTACATATTTTGTAAAGCTTTAATTCCAAGTTTCTGAAGAATAAGTTAGAACAGGCGAAATGCACTGATAAAGAACTTTTTTTTTTTTCATATAAGAGTGTTCCCGACACTCATCTCCACATTAAATATTTGCTTTTTTCGCCCAATATTAGTGTAAAATTTCCAGGAGCAGTTACCACGCATAATACATAATAGATCAGATTTTTTTTTTTTCTGTGATCGTGTAATTTGTTAATTCTATGCACACTATTACAAAAAACGTGATTTTAAGTGCCTTAACAGAACATGTTAATTTTATTATCTTGAATGGAGTGTAACGATGGTAAAATGAACTCAAAAGGAATGCCTTCTATAGGCCGTAACCTATTAAAACTCTTTTGTGTGCTATGAAATTGTGTGTTTATACGATGTACACGAGCCCCAAAACAAAATACGACAAAAACTATACCACTGATTTCCTATAATGTGCCTTTCATTTAGTTTTATTTTTTGAAATCTCCCTTTTTTACTATTCTTCTTCCTACTTTATAAAAGGATTTTTAAGAAAAGTTAATATCAGTTTACATATTATATGTCTCGATGTCAAAGTATTATACATAATATAAAAATTAAGTGTAATGATATCTAATCATAATTTGGGAACGAATATGTCATCCAAATTTCATTATGGTACGTTCATTTATAAAAAGATCATGCAAAGAAAAGAAGAAGAAAAAGGTCCACAAATTTTTGAAATCAGTATAATTTTTGGATTTTTTTCCCACGTTTAATGAGGTTATTAAAAAAAAAAAAATTCAAGTATAACTAATTAGAATACTCAAATCATCAACTTTTACTCTTAATAAACCCATAAAGAATAATGATTTCAATAAAATACAATAAAATACATAGATTTATAATTGACTTGAATATGATTATCATTTGAGATTTAATTGCTTACTTCTGAGGAAAATCCATCCTTCCCACAGTCCATAAACATTTCTAGTTGACTTTTCGTTAACTCTGGAAAAAAAAGAACAAAGCAATATATTAATCAACTAAAAAAGCAATATATTTTAGCAGTCAATAATTTTATCTTAATAAAATGTTACAAAGAATTGTTTTATATAATGACTTATAATATTTTAAAATAAATTCGACTTGAAATAGGAATTATATATGTACGAATTTCTTACTTGTGAAATTTGTTTGAGGGTTAATAATATTAACAATAATACGTATAAATACGTAGAAAATTTTAATGCCTCTTTTTAAAATAATGAAAAACAGATAATGTCGTAATCCTTTTAAACAATGAAAAGCTGCAAAATATAAAATCCGAATGAATATATTTACAGACCATATACAATATCGCATGGAAATAGTTTAAATGGTTGAGAGTTTGAAATGACAGCTATTCCAAGAATATCATCTTAATGTCGAATTTGGAGAACTCTTTTTTTACTAAATAATTTCTTTAATTCGGTATTTCATTCTGTATCTATAACGCTTGTATATGTTCATGTGTGTGTGTGAGTTAGTTAGGTTTTACGTCGCATTAATGCTACGCTGTGGGCAATTGGCTATGGTCTGGGACTCATTTCTAGTAGTGGTTCGGTGACATGCCACCTCATTTTTTATTTTTTATGGACGTATGTATGTGCGTACTAGAGAGAAAATAAAAAAGTATGTGTCACTCTACATTAAAAGAAGAAATAACTTTGAAGGATCACGTTTAATTATTTTGAACCAATGCTGTGTTAGTCTATTTTATAGTGTTTGTTCACGGAACCCTTATTATTTCCATAGTCAAATCATGACAGGATATCAAAAAACATATATATATATCCAAAAGAACTATTAAAAAGATTTCACAAACCCAATTTTTTTTTACATTAAAATAATTAAAAATTCTGCAATATATATATATATATATATATATGCAGGATAAATTTTTATAATGAAACTATTGACAATAGATTATCCTAAACTCAAGGAACTATTTAAGACAATCTTTTATCATCTCGAGATGCTAACAGTTGCACGAGTGATTTAAGAACAGTAAATGTATTAGCAGTTCTAAGATTTTTTATATGTAAGAAGGTAGCAATGTAAAAATATAACGTATTTATTATTGAATTCTATGTGAATAAAGATTTCTATATGAGCAAAGTGCGGAGTAGGATTTCTTAAGATAAGTAAATCCTTCATATATATTCTATAATATATTACCTTTATGATGTGAAAATATCAATGACAAAAAAAAAAAAAAAAAAGGCAAAATTAAAAAAAGTGTGAAAACATCACAATAGTCAATACTTCATCAGGGGCATATGTTGTACTATTGCATGCAACTATAGGTAATTTTCTGTAAAATCTATAAGCTCAAAGCTAAGAAGCAACTGATTTTATACGCCTCATTTACCTGTAAGAGAAATAATTTCTATTGAACAGAAGAAAAAGGAAATAAAGGAGATACAAAATTACCGAATCAAACCCAAAATAATTAAGAAATAAAATACTTAGTAAAACTTCAAGAACGCCAAAGATCGTTAACTGAGAAAAACAGAATTCAAAATACTTTCACGATGTATGGTTGCAGTTTTTAAAAATAATGAATGTTTAACCGTTAAATTTTTAGAAATGAAAATCATAAAAATAAAATTAAAAAATAAATTATTTGAAAACAAATCAATAAATTAATAAACTGTATTATATATATATATATATACACACATAAGTATATATATATATATATATATATTATATACATAACAAATGATGATATGCATACCATTATATATTAGTGCAGTATTTACTGTGCAGTCATGTTCATAAGATTGTAGTTGTTTACGTTAAAAAAGTAGTATAACTGTCACTGAAATCACATTTTGGTATTCAATCATGATACTCTTAGAAAAACAACTTAAAAAAAAAATCTTCCATTGAAATTTAAATAATATGCACATTCTTCTTCTTTTTATTATTATTATTATTATTATTTTCATATGTAAGTATGAGACATATTGAAAAGATATTCGTATAATTTGTTTCTCATGCCAAAAGACGAATGTAAGAGTTCCAAAAATTCCATTTTAGTCAAGGGGCATTCATAATTTGATAACACTTTGGTCATGGTAATGAAAAAAATTTCAAAAGTTATCTTTCACGATTAAGTAATTAAATAAAGCTGATAATGTAAAAGAAACAAAGAATTAAAAGTTTTATATTTGGTTATAATTAATTATAATTTTCATGTACAAACAAATTTTACTTTTACTGTAATGCTGTAAATAGTATGCACTCAGATTTTTGTCTATGTTGTTCTCAATAAAACTAAAATTTTACATTTAAAAAAATTTAAATTTGGTGCCGAAAATCAAGAAATTTACTTTGGAATTCTTTTATATATATATACATACACACACACACGCACACACACACACACACACACACACATATATATATATATATATATATATAGATCCAATGCTTGTCGCATGGGAAATGTTCTAAGGAAGTACGAGTAAGGCATCTTTTTGTGCCTAAAAAGAAAATCCATTTATATATATATGTGTGTGTGTGTGTTATAATTGTTATTATTATTATTACGAGTTTTACTTTCTAAATTATTCTTGTGAATTTCAAGTCAAATGTTTCCTGATATGATTAGAATACCTTTTTCTTCCTTTGATAAAACATAATAAAAAAGAACCACAGGAGTTTTTAGATACAATCCCTGTATCTATGTTAGATTTTACAAAATAAATAAATAAAAAAAAAAGTTTTTTCTTCTTCTTCTTTTTTTTCTTTTCTTTTCTTTCTTTCTTTTTTCCTTTCTTTTTTTTTTTCTTTTTTTTTTTCTTATAAACAAATATAGCATTTTAACATTTTTTTTTTTTTTTCAAAATAAGTTTTCTTAAAGAAAAGTCTATAAACTAAATTCTCTTTTCCATTTCTCAATAAATATTTAACTCCATTCACTTATGAATATTGATTATTAATATTTTACCGAATTCATTAAAGAAGTGGTACTTAACTAAATACAATTTCTATAAACATTCAAACAAGGAAATTTTTTTTTCATCAGAAATATTACTGAAATCTATTAAGTAATGAACCTCTGTTTACAATTCCGCCTCCCTGTAATAATAAAACAATTAATCCAAAAGCAGGCGGAAATATAATCAGAAAGTACCGTCCAACTTCGGTGACAAAAGTTTTTGAACAAATCCTAATAACAGAATGTTTTTAGTGATTATGAAATACAGCTTTAGGAAATGAGAAACGTGATAATCATAGATATGTTGTTGGTGATGAAAAGTAGTGTTTCTCAACTTTTTATGATAAGAAGAAACTTTGAATTTAATACCTTGAGTGACACAACGTTATGTTAAAAGTTAAAATTCCAGCCATTCTTGTTTTAATCTATGAAGTGAGAAATTAACAAATAAATTCTTCTTGATAATAAAATCTCAATTTCCCGAAACTGGCGTCAACAAAAAATGTATATTCAAATTAAAAAATAAACTTTTATCCTTGGTTTTAGGAATGAATAAGAAGATGGAGGATTTAGCAGAAAAAATGATGTCACAATTCCAGTAATGTAATGAGAAAAATTAGATTTCACCCTTGATTATTACACAACTCTTGGGGTATATATAGTATTTCTTGTCAATGTGGACAATCCTATAATGGTCGAACAAAACATAACTCAAGTTTCGCCTTAAAGAACACATGAGTAATATTCAGAAACAAGAAACTAAAAAATTGACCATTGCTGAGCATTGTTGGGAAAATAACCGTAATTTCAACTTTAATTCAGTTAAGATAATCTGTCAACCTAAACACTTGTATGAAGTCGATTTTCTAGAAGCTTTCCATATCAATAAAAATCATAAAAATATCATTAATTGCGATTTTCCTGTACCCCTCTCTCGGATTGTTAGAAAAATTACATAAAATCCACATATTCTTAATTTTTATACAGCTTTCTTTATCCCAAATTCCTATTGGCTTATAGCTCCAGTTTTCATAAATTCCCATTGGTTCCTGTTGCTACTCTGACTCTATAATCCGCTTCCCTACTTATATATATATATATATATATATATAAACAATAATGCACTTTGTCATTCTGCACTGATGACAGTACCCTTTACACTACCGAAACTGCAATCTGCAATTAAAAATTTTTTATATTGACGTTTTTAACGTTGTTTAAATACTGATATTTCTGTTCTGTGTCAAGTCTAGTTATTTAATTCTGCAAGTATTTTAAAAGATATTCGACAAATAATATGTACAGCATAACACAAACGTTATATTTCAATGCTTTTTCATTAAAAATAAAGTGGTAAATATGCTTTTGCGAGATTTTTTTCTTCCATCGTTTAAAACAAAATATATTTTAGTAGCTTTGCAGTTTTTGATCAATAAACGACGTATGACTACAAAATAACGAAACTATTGTTGCAAAACATTTTATTTTGAATTTATACATTTTTAGGTTTTATAACCTTCAACCCTTCTGTGTATTCCTACAACGTTCCATGTGGATTTTCCATTGATAGAAAGAGTGCTGGAAGTCGTCTTTCAAGAGTTCCTTCATGAGGCATGCCTTTTTTTTTTTTTTTTTTTTTTTTTATTCACAGTTTCAACAGACTGAAATATGTTTCCTTTTAATGCAGATTTGACCTTGGAAAACAGATAAAAGGTCGCATGGTGCAAAGTCAGGTGAATAAAGAAAATAGTCTAACATTAAGATTTTGCGTTGGTTAAAAACGTCTTGACATCTCTCTATCTCTATATATATACATATTATATATGGAGTCATTATCAATATACATATGAAAGTGATAAAAAATAGTTAAATTCAAATAATTAAAACCCCATTTTAAAATCTAGAAATCGCTAATAATTCGTAAGTGCGCCTTTAAACTTTGTTTCACAGCAGAAGACTTCATAATGCGAAAATCAGAAAAATTGAACAACTTTTGAAATATAAAGTGATGAGTAAGTACAATTCTCCTTTTCTTGTGGTTAAGTAATGCATATTAATTTAATTTATCCTGGGGATCCGGGCCTAAGCTGGACTGTCAATCATAAAGTTAATAGCCAATGATTAAGCAGGGTAGGACTAAATATTCCCACCGAAATAGACGGTATTTAAGCTGGAACACACGAGAAATCCTGGCTTTTTCCGATATTGACTTGCCTAATAAACCTACGTTAAATATTACTCTTATCATGTAAAAGCTCGCTAACGAAACCTGCGGGCCCGGAGGGGCGCCGCTACGGAGAAGTGCCGACCTTCGGCGTGGGTACGGGACATATGACGCTCAGGATGTCTAACTTTCAGGCCAAGACTGCATTGTAAACTTAATAAAGGATTATTAGTGAATCTGATGGACTCCTCATCCTTTCTAAGATACTCACATTTCTGGAATACCAACCCACTTAATGTTACGGACCCATGATTCGTTACACACACACATTTATATATATATATATATATTGAGAGATAGATAGATAATTCTTATAAAAATAATATATTATGTGGAAAAAAATAAAATCAGAGATTTGCCTTTTGAGCTCTATTACGATGCCACTAAAACACAATTTATACTCGTAGATATGCTGCATGATGCAGTGTCAGATGTAAATATAAGATATAATAAATAACATATAATATAAGTATTCGATGTAAATATTACTATTCTTTACCAACTACAAACTACACATTTCCATATATAATTAGTTCTGAAAATAGTGTTTTTCAATATTTTTTGATAAGAGCAAATTTTGAATGTAACAGAATTATAGTAAAACAAAATTTAAAATTAAAATTACCAGAATGAGGATTCTTGCATATTTTAAATTATAAGTACCAGACCAATCAATATATAAATATCTAACTATTAATTGACCGCTAATAATTTTTTACCTCTCATTTTTTTAAACCAAAGTAACATTTAAAATGAGATAAAGAACACTAAAATTTTAAAATTTAAAAAATACATTTTAATTAAAAAACATTAAAATACACGACAGACGTTTCGGCTAAACATTAGCCCTCCTCAATTTTTCTAGCCTTCACTAGCCATTCAATTTTTTATTTGTAAGCCTTTGTTTCATTATTATAAATGGTTTCCGTTTAGTGTTATCCGAGCGGGAATTTTGTAGTTACCGGTGGTAGGGATACATTTAAAATTTTCGAGAAAATTTTATCCCAGAATTTTTGCACAAACTGCTCCTCTTAGGAGGTATGACCGCCTGGAGGATATCTCAAATCCTTATTTTGATTAACTGTCTGTGCTTATAGAGGCAAAGCACTCAAAAACCTGCTAATTACCTTGTCACCGTAGTTCTGTAAAACACAACATATTTATTTGCAACCCTCTAAAACTTAACGGAGAAATTCCCAAAAAATTATACTGGCAATTTGCTTTTTTTTTTTTTTTTTTAACGTTATAAAGTTTTTTGAAAATACAGAGATTGTTTATTAGCTAAATTTTCATTCCTACTTCTTATGAAATATTTAAGTTTATTTACATAATTTATGAATATGAAGTTTTTCTATTTAAGCGGACGAATTCATTTCGAAAGTGCATTTAAATAAATTAACACATCGAAAACAAAAATATTACTCAGATCTATTAAGTAATGGACGTCTACTTACATTTCCGCTTCCCTGTAATTATAAAGCAATTAATTCAGAAGCAAGCGCAATCCTATTCGGAAAATACAGTCCAACTTTGGTGGCAAAAGTTTTTGAATAATTCCTCATTACTGAGTGTTTTTAGAGATTATGACACACATTTTTAGCAAATGGCAAACGTGACAATCATGAATATGTAATTTCTCAAAGTATAGTACAACCCACCCAGATTTAATATATATATATATATATATATTGTTGCGTACTTGGGGGTTCGTGAGTTGTCCGAGAATGAAAGGCCAAACTTACAAAAATTCAGTAATTTATTCACAGAAAGTTCCAGAAAAATACAGGTCTATAAACCAAGTATCAGCTTCAATTCAACTAGTAAACACAGCTTAAACAACAGCTGTCAATAGCAAATCCACAGTACAAACTGTATAGCAATAACACATAAAGCAAGTCTCTTCCAAAGAGGCTCAAGCAATGCAACATTGACAGAAGCTGATCTTAGACTGAACTGAACTGACTCTGACTGGCCTTGGCGAAGAAAACAGGCTTATATACTGTTCCATGGAACCCAGATTTTTCGAGAAAACTCTAGAAAGTGGTCAACCAATCAACTTACAGCTTCCATATTTGGTATATCCCTTATAAGGATTTTCTCGCCAAGGTCGCCAAAAAAATCGCCAAGGTGGGGGAAAAGTCGCCAAATTTGGCGCCAAATCCATTACCTGCCTTATTGGGCTTTTTAATGCGTTTTTAAGGGGAAATAAGGCTATTTCAACGCTAAAATGACTAGAAATGGACAAAATTAGCACTTTATCAACTTACTAAGCCTCTTTGAAAGAATTTATACAAAAAATAAACACAATTATTTACAATTTTGTAACAATATATTCTTAGGATTAATTTTATTTTTTAAGTAATATAGGTGATTGTAGAACTTAAAAGATCGTTTTTTTACCCTTTTTTTTCATTGAGTCTGACATTATTTACATGTCCTATGGGTGTTATTGGGCATATCTTACTGTAAATGTTTAGCAAACTGCATACAGTAAAGCAGAAATAATACCTAATTTGCATGCCCTTGAAAAAGTATTGATGTTGTATGTTTTAATTAAAGGATGCTTAATTTTTCAGAAATCTTTATTCATGTTCTATCTAGTTCTTCATGTGATACTTGGTTTCAACTACTGCTTTGCTTGAAAAGATTTTCAATATATATATATATATATATATATATATATATATATATATATTGAAAACCTTTGTAGATGTGCAGATAGATAGATAGATAGATAGATAAAAACAAACTTTGAGTCTTACAAGAATTGTGGTGGTATGACTTGAACTTTCATGATAAAATTACTGAGATTCATGTAAATTTTGTTTAATGAAATGAAAAAACAAAACAAAACAAGTATTGTATAAATAATTAAAAAATTATTGAATTTGTATGTAGATGTGTGGGTATGTCTGGCATCTCCTCTTAAACGACTGAACAGTTTCAAGCAAAATTGACAATGTTACTGCTTATGACTAGGTTTGAAATGCTGTGAGGTGCTTGATTTCTAGCGCATGCGCAATGGGAGGGAGACCGCTGAATTGGAGTTTTCAGTACATTTTAAATTTAAACGTGTTTTTATTTTATGTATTATTTATAAATATAGTATCTCCAACATTGTTTTTAAACTCGAGTTTCTGAGAGAAGTTGTAGTTCTTGCCCATAAAGTAAATCGTTGTTCATTAAATATTTATCAAAAAATATTTATCTTAATTTAAAACACTTATGCATTAATATTTAAGCAAATTCAATAAGGAAGTGCATTTAACTAAAATAATTTCAGAAATACTACTCTAACCTATTAAGTAATGAATATATTTATAGTTTTTTGCTTTCCTGTAATTATAAAGCAATTAATTCATATGCAAATGGAAAAATAATCGAAATATATAGACGTCGAACTTTAGAGACAAAAGTTTTTAAACAAATTCTCATTCTAGAATAATTTTAGAGATTATGAAAGATAGTTTTAGCAAATGAGAATCGTGATCAACATAAAGATTTAATTAATGTGACAAAGCAGAGTTTCTCAACTTTTTCAGACAAAAACAAACTTTGAATTTAACAAGAATTATAACAGTGCAACGGGATTTTTAATGGTTAATTACATACCTCGATAGTTGCATAATTTATTTTGTAAAATGACAGAGCAGCATTTATAGTAAATATTAATTTTTACTCTACGCGCAAAATCATTGAATCATATATACATTTAGGAAAAATGAATGTGTGTGTAATATGTATGTACAATACATGTGTGTATATATACTGGGTCCGCTGAAAGTGACTTACGCCCCCCCCCCCTTCCGCCAACACACATATATACACCGAAAGTTTCTGAAACTGTAAAACGGTGTATTAAATCAGTCTGAATGAATATTGTTTGCTTAAAACAAATTTTGAGCAGAATAGCATAGGGGTTCCTAAAAAGTGAACTTTGGCAAACTTAAATTTTTAAAACTTGGATTTTCATATATATATTGTTACATATGTTTCTTCTTTAGATTTATATCTCTTCTCTGAGAGGGAATTTTGCACCTGACGAAAGAAGAATTCCGCAGGAATATTCCTTAAATCCTTATCTTGGTCACAAAAGTGAATGAAATTTAGAGGGAGGAGTACACATGCAGAAACCTTTACTTCTTGCCGCCCCAGTTACATAGAACACATATATTATAAAACTTAACAGCGAAAATCTCAGCCAGTTATAAAGACAGTTTGGAAAACAATGACTTTCCTTCTAAAAATTAGAACCGCAAGTGCATAGTTACAAGTATTTTGCTTTGAATAAGCAAAGAAAAATAAATGTACAATAAATTTTACCAATTGTTTTATCACAAAAAAGTTGGTACTCAAAATTTCAGGCTATTTTTCGATATTTTATTACTTATATATTTTAGAATGTAATTTGAATTACACTGACCTAGATGAATATTATTAATCTGGTGTGTCACTCACACGACTTTCTCTTACCCTGAAATTTAATTCTATAAATACAGGTTGGAGATTAAGAGGTAAGATAACGAGTACTATTATGTATGTTAAACAATTCAAATTAGGCTTCGGAAGACTTTTATATGATAATTAGTTCTGTGTGAGGGGGGCGGCAGCCCCCCTCAACCCCCCCGTTTCATTAATGCACCTACATTCGTATAGAATTTAATTCTCCTATTAAAATTAAAAGTTTACTTAAAATTATACAGACAATTTTCATACGCAACATTCATTGAAATATAACAATCTTGATCAAACTTTTCCGGCAACAAACCCATATTAACTTCAAAATATAACATTTGGATCTCCTAAAATTATTCGTTTTTAAGTTACTCTAAGAGACACAGACAAAGATCAAGTGTTAAAAAACTTAACTACGGTAATCAGGAAGCTCCAAATCGTGTAAATATACAAAAAACAAGCGATGAATATTTAGCTTAAAACATACATTATTTACCATTTCTTTATGAGGAATTTATTTCAATTCCCGAACAGCTTTCCTGGAAATGGTAAAATATTATTAGTAAAGCACGTCCACTAACAACAAATAACTAGTGTGTTGCGGCCACCACATGACTTTCTTCTATATTTTCCTATACAAATTCACTCAGTAAAAATAATTTATTAAAATTATTATTTAAAAAAAATATCTTCCATGATAATGCAGACGATTCCATATTAGAGAAGTAGTATAACACTAAATATCCAAAAAGAGTTGAATTTATTCTCAATATTTGATAACTTTATTTTAAATTATCGCAGATCGATGGTTCAACCATTCGTTTTAAAGGTATTGGCGAGATCTTTTGAAAGATACCCATCTTGAAAATTTACTCCCCTCGAGGGGGGAGGCGAGGCTCCTACATACACGAAATTTTTTCTCAGTTGACTATCTCTATTACAAAAAATATATATGTATATATATATTCATTTAATTTGGTTTAGTGGAGTCTATAGATGTTAAATTCTACTTATCTGCAATTTTCCCCATAGACGTAATGTATTTGAATACTTTCGAGTGTCCTTGTACACAAACCATTTGCTTCATCTCAACGAAAAGCTTAGTATAGCATCTCTATATGATACACATTTAAAATTCCGAGGTAGGAATTTCTGCTACTATTTGTTCGTGAGATATAATGATAACACACACACAGACACACAGACCATTCGCTAAAAACATGATTTTCGTATTCAGGGGACCTCAGAACATGTAAATATAACAAAAACTCACTTTCGAAAATTTGACCCTAAAACAATACTTTCTCTACCTCATGGGTAAGAGAAAGTAAAAAAAAAAAAATGTACAAGATGTTTTATATCTAATGCAAATTGTGAATGTTTTCGAAAAACATTTTTTTTTTTTTTTCATATTATGCGTTCTTAAATTCACTAAGTACTTCTAAGATATGATACGTCATTACTAATACTATCACTCGTGAATTTTAAATTAATGAAAACACACAAATGGAGAACAATTTTTCAGCGAGAAAATAAATATTCATAAACAATTATTTATATAAATTACATAATCTCTTAAATGGCAATAAAAATAGTTTCACAAAAAGGGAAACGTGACAAAGATAAATATATAGTTAGAGTAATTAGATTAATAAAAGCTAAATGTTTTTAAGCACACCTTTAATGCGATTTTTATATACGCAGCAAATTCTTTTAGTATGTAATGAATCTCTTGTCATATAAAATGCATTGTCATTTCAACAACGCCAAAGTCTGCTAAAAGTTTTTATCACTTTTATATTTTTATCAGCAAGTATATTTCTAATTACACATAATTTTAACTGTGTAACAACGGTTTTAATTGGAACTTCTATTTTAATATTACTTAAATTTCAATTAAAAAATCACAATAAAACAAAAGCTACAGCATTTTTGCTGCAAATAAATAAAGATAGCACAGATTTGTGGTATATTTTGTTATTTAATTTACGAAAAATAAATAAAAATAAAAATAAACTCAAATTTCAAGGACATTTATAAATATATATTGTTTAAAAATAAAGATAATTATATAGTATTTAATAAAATTGCTAAAACAGGATGTGTGAAAGCTTTAAGTTCAACTTAAAACTACTATCAATTTTGTTAAATAAGGAGAAAAAAAAAATCTTCAAACTAGAACTGGTATGGCTTATTTCTAAGTACATATGAAATTACTTCAATGAATAAACATTTTAAACATTGAGCATTAGAAATGAAATTGAATCATAAATGAGAATGATCTCAATTTGATGGTGTAAATACCTTAAGGCTACAGCAAAAAATAGGCCCCAACACTATTTTTCCAAATTCTTATGTAAAATGACCTCCTGCATTCGATAATGGCGCCCATTTTGCATTATCCCCCATCGTTTTTTTTTTTTTTTTTTTTTTGAATGCCTACCTAGTTTTATCATTTTTCGGTAAATTTATAGCTATAAATTTTAATTACCGACGGATTATTCGGATTCAGAATTTATTTTACATAGGAATCAGCAGAAATGGTATCAGGGCTCGAAGAATTTTTTTTTTTTTTTTTTTTTTGCAGCGCATTGTTATCTGTCGTAAAAAGATTTAATCAATATTTAAGGAATATTTAGAACCTCTTACATTTTTTGAACACATATTTTCTATAAAAGTAAAATGAAAGTGTCGAAAACCTAAATGTCAGAAAGCGATTACAAATCTTATTATCCAGGGAAAAAAAAAAGTTTCGAAATTAGCATCATAGAAAAAATTCTGGAGTACGGAAATCATTCAAGCGAGTAGACTAAAAGCATGTATAGAGAGAGAGGTGTCGGTCATCCATTTTGATTTGGGGATTTTTTTCCTTCAGTGGCGTTTGAATTATTACAATTTTTTTTTTCCGAAAAATTAATTCCAAGACTATATAACGAATTTTACAGATCATTTTTGTGCCTATTGTAACACATTTAGCAAAAATTTGTGAATTTTCTAAGAGGATAATGCACATTACTGGAAGAGTCGCAGGACCAAAAGTTGGATTCGTTCTAACGATATTGAAATTGAAACTGTAGAATGGCCTGCGAGAAGTCCTGATTTAAATTCTATTGAGATCTTGAGAGATGATTTAGCAAGGCGAATTTATGATAAAGGAAGATCTCCCTCGATTGAAGAACTGAAATTAGCCATTTAAGGTGGATGGTTTAAAACATCTTGAAATGGGATAAAATCTAATCATGTCGAAAAAAAAAAAAAAAAAAAAAAAAAACAGGATATTTGAAATTATTAAAAATAATGGAGAGTCCTCCAGTTACTAGAATTTAGATTATTTATATTGTCTTAATTTTATTGGCCCTAAGATTGTTATATATGATGAAATAATATAATTTTGTATAATGATTAATTTTTTTTTAAATTAAAATACTCAAAAGTAGCATATGATTCTTATCTTATTATTTTTAAAACTTATTGATAAACGTTACATTTCAAAGATTTAGCACTTCAGTCATAAATTTAATAGCATTTTCAATATTTTCTTCTGACCCTAAAGGTTTTGCTGCAACCTCTGTATTTTCTAAAGTTTTGCCCTTCCTATCATCATTTCATGAATTCACTAAACACTTCTAAAGTATTCAGCCTTATAACTGAAATTATTACTCGGTGAATTTTAAAGTAAACAAAAAAAACAGTTAGAGAATAATTTTCGAACATTAAACCTATTATGCATAAATAAATATTTATTTAAAGAAATTAATGTTTTGCATGATTAGAAAAATATTTTCATAATAGGAGAAACGTGACAATCATGAATAATGCAGTCAGAGTAATAAAAGACGGAACTTTATAAACAAGTTTTTAAATTGGTAATTTTTATATTTATCGCTAAGTCACTGATAATATTTTGTGAATCACCTGTATGTAGTAAACTTCAAACTGCAATTGACCGTTTTCATCTTTTCGATGGCATCAAAGCAATCTCAATTGCTGCTTTTATGGAAATGAATAGGGAACTCTACTATTATTCGCAAGATAGTAACAGATGACATATAACTGTGCTTGCATGTGATATATCATCGATTTGTGTGACTGAATTTCTATGTATTTAGAAATGTGAAACTAGCTTTATAAGAAACACCGACTGTGAATTTAAGTAAATATTATTTTTCTATAAAATCTGTAATTTTCTGTTGCTAGTACGCTAGCTCGTATATTATGAAATGTCTATTCATAATCACAATTTTTATAATCACTGTTATAGTACTAATATACAGTCGGTAACAAAAGTATTCGAACACTAGCAAAAATTCCTATATAAAAAAAAGTAGACTTAGTACTGTTTTGTTAAATAAATCCTTGTCGAATTCTTAGACTGACTAAGAACATTATTCGACAAGGATTTATTTAGTAAATCAGTATTAACTCTACTTTTATTATATAGGAATTTTTGCTAGTGTTCGGATACTTCTGTTACCGACTGTACTAATCACTATTAATTATGTTGTAATCTTATAATAACATACAATGGTGGTCAGAGTTATAAGAACAACTGAAAATTGCACAGAAAAAAGTTTATTAAATATAAATGTTTTGCCATAATTAACAAACAAAGTCATTGTAAAAACTGGACAAAATTATGAGACCAATGAATGTTTTGGCCTGAAATGCACTGATAATTAATAATTTCTGCCGTTCTTCTCAGTAATTTATATATTAGTCTTGACGTCATGGATTTTGACAGTACCTTCAGAACGTTCTTGGTAATTTTTATCCAAGCTTTTTTGACGGAGGACATGTCTTCTTGTTCTTGCTTGTATTGATATTGAATGTCATTTTTGTATACTTATTTTGAAGTTTGAGAAGCATATACTGAGATACTGTTCTGCTTGAACAAATAGTCTCCACTCGTAATTAATGGTATTTCTGGTAAAAGATTATCTCCCAATATGTCAACATAACACTCAGAATTATTCTACCCTGAACAAATATATATTATAGTAGTTTCGTCAGTTGCGAAATCTCCTCAGACCATTAGGAAGCCCCCTCCATATGTACGCTTTGATTAAATTTTCTTTTCTTTACGGAAATAATACCAGAAGTACGAAAATAATACCAAATAATCAGGTACATCCAAATTAAACTTTTTCTCATCGGAATAGATAATATCATTCCACTTTTTTCCCATATTAATGCATTTTTTTTTTTTTAAACTCTCCCCTCTGTCTTTTATGAAACTTTTGTAAGAGGAGATCGTGACATAGGTTTTCCATAACGAACTTTATTTTCGTTTAATAAAACAGTCCAACATTTCTAATACTGCATCGTAAGCTTAATTCCTGTTTCATTTTCATCGATGTTTGTTTTTTGGAGCTCTTTATCTTCTTTTCACATACAGAAGCAGAAGATGGCCTACCTGTAGGCCTTTGCCATTCATATTTGCTAGGATTTTAAAGAAAATTATAAATTGACCGTTCTCGATGTCTTACGCTTTGTCAAATTTTCACGTGAAGTAAGTCCTGAACTTCTAAAAGTAACTACTTTCCTTTTCCCAAACTCGGAAAGTTTAGTACCTAGTGGCATGTCTTCAAAAATAGAATACGATTTTCTCAATCACTTATTAAGCATTTATAACGTCTGGAAGTGTTGTGTTCAAATTAAAAAATCACGCAAAGTTTGCTTTTTAGAACACACAAATAGAGTTGTCCTTATAATTTTGTCCATATCACATGGCTGTCGAATCTAAAATACATTTTATGAATATGAATTTTCCATGTATTTCAATAAAAACTAATAAAAAGTGCTTCATTTATCATTCGTTTTAAGCTATAAAATTTGCATAATTTTCCGGTCAACTGTAGCCAAAATTTCGTGATTTTTCCCTTGTCTATATTTTTTTACCACCACTGTACAATTAATAAAACTATTGCTAAAGCCAATTTTTAACTTTTGGAAGTGTATTTATCCAACAAAAGGAGCTTCTATTCTATACTTTTTAAGATGTTTATGATGACTGTGTATACTTATACTAGGCGAGACGTATTAACTCTCGACGATAGGTCTAATACCCCAGCCCTACCCTGCCGCTCCTCGATGTCTTTTTCTAGTCAATTTTGTCCTTCTATTCTTTCCGGTGTTAGCCTTTTTTATGCTTTTTCTATGGACTTTTAGCTTTTTTCCCTCGCTTTTTACATTCTAAAGTGCTGTGGACATTTATTGAATGAAATCGCAACAAACTAAATGTTCAGGATCTTGCACTGGTGTTCAAAATTAAAGCAACAACCTATTTTCTCGTTTTCTTCTTTTGCGCATAATTTTTAAACAAATAAACATATAAACATAAAACTTGTATGATATATTTTTTATTATATCATTAATCAAATTTTATATAACTTTAGAAAATTAATAATTTTTAAACTTACAATTATTAAATTTTTCTCAAATGTAAGTTTTGGAAAAAATGAAAAATTTCAACAATTTTAGAAAAGCAAACTTAATGAAAAATGGTGTTAACCCTTTGCGGCGCAAGACAATTCGAATCATTTAAATTATACTGCCACCGGAATTCATGAACTAAATTAAACTAAAAGAAATTTTAAATTTTAAGGTTAAAAAAACCGGCCTTTTCTGATATGTTATAAACGTAAATTTTTGCTAAAAAATTTCCGAGATGAAATTTTGAAGCTGGATCTTAAATTTTGCGTCCTCGCAGCGAGGACAGCGCGCGTTAAGAGGTTAAGGATGCATTACAGATAGATGATAACGCACATGCTTTCAAATGTCAAACTAAATCCCGATTTTTCTTTTTGTATTCACTTTTCTTTTACTTTTATAACGGACTTTTTGAAAAAAAAATGTAATTACTAATTTATAAACTATGAGCATCACCAGAATAATAAAAATGTCGTTAAATAATTTTATAATTAACGTCTTATCAAAATTTCATGTTTTTATGCATATTTTTTACAAAGTTATTCACATGTGAAAAAAAGAAGAAACAGAAAAATGAATACAGGAGGAAAAATCCGGTTTCAGTCTAACACATGGATGCGTGTGCAGCTTCACCTATCAGTAATGCATTCTTATGACCATTTTTCATTAAGGTTTCTTTTTCGAAATTGTTGAAATTTTTCATTTTTTCCAAGGCTTATTTTTGAGAAATTTGAATAATCATTAGTTTAAATATCATTACTTATGCTGAAATTATATAAAATTAAATTAATGATATGATAACGAACATGCTTTCCAAATTTTATGTTTATATGTTTATTTGTTTAAAAGTTATAAGCAAAAGAAGAAAATGGGAAACATGTTGTTGCTTTAATTTTGAATACCAGTGTATAAGAAGTTATACTCATTTAATTTTAGTGTATATCGTCTGAGAGATTGCACTAATATGCCATACTTTAAAGGTTGTACTTTATAACTAAGTGAGCATCGTTTGCTGAGCGCACGAAATGTGTATTCCTTATTTTTTTTTTTTTTTTTAACTATTATGTTTCCTTTTCATGCATATCATTTGCTGGTATTTATATTAAATTTGATACACAGACAACGCTTAATTTTGAAACACAGAATTGGATATATAACTATTTTCTGTAAAAATAAATTATTCTTCTATTGGAAAAAATAATCCTTGTAATATAAATGATAATAATAATAATAATAATAATTCAAAATACAAAGGGATCACTTAACAATAAATTGCTTCTCACTTATTACACGACAGTTTTGTGCCATTCAATATATCAAGTGAAATGATTATATTGAAAATTTATAGTAATTTTATTTTAATTTGTACCAATCAACAGAAAACACCACTACTCTATACTTTTTTGTGCGGCACGTTAGAGCTGTTTTTTCAGATTTTGATGAACAGAAGTGGACTAAATTTATATCTAATATCCTCAATTCTGTAAATAACAAGAATTCTTTTGTGATGCCGCAAAAAAGAGTTTTTAATTGTTATAATTTTAAAATTTCCTCTGGTACATGAATATAAAATTAGAAATATATGCTTTTTTAATGATATAAATACGTGTTTTTAAGCTTAATGTGTAGATAGTGTTTAAACTTGAAAAAAGAAAATTAGTTATAAATCTATTTCCTGCCAAAATAAATACAAAAGGATAATTTTTTTGCGTGAGAGAATTTCTACAGATTTGACGCATTCCAGAATATTTTTCCTCCAGTGTCGTTAAAGACGCTTTGCATCACAAGAAGTTTTTGTTGATATAAATATTTTTCAACAATAAATATAATTACTTGATAAGTATTTTTTCTAACAAAGAGTAATTTTACTATTGCAATCTCATTTAGTTAAAGTATAGTAAACTTTTGATTATCCGTGATTTCTTTTTTCCTTGGCTTGGTGCTATAAATTACGACGAATTTAAAAATTAATAATTTATACAGTTGGGTTATACATATAATTTTTGACAGAAAATAAAAATTGAAGGTGAAAAGCTAGGGAAATCTATAAATCAATGTCGCAGATAATCGGAAATCACTATATATATCATTTTTGCAATAATCTAATTATAAAAGAATTTAAGTTATATAAATAAAATTTTTTAAAACTTTTAAAAATAGTTTTATTTTAATAAAATCGTTTACTCGTAAGGATGAATGTGAGAAACGATTTAAGTTAGGAACATAGAATTAGGTACATAAGTTTTTCGCGTGCCTGTTTGCATTAATGTCAGGTTTGTTCTTTTCATCCACTTTCAAATGTACACTAAAAAACTTTAAAATTAATTGTTAGACATTTCTGGAGACTTTCATAAACCATCTTGTAAACGAATGATGAATGATATCCATGCCCCGATCTACACAAAACATATGCTTTATTTGTACACATGCTAAATATATATATATATATGTAATTTGAATTATTTAGTACCATGTACCATTGTTACATTCAGCAGACAAAAGATAGATGAAGATAACAACATAAAATAAATTTTAATTGAGATTTATTTCGATTAAAATTAGTCACGGTATTAAATTAATTTCAGTACCAATGATTAGTAAAAACAAGTTAAAGTATTTACGCAGAAGAGAAATGACACTAACATAACACATAAGCCTAACGATGATAGAATTTGCAAAAACTATGAATTATTAGTAACAGTCAACATCTGAGAGAAAAGAAAAAGGATAAAATCACCAGAGTTCCGTTAAAACGGAAAAAAAAAAAAAAAAAAAAAAAAAAAAAAGAATTTATGAATTGAAAATTGGAATTTTAAATGGTGAAAAATAGAAATGTACTCATCAGGAAACTTGCATTTCTATCAGCATATGCAAGATTTCGTAAAACTGTATAGCTAATTCCAGCAAATATACAGCTCAAGTCTCTATCTTGCAACAAAACAAAAAAATAAAAATAAAATTGAATTAAAATAAAAAAGGAAATTAAATTAATCAATAACACAAACCAAAATTTAAATAAGGAATAAGTAATTTAAGCAATCCACATGTTAAACGTTACTTACGGAGATAGTAGAATTAAATAGGTTGCCAAATCTATATATATATATATATATATATATATATATATACATGTATCTTAATTTCATTTTGGTGTTAGGGCAACCTTTAGGTGTTACACTGTACTTACCGGAAATTTCGCCCATAGACGTAAGTTATTTAAATTCTCGTGGAGGTTCCTGTACGCGAGCCGTTTGCTTGATCTCAACGAAAAGTTTTCTGTCGCATCCCGGTATGATACAGATATAGGATACCGAATTTAGACGTCCTGCGCTGCTATTTGTTCTTGAGCTATGCTGATAAAATACACACAGACATACCCAAACACAGACACACATACAGACCAACTGCTAAAAACATGATTTTCGGATTCAGGGGACCTCAAATCATGTAAATATAACAAAAACTCAATTTCAAAAATTTGATTCCAAAACAGTTTCTACCATATATATGGGTAAGAGAAAGTAAAAATGTGAAAAAATGAAATAAATAAAATTGTAATTTTTAATATGTTGTGCTTAACTGATTATATTACTTTCTGTATATTAAATTTAATGCTAATTTATTGCTGTTGAAAATCACATATCTTTGGAATCTTGCAAATTCTCTTAATTGCCAGCTTTTCTAAGATTAAGATCTTTTATCTACTTACCTTTTGCATTATCCCAATCTTCTTTGCCGTATCTTTTAAATAACTGCTTTGCTTTCAAGCGTTTTTTTTTTTTTTTTTTTTTTTTTAAGAAGAAGAAGACTGTAGTACATATTTCAGATGTATAAGAAATATTATATAAAAAATTAAAAACTGTTAAATATTATTGATATTTATATTGATTTAAATTGTAACTCGATCATTAATGTAATATTTTAACTATCATGACTTTGAAGTTTTAATATAACCTAATGAAAAACAATTATCAGTATTTATAAACAAGTAATGCTTAAATGTTTACCAAAAACTTTTACATATTTTGAAATTCTTTGGAAATAGAATGAGACAAAATATCTTTGTACTGAAAAAAATAAATAAATAAATAAATAAAATAAAGTAAAAAATAAAAAAAAGGATTGATTTTGCCTAAAACATATTTATTATACGTTGAGAACAAACTATAATAGTTATCGAATAAGACACTTAACACGCAAAATTGAAAAGTAATAATGCATGACTAAATAATAATAATAATAATAATAAAACATTATTTATTAATTTTTTTTTATTCTTTAACGTTTGGTTCGCCCGAGAAATTCATGCCGACTTTTAGCAGATGATTTTAAAAATTAGTTTAGCAGTTTTTAAAAGAAGATATGTATACTGTTAAAAATGCTTTCTTAAAAATGAGCAAAATTGTCTCAAAATAGCTCCGAAACAATATGTACTTAAATTTGAAATCCCACGCACTCATTTTTGAGTATATTGACGTGTCAAACATGGGATTATTGGGATTCTTATTCGTCAACCCCATTTTTGAGCATGTCAGTATGCTCAAAAATGAGTACCTGGGTTTTCAAATTTAAGTACATATTGTTTCGGAGCTATTTTGAGACAACTTTGCTCATTTTTAAGAAACCATTTTTAACAGTGTAATAAACGTTAAAGAGTGAAAATATCCTTATAGGTATTATAACCCTCCTTCACTTTCTTTAGTGTACTGTGTGTGCGCACAAAGCAAATACAGGTACAAAGATTAAAAAAAAAAAAAAAAATCATGAAATAGTGATCAAAATCACGAAATTATAATTAAAGGCAGACCTCTAAAAATGTGATGTATTGTTTATTATGCTGCCACCCACTGTCACTAAAATAAAACTAGTATGTTACACCCCTCACGGAACGTCCTTGTATATTTTTCTAGACAAATTCACGCAGTACGAATTATTCATTAAAATTATTATTTATCAAAATTATTTTTCATGATGAATGCAGACGATTTTCATCTCAGAAAATTATGTCAAAAGAAAGACAATTTTATACAAAATAAACGACATCTTTAGAAATGCTTTATTTATTAATTTATTTTTGTTTGCTTATTTAACTACTTATATTTTTTGTTGTTATCAATGAAGAAAATGTAATGATAACTTCGTACTTTGCTTCAAATTATCACAGATGTATGGCGAAACCATTCGTTTTAAAGGAAATGATGAGGTGCTTTTTTCTTTTTTAAATAATATTCATTCTGAAACTTTATACTTGCAAAAGGAAGGGGACAGCGACGTTCCTACATGTACAAAAACTTTTTCAAAGACGTCTAAAACTGTCATAAATAATTCATTTAATTTCACAAGGAATTGTTAAAATAATTCTCATGGGCGCTTTTATCCTAAATTTTGTCACATACTTCCATATTAAAAATTTTGTAAAAATGGGATGGCAATGTTGCCTGTTAGCCGAAAATTACAAAAAGGTGACAGACACTAATTTATGCCAAGATGCATCTAGATATAAAATTATATGAATATCTGTGTATTTGTTCATAAGCTGGAATTGACAAAAATTTTTGTCTCTCGCACATACAGAGACATAACTAACAAACATTATATAAAAGTAGTCGAACCGTATTCTGGGCCTCATGAATCGTGTGTAAATCCACCAAAAATTGGAAGCCGAAGATGTTTACGAATCCAATACTTTCTTCGATGGAATCTAGAAGATAATAAAAATTTATTCCAAAGAACCAGAAAAAATTCTACGTCTGTATTCTAAAATGTTCTAAAGTGTCTCTAGGTAAACTACTATATCTGTTGTAAACTGTTTAAATAAACACGCTGGTTATTAATGGGTTAAACGTGTTTGCATGTTTTATGCTGCATCGAATACATATATATTGATTAATAAACAAATCTGTGTGGTTTAATTAGATTTTTGTTTATGTTTCAAAGACTGAAAAATTCGCAGTGAATTTTCAAAATAGAAAATTAGATTAAAAATTCGATATTTCAGTTTTACTGAAATATAAAACTACATAACTGTAGTAATATGTGGCAAAAAGTATTTTTCTGTATACTGAGTTATAAGCGTTTATATTTGTAAACAAATATTGAATCTGTGGAAAATGGAAACATCATTTTCCCAAAACTAATTTTTACGAAGTTGAGTCAAGTTTAAAATGTTCCTTGCTGTGAGGAACGAGTGGGGATTCTTGAAATACATTTTCTCTTGGGATTTTTTTTTTTTAAACTCTTCAATTATTATTTAAAATTTCAGATATGATTATATACAGGTGAGGTTCTATAGACAAGTGAGCACATATATGCTCATATTATTGAAACAATAAGATAAAATAATAAACTATTTAACCCGGATGCGCCAACTGCATCCCTAAGGCTGAAGGCCAAAGCTCTACTAACCGCCAAAACACCTTCTCCCGCTGTCAGCAGCATGGAAGGTTGGTTGATTAGTTGGTTGTAGGATTTAAGTCCGATTGACTACGCAAGGGTCCTAGGCCTATTGGGGGAATGCCCTCCACAAGGGTCTTTCTAAGGAGTCCTAGCCCGCATTTACGGCAGTTGCGGAGAAAACCGCGGAAAACTCCGAACGGCTAGGTCGATGAGTGCGACCTAGGATCGAACCCGGCACCTCCCATCTATCAGCTTTGAGCGCAGAACCATGGAAGGTTGGCTAAGTGAGTAAAAATGAACAGGGGAGTGCTTGGTTGCATGACACACATACACACACAGACACACACACACACAGACACACACACATATATATATATTAGCACAATACTTAGTTACAATTTTCTACTTTTTGTTTTCTAAAACTTCAAAATTTTGAAATAAAAAATGAAAATTAATGAAATTTTTTCGAAAAAAAATCAAACAACTTGTGTTAAAATCATCTAAAGCTACCTATAAAAAAAAATAAATAAATAAATAAATAAAAAATACAAGTCTAAATAAAAAGTTAATTCGCAAGGAACGTTTTAAAAAATAACGATTAATTAATAATCATAATTAATATCTTAATTAATTATTATATAGATGTTAATTTTTATATGGTATTTCTCCTCCTTCAAGTAAGACTATATGAAACTGTAATTTTTTGTCGTAATATAATTGTAGATTTTTATTTGAAAGTCAACTATCACCTTAACTTACAAGTAAACATTAATATTAAAAATAATAATAATTAAAAGCATAGTATTTATTACAAATCACACATGCACAATGTTTATCATGAAATTAATTAATGCTTATCACATTAATTAATTTCGTACTTACACTGGATGATTTTAATGCCTGCTTCAATCAATATTTTCATAAGGAATGAGAATCCCAATTATAGGAATTATAAAAATTAATGTACAATCATAATGAAATTAGTCATATAAAGAAAAAGCTTACATCACATGAATAAAATCGATTAACAACACAGTACTTAATAATAATAATAATAATAGAAAAATAACTAAAACACAAACACAAACTAAAATATAGCTGCAAACAAATCAGCAGAATAAAAATATAATTTTGAAATTAAAAAAAAATACTCGAAACAGAGGCTAAATATTAGACAAGCCTCATTAGACAATTGATGTGCGAAAAGGAGAAAACTGTGTAAAAAAGCAATAATGAATACTTTGGACATTTTTCTTGAGTAAATTTCTTTACCTTTTTATGAAATTACTTATTAAGAAAAAAGTAATCCAAATTTACTTTTTTCAACTTACGCCAACTAACGAAATTCTAACCCGAAATTTTTATTGTGAAAGAGTTTCATATTATAAGTAACATAAAAAAAAAAAAAAGAAAAGAAAAAAAGAAAAAAAAAAAAAAGGGAAAGAA
The DNA here is from genome assembly GCA_963930645.1 of Salticus scenicus. Lineage (NCBI taxonomy): Eukaryota > Metazoa > Arthropoda > Arachnida > Araneae > Salticidae > Salticus > Salticus scenicus. The sequence continues at coordinate 9,929,983 of OZ005655.1, read as the reverse complement.
AGAAAGAAAATGTTATTCATGGGGAAAAATGATTTACCAAAACTAAATTCAAAACTGGTGCATGTACAATCGATAAATAAACTCATGTTCATAAATTAAGGATAATGCTAGCTGAGGCAAATAAAGGTTCAGAAACAAAACAAACATGACTTATTCATAAAGTTCATTTATTAAACAAAATATCACGAACAAAAAAAGGTGGTTTATGTAAGATACCATTTATAAAAACTACGATTTTTGCTCCCTGAAGCAATTACAAAAAATATCTCCCTTACAAAAACTTAACATTACATGGTTGGTATGATGGTTAATACATTGTATGTCTCTCAGATGATGAAATACAGTCCTTACAACGCCTAGGAATGCTGAGTATTAAATTATTGATCTGATCTTGGGGAAGGTTACTCTACTCAGTAAGCAATGCTCTCCAAAGTTCCGGTACACATGTAGGAGCTGGTTGACGGACTACAACTCGTCGGAAAAGCATGTCCTATACATGCTCTATTGGATTCTAGTCAGGTGAGAATGCTGGCCATTCCATGCGAGTGATAGCATCAGATTGTAGGTATCCGTGCACAACGTTTGCACGGTGAGGACGCGCATTGTCATCCATAAACACAAATTCTGGGCACATGGCACCCCTAAACAAACGTACATGTTGTTCCCGACTGATGTCCCGATAAGTTTGGCCTATCATTCTTCCGATTTGAACATGCAGATCTGTTCTGGTACCCAATATGATCCCCCTCCCCCCCAAACGAGCACTCCTGCCCCACACGGTGTCGTTCAATGACTTTGTTTTGGTGGTAACGGGTACCTGACGTTCTACATATGAAAGTCTGGCGTGAATCACACTGCAAGGTAAATCTGAACTCGTCGGAAAACATCACACAAGCTCACTGTGCCGCTGTCCACATTGCATGTTCTCTACTCCAAGTTAACTGCTGGCACAGTGCATTGCCGTGAGTGGAACACATCTAACAGGTCTTCGAGCATATAGACCAATATCTCCCAAGCGTCTATCCACGGTTTGTCTTGAAACTGTGGCTTTCGTGGCTGCAGACAGCTGATGAGACAGGTCTGATGCTGTGCTTTATCTGCTTATTTTGGCAGTTACCACCAAATACCGGTGGTCATTCGGAGTTGCAACTCGTCGTCGACGAGTACTGTAACGTCGACTGGCATTTCCATCATTTTGGAATCGTTGCCAAAGCCTAGAGATGACACTTTGGGCGATTCTAAGTTTCCCCCATACTTCTATCTGAGTACGCCCTCATTCTAGTCGGCCGATAATTCTCCCACGTAAAAAATTATCTGCATGTGTCCTCTGTGTCATAACTATTCGGTTGTGGCACTGAGCGGCACACAGAACGCTTGTGAATAATTTTCCTTTTTTGCTCCCATTCCTTATCTACCCCCTTCTTACACTTTCGTCATTGTAACATCATATCGGCGTCATCTGATGGCTTCTTATAATTTGCATATTATTCTTAAAGATGTGTGTGGTATTTTTACAGGTGAAATTTTTGCATTAAAGTTTGATTTCAGTGTGAATCTGAATTATCCTTAATTTATGGACATGAGTGTAGATTATAAGACATCTTCACACACCATAAATTTTAAGCCATCACAACCGGTTTCGAATAAATTAATAAATAAACAAATTTTATTAAATTTACTTATTAGTATAATATTAATTAAATAAATTTTTAAAAATTAAAAATTAAATAAGTTAAATAAAAATTAAATAAAATAAAATAAAATAGTAAAAAAATTAATTGATTATTCCTTCCCTCCCTCCTTTTGTTTTTGTGTGTGTTTGTGTGTTCCTCTCTGATTGGTCCTGCATGATGCTTCCTATTGGGTGTTTGCGTTGCTCCTCCCCCTCTCGATTTTGCCCTGCTTTCAGTCTTGTTTTTCCCTCCAAGGCAGTAGCACGTGTTATTTTGCACCTGATGAAGAAAGGCTACGTCCTTTCGAAACCGGTTGTGCTGGCTTAAAATTTATGGTGTGTGAAGAATTCTTATAATCTATTTAAAAATGATTTACTGAAGGAAGAAGATAAAAGTTATTTGAAAAAAAAAAAAAAAAAAATCTTAAATGTTAAAAGAAATTGGGATTTATTCCAGGAAAATAAAATTTGTTTATTGTGAATCCAAAAGATACTAAAAATGCATAAGTAGTGGATTGAAAGAAAAAGAAAAAAAAAAACCCTTATCTTATTTAAGTCATATTTTTATAAGTAAAAATGTCTGTACTGTTATTTTATCTAAAATAATCTTTTTGCGATAGGCTATGTAAAGTTGAGATGAAAGTGAATTTTCTCTCATTTCTCAACACGCCTTTTCTCATGAAAATATGTAAATTGTCTTTTTATATTCGCCTGATAAGTAATTTCATTGGCTGTGTGTGTCATTGATAGTCGATAAGAAAATATATATTTTGTTAACATTTGATATCTTTTATATCAAATTTTTGAGTTTATCATAGATTGTATTTGAAAAAAAATATATATATATTTCATTGGCACTCGAATTTTTAAAACTTCCCCTGTAGCACAGCAATATAGCTCATTGCTGCTGCTAATGTCGTCAAAGACTCCCGAGTATTATTGGTAGAGATAGGACCTTTTACCAATTTTGTCCAACGTTGGACACGTAATCTTAAATTTTCTGAAAAGTTAAACATTTGAATTTCAAGTTTAATTCTTATTTTTTTAATTTTAATTTAGTTTAATTTTATTTAAATATGATTATTAAAAACGCCTCTCATAAAACGCAATGCATTGTCATTCTTTTTAGATTCCATGTACACAATACGGATGGTCTCCTTATACCATTTTTATACAAAGAACATGCCATAGTGAACTTCAATAACATATATCAGCTTCGAGAAATTCTTAAAATATTTATCTACACTAGAAGCAGACAGACGGACAGGAAGACAGATAGATAGACTAATTCGAATCATAATCACTCTTAAACATTGTTGAAAAGTGTTAAAAACGCTTAAAAAAATGAAAGTGCAATTACAACAGTTTCAAATTATAGCCCTTAATGTATCCGAATACTTTGCTGTGATCCTGTAATATTATTTTTTTTATATTGGTTGAAGTTTTTATGCTACCCGCAATTTAGAAAGCATAATGACCAAAATGACAGTAATTTTTCTCAACGTTCTTAACATGTTATTTTAAAAGAATGCTAAAAAAATATCTACATAACTACATTAAATTTGGAAAAGTTATAAATTAATGTATATTAATCTTCAATACGCGTGTAATTTATAAAAGCAAAGTATAAGTTTTTTTTCAACACAAAAATCGATTTAGTTAACAAGTTGACTACCAGGTGATGCTATTATTAATAAGTATTGTATTAATATGTAAATGTGGTTTGTTAAAAAACCTAAAATTTCTTAATGTGTAATATCTTTCTTTATCAAATAAAATCTCCTTTTCCTGACAAAAATAAAAAGATAAGCTCAGTCTAATCTGACATTTTATTTTTCCATTTGTATGATCTCTTGCAATATATATGCACTTTTTGCCGCCGTGTACTTGATGGCAGATATAAAACGACTTTATTAACGCAAAGAAAACATGTTTTATTCATTAGTTTTAAAAATGTATTCCGTTTCGCACGCAAAAATGAATCTGTACAATCAAATATTTCATTTTACTTTAAAAGTAAAAAATCTTTAAAGCTGTGAGTATTCAAAAGGCTATGAAAAGTTTGGCAATATACAGTCTTATATTAAAATCATTTCTGTGAATTGCTAAAACGCATTTCCTGGGAAATTTTTAAGGCCAATAAAAATTCATGCTTTGATACTAGAGTTTCAAAACCAACGGATTTGATGTTTGAAGCAACAATAGAAGAATGCAATTTGCTATAGAAACTAACGCTTTTTCTTCAACATTAAAACGTGAAAATAGGATTTGTAATCAAATCTTCAAAAATATGTACAATATTTAAATATTTAAGCTTATACTATTTTTTCGGTGAAATAGCAAGGCTTAGTTGCGTAAACATCCTTTGATGAAAATAGGTTTTAAAAAAGCATATATATATATATATATATATATGTTTTTAAAAATCAGAAACTTGAATTCATAAACAGCATTTCGCAACAATTTATTATACTATTCGATCCTTTTTTAGAATCTCACCACTCTTATAAAAACACTGTGAAAAATAACTCAGCGCAATAAAAAAAAATATTTAAATTCTAAGTTTTCCTTTAAAATAGCTGTTAGATTTTTCATAGCTATAGAATAGTTTGTAGTAAAAGGCAAAATGCTACTGAAATTGGTGTATAAATGCATAAATCTCAACTATTTGTTGAACACTTCAATCTTTTATATTTAATCGCACCACTCTAATAAATATTTCTAACAATATGAAAATAAATCAATGCAATAAACAAAATGATACTATTTAAACTAAAAACTTCTTCACACACCATAAAACTAATGAAAACTGTACCGGTTTTGAAAAGACATTGCCTTTCTTCCTCAGGCGCAAACACGTGCTACTGCCTTGGTGGCAAACACGAGACTTCTTCAGTCTTGCTTTTGCCAAGGTCTTTATTCCCGCAACAGTCTATTTTTTTGTTTCCCATTAGAAAATGAAAATCCAATAAGCACTAAATATGATAAATACTGCGGATGGTAGTGCCTCTTTATATTTGTCCTAGAGTGGAAAGAACGAAGGATGTGACAAATACGACTATGTAGACGATTCATACTAATACAACATGAATTATTCGAAAGTTCAGTAAATCATTAATGACGCTATTACACATGGAAACTTTTAGCCGGTTGTTAATTTGAGCCCTTTTTTTTTTTTTTTGCTCAGATCGCCTTAACGTCCAGTGTAATATAAGAGTTGGGGGGATACCATTTTTTTTTTTTTTTTGGCCAGTCATAAATAGTTGTTTGTACAAACAAGTTCTTCTACGATGATAAACCAATGAGAAGAAAGCTCGTTATACGCACTGAGAAAAAAATTGGGCCGGCAGCGTGAATTTCACGTTGCACTGGTGCTACGCTATGGGCAGTTGGCAACGGTCTGGGACGCACTCCTATGGATTGTTAGGAGAAATGTCATCCCAATTTTGATCTTTCATGGAGAGGATTGCTCCTCTGTTTCGGTAACCCACAGAGATATAATTTGGATGAAAATATGGAGTTAATCCCTGACACCAACAAATTTAAATATAGAATTTGTAAATCTATAATTCCGTTGTTAGTGATAGCGACTTTTTTTAAATCTGAAGAAAATATTAGGATAACAGTAATCTGCCATGAAAATGTTGATATTGAAGAGCATTTATAAAAGAGCGTAATTACATTCATTTAAAGGGTATCACGTTCAGTTCATATATCACGCTTTGATCTCAACTATGAAAACTCAGATTACAAAATTTGGCGACATGTGCACAGAAAAGTTTGTTCATGAGTGTCAACGAACACTAGATTCGCAATGACTTATAAGCCTGTCGCAGTCAGTCTTTCTTCAAAATTCACTCGGCTAGAATTTTTTTATTTTATTTTCAAATTCTGTGTGTCATTACACTAATACATAAAAGTGTTCTAATAAAATGATTTTGCATAACTATCTACCGGAAAATTCGCAGTTAATTAAATTTTTGTAATTGAATTTGAGGAGAAATATGGTGGTGTGTGTCTCCGAGTCTCGAGGACAAAATAAATCATCCACCTTAAACCGCAAAATTTTAGTAATTTTTATGTATATGAAATACCTGAAAGTTCTTATTTCAGCTTATTTATCATACGTATAATAAATTATTACACTGAAACATTAATAACTTTATAACTGGCGTCTCCAAATATTTTAATAATTTTTTGGGGACGAAGGGTTGTTTTCGAAGACTTCTAGTTAACATTAACTGTTAACTAGATAATATTATGGGGAAAATATAATCATGTAATATACTAGATTTAATATTAACTGTTAATATGAATAAATGTTCTATTTGAAAATATATAACCGATAATTTTTCATTTCATCTAAAGTTTTTTAATTATTCCCATTTAAAATTGGGTTAAATTTTTACACATTAAAATTGAAAACAGCCAAAAAATTATGATAAATTTGTAATTTAAATATATGACGTTACAGGAAGGCTTTGGTTTATTAAGCTGTCCAGATAACACAGTAAAACTGTTCAATCATCATTCTCGTTCAAAAATAGTAAATTCTGTTTATATTCGATGGAAAGGCCTAATAATTTCTTATATAAATTTAATATTTTCTCACTAAAATTTTGTTGTAAGTTTATATCTAAAAATATCTATTTAAAAAAAAAAAAAAAAAAAAAACTGAACTAAGTTTTTAAGTTTTATTTTGAAGCAAAAGGTCAAATCTCACTTGAAGAAGTTTCGCTTGGTAAGTCATGCCGGCTTGGGTTACTGAACTTCATGCTTCAGTTATCGAAAACTTACTGACTCAGTGCCTCACTTCCCTGTTGGATATTCCGCATTATTTACATTTATCGACTTTAAGTGGGAATTAAAATTACGGGAATTCCCATATTGTACGAAAACAGTCGAGTTTAACTGTTTTGCCGTAAGGAAAAAAATAATTTTTTCTTTGGTGTTAATTCGGTGTTACATGTCCATGTTCATTTGGCACTGCAGAACTTTTCCTTTCTTTTAATTATATAGATAATATTTTTTTTCTTTTAAAATTTAAATCATTCTTAAATTAATAATAATTATTATAAAAATGGTTAAAGCCCCCTGCTTTCTATTATGTTTTGTCTCCTACAAAATTTAAATTTGCTAGTAAAAACTAATTTTCTCGGAGAGTTACAATCTGACACGTCGATTTCTAATCCTTAAAATACTTAATCTTTGTTTGTTATTTCAAATACTTAAGATCGTCTCATCACTCTCTAATGAGAAAGATTAATGCCTACAATGAAAATTTAATGGTCTAGAAAGACTACTCAGTTTATAATTTGGTGGTCCAAAAATATAAGATTTTAGACAAAATTTACAGGCATACCTTTACCTGTAATGGTATCATACATTAATGCATACCTTTTTACACAAATTATTTCTGCATATATATGTTTTTGTACGAAAACAGCACATTTTAATTTTAATATATTTTAAACACATACTGTCCAGGATATTATGTTTAATTAACGATAATTTTCATAAATCTAGAAAAGTTTAATACCAGTATCTGATTTAAGTATAAAAATTATTCAAGACAGGTTCTTAAAATTTTACATTAAAGTGCACATACACAGATGCTCACACAGATGCTCACACACATACACATACATAATAATAATAATAATAATAATAATATGTTTCCTATCTAAACGTGTTGACATATTCTTTTATATATATATATATATAAAAAAATGTTGTCACAAGTGCAGTAGAAAAGCAATAACACAATATAGCATACTCAAAGTAACACTAGAACAAAAACCTTCAAGATAAAAAAAAAAAAAAAAAAAGGGTTGACTATTCAGTTATTAACGACGCACAGTGGGGCATTTGACTGATTTTCATTTGGTAGTTTTTGATATTATCATGAAAAACGGCAGTTTTTCTAGTGACGCAAGCGCAAAAACAAACGAACGCCACGACACTCAGCGGAAACGGAAAAACGAACGAAACTGCGACACTTATATATACACGAATTTAAAGATCAAAGTAACCTCTGAAAGCCGACACTTAATATCTCAGGAAATATGGGAGGTTATGTTCTGATATTTTCAAAATAGACTTTCACCTTCTGTCCGATCCTACCCTGAAATCCCTACATTTCTGCGTGCAATATATTTCGAGATATGAATTGGCTCATTTAAGTTGTAAATGGACGGCGTATGTAAGGGACAAATTTTTCTCGAATATGGCTCGAGCGAATTTAGTTTAATTGATATATGATATTAATCGCTTTTATCTGATGTGCCTGACATCTCCCTTTTCCCTAGGAAAACTCTTGTTTTTTTTATAACTCAGTTTAAAAATCGAACTATTTTTTACTCCGAAAATACCGTGATGCGGCAGTTTCGCGGACGAATTTTTTCTCTTCCATCTGAAATACGGAATATCAAATAATCGTTTTGGCTCCATCTATCGGGGAGCGTCAAAAATAAACACAAAAAATAAAATAAAAAATATTTTTCTTTTTTTAATATATATATATTAAATGAGTTATTTATTTAGGTACTTGTATTTTATATATTTGTTTATCAAAAATATTCTTTGTATTTACATTGTTTTCATGCTGATACGTTGTTAACTTTCAAAATTGGTTCTATTTTAAAAGGTGATTGCAACAACAAAAAATTTTTCCTTTATTTTCATAAAAATGACAAATAATATGATAATCATATGCAAATATTTGTAATTTTTTCAAAATTAGGTGATAAATCACTTAAACTACGGATTGAAAAAATTCTTAAAACAGAATTTGAAAATAATTAATTTGCTCATTAAGTTTCTAGTATATATATAATATATAAATTACAAAATGTTAAGCTATAATAAAATTTTGAATAGATTAAGATTTTTTTTTAAATTAAATTCATAACAAACTATACTACTTAAATATTTACCAGTATAAAATTTTCACTTTTTAAAGATTTTTCTATTATTATTTATTTTTCTCTTTTAAATCAAATCTATACCTAAAACATTATAATAAGAAATAAATATAAATAAGAAATTTTTGTCATTTTTAAAATGTACTATATTATGCCTTTGTAATGTTGCATGTGTCCATCTTTTTTATCACTTTTTATAAAATTTTGAAATTTTATTTAGTTTGTTATTTTGTTCGAGTGTGACCTATAAAACAACACTTTTAATACAGTGTTATTACCATGCTCCTTTACTTTTGCGTTTTGATCATTAACCCCTAAAAAGTAATGATATCAATACAAAAAACCCTTAACGGGTTAAAAGTTTGTGACGCAGCATTGTACTTTATGGCTATAAGAATTAGAAATACGGGTCTTAAAAATAATGATGTCAAATTTTCAGTGACGCTTTGATATTAATTAAATTATACATAGATTTTCTTATTTGAATTTGCTTTTTCCTTTTATTTATATTTACAATGTAAACGTTATTTTCAACATAAAATAATATATAGCATTTACTCATTGATACCTTTCCATTCACATCTCTTATACTATGAAAGCATGTGTTTTAAAAGAAATTATATGAAATTCCAGTAACGCAGTGGTGTTACATTAAGTGATTTGTTTTTAAATTTCTCTGCAATTATTTTGTTTTGCATATTAAAGTATATGTGCACATTGAAATATTGCTTTTAATTTTCAAATACGCTGTCAAATATATCACTTTCATTAAGCTTATATTATGTACTGAAATATATTTATTTCAATGAATTATTCTATCTTTTGCGTCACGCCATCCAAAACTGTAAGTAAAATATATGGAAATGTTTACTTTGTGTCATTTCATCCAAATAAATTGAAAATGCATGCAAATAAATATCGTGATGCAAAGAAAAAAACTGTGAAATTTTTTTCAGTTTTGGATGGCGTGACGCAAAAGATAGAATAATTCATTGAAATAAATATATTTCAGTACATAATATAAGCTTAATGAAAGTGATATATTTGACAGCGTATTTGAAAATTAAAAGCAATATTTCAATGTGCACATATACTTTAATATGCAAAACAAAATAATTGCAGAGAAATTTAAAAACAAATCACTTAATGTAACACCACTGCGTTACTGGAATTTCATATAATTTCTTTTAAAACACATGCTTTCATAGTATAAGAGATGTGAATGGAAAGGTATCAATGAGTAAATGCTATATATTATTTTATGTTGAAAATAACGTTTACATTGTAAATATAAATAAAAGGAAAAAGCAAATTCAAATAAGAAAATCTATGTATAATTTAATTAATATCAAAGCGTCACTGAAAATTTGATATCATTATTTTTAAGACCCGTATTTCTAATTCTTATAGCCATAAAGTACAATGCTGCGTCACAAACTTTTAACCCGTTAAGGGTTTTTTGTATTGATAATATATTACAGTAGTTTTCATTGGAAAGTACGTTTTTTCTCTGTATATACAGGACATATCAAAATCATTGTAACAACAACAACAAAAAAAAAAACTTAAATAACAATAAAATGTTAGATTATTTCTGTGTTTGCGATTGTATTTAATCGATAAATAACAAGGTATCTTTTCCACCTAGTGCAAATAAATCATTAAAATTTATGTCACATGAAAGTTCTTTAAAATTTTTTGGAACTAACAGTCTTTTTTTTTTTTTTCCTTTTCCTTTCCTTTTTTTTTTTTTTTTTTTCCAAGAGCCTTTGAAAGTTTTTGAATTGATATCAAATTTCATTATATTGAATTTTTATTTTCTCTCATCCATAGATAAAGTAGAGGAAGATATTTTTTTCGGTCAAATTTTCAAAATTGAGTTTTTGTTATATATTCTCGTTTTGAGGTTCCCTGAATAAAAATATCCGGTTTTTAGTGACTGGTCTGCCTGTGTCTGTGTGTCATCACCATACCTCAAGAAAACAACAGTAGAAGAAAATCCAAAGAACGTATTCTATCAAACAGAAATGTTACACCAAACTTTTTTTTTTTTTTTTTTTTTTTTTGAGAACAAGCAAACGGTTCATGTCAAGAAAATCCGATTTCACTACATATGGAGGATCATATTTTTAGTAGGTGCAGTTTAAAAACTATAGGCAGCACTAAAAAATATGAAGTGCACATATGTATTATTTTATGCGCCTAACAGCATGTTTTCTGTAGAATATGGACTGAAAAATCCTTCACCTTTCATATACAGGACTACCCCCAAAAAACTGGAATACAGCGGGATTATACATGAAGATTGCTGAAGAGCATTTTAAAATTGTGCTGTATGTTATTAATATAAAACTATATCTAAGTGCATAATGGGATGTGTACATAATTGATAGAAAATACATAGGGCTACCCATAATTAAGTAAAAACATTCTTTTTTAAATTTCTAATTGGTGGAAGTAGCTTTACTATATTTTACTACGTCCAGAAAAGTGCTTAGGAATGATAATTAATTTCTTATACCTGTACGGTAAATAAAATATTACTAGCAAACCCATGTGAATGTTTCGCACTTTATTTCTTGTCCTTTTTACCTTTAAAATTTGAAACTCATAAATATTATACCAATTTCCCCACCTAATTTAAATTTTAATTTACCAGAAGCCAAATTATTATTAAAACCAAATTAATACTGTACAATAGGGAAAGCAAAATCATTCAAAGAAAGGTTTCAAACTAAAATTCATGGTTGACGTCCCAGTTTTCATACTTCCGCAGACAGTACAGTTTTAGTATAGAATCCCCATGACGCCCTTTAAATTTTTGTCGCTCATGTTGGGGTTGATTTTTCATTTATTTATTTCGGCACGCAATTATTTGTTTTAAAAGAACTAATTCATATTTTGATCATACTTTTTATGATTGCGTTTCCTAGTCAATTTACGATAATAATTCAAATTTTTTAAATTATTGCATATATATCTATGTATATATATAAAATGTAATATAAATCCGTGATAGAAACAAGTTAAAATGTGAAACGTTATTCCGTTATATTATAGCATTAGAAAAGATTTCTTTGCAATAAGACTAATGTAAAAATAAATAAATAAATAAACGAACAAATCATGCACACACACATTATTACCAATATTTAATACGGAGTGGTGGAGGAAAATATAAAATGCAAATATATATAGATTTTTAATGAATAAATAAACGAATAAAACAAATATATATATATATATATATATATATATATATATATAGTATAATATAGAAGCCGTGTAGCCGTTGCTAAGGAATGCAAATTTACATTTTACAGCAAAGAATAATTTTTAAAGCATTTTTTTTATATTTAAAATAGAAATATAACTATTATATTAAATTATATTAAAGTAATCAAAAAATAAGTAATTAAAAAATGAAATAAAATAAAAATAAACAGAATTTAATTTAGTAATTAAATCTTATTTTTAACTCACAATTTTTTTCTGTGTGTAATTGTACATTCTTAAATACTTTAATAGATTATTTCTACTTATGCAAAATTCAAATGATTACGATTCATTATTGTTTTATTCTTTTGAAAAAAAAAATAAATAAATAGAACTCTAATCTTAAAAATTCTTTCTTAAACAAAATCTAATTTAGCACTTTAGGTCTACCTTTGGCTATGATCTCCTCTTTACATATATGTAAATTCTTAGATTATGTAACAGACTGTTTCTCAGTTTCCAAAATTTTAGGTTATCTACCGCAAATGGCAACGACGCTTTTTTCCTTTCTGAAAGAAATAGAATTCTGGTCCTAAAAATAAAAATTTGGGGTGTAGTGATAAGTTTTAAAACGTGTTTGAGAGAAATGAATTTGTAATCACGATCAGAGACCAATACCTTTATTCATCAAATTATTATCCATTACTGTTTAACACATTCTGCTATCGGTCGGGTATTGACGGATGCGAGGAGTGTTGTAACGCGGTGAATTCGTTTAGGCATTTTTGCACTTCTTCCACTGTCCGGAAGTGTACAGAAGTCAAGGTAATGCTTATCAACTGAAACAAATAGTCGTTGGAAGGAACTGGGTCGGGGCTATACACCGGGTGTTTCAAATCTGTCCAGCCCAGCATTGCTAAAGTTCCTTTGACAGGTTTTGCAACATGGTGCTTCGCGCTATGAACGATATTTTTCACGGGGTGAAAACCTTTGACTAACAATACACATTTTCATCAAATTTCCTGGTTCAGTCGCAAAAATTGTTGCATTTAGTGCTCAGCAGTTACATCTGCATCAGGTATCCACAGTACGTAATGGAGCACACTCATTATATCCCATCGAGTGCATGGAAGAAATTTTTTGCAGTAAAAGGCTCATTTTGGTGTTAGTATTGTTACTTCCCTTTGATGCACCTAACTTTTTTTTTTGCGTTTAGAATTGCCAAAATATACTTTTTTTCATCTCCCATTACGATTTTCTATAAGAAAGATTTTCTGTCTTGCTTGTTCAGCAGATTCGGGCGCACAGTGTTCGGAATTTCAAAAAAGCTGGCCAAAAGTCGAAAAATTTAGGCGCGTTTTTAGACGTAAGTACCGCGGAAATACCTTCAGAGGGAGCCACTGAATGAAACTGTGAGGTGGAAAATTTATTCTATCTACATATTTCTAAGTGTAGGCTGGCGGAAAACGTGACAATTTTTTCTTTTAATGCATTTTAACAGTTAAACAAATAGTGTTTCTCGGAAAATTTCGCAACAACAACATTCAACAAAATATGGCCGACAATTGTGGAGGTTAGTAGATAATATTTATGCTGTATTTTTTTTCATCAAGTGATCTCCTGAGCGGCTTTTTGAAGTTAACCTTAATTATAACATAACCAAAAGTTTCAAAGTATGGAAACTTTTTTATCTCGCAAGATCCCGCATTGATTCAAAGTGGAGAGTGTTAAGGGATGTCCATTTTATTCAGCCGTTAAAGAATTGGGTGCCCCCGCCTGCCCCTGTATGTGTAAAAGCGTTTTAACTTTTTAATTTAATTTTTAGTTTTTAATTTAATTTTTTAATTTTTTGGACTTTGGTCTGCCATATTGGATCCGCCATCTTGTTTTTGAGTGCAAGATCACTTTTTTTATAAGAACTGATATCAAATTTGAATTAAGCGCCCTCAAAAACCCTTAAATGTGAAAATTATCCTTCATCTATCAATTTTTTGATTTTTGATCCGCCATATTGGATTCGCCATCTTGTTTTTGAGTGTAATATCACTTTTTTTATGAAAACTAACGTCAAATTTGAATTCAGTGCCCTCAAAAACCCCTTAATGTAAGAATTATCCATCTTATATTATTTTTTTAATTTTTTGTCTGCCATATTGGATCCGCCATCTTGTTTTTGAGTTTGCCTTTGAAGTTTTCAAGAAACCAATGTCAGATTCGGATTCAGCGACCTCGAAAACATATATATACATCACAATTTCACTTGTTTTCTTTAATTTCGACTTTTGGCCAGCTTTTTTGAAATTCCGAACACTGTGGGGCGCCTCAAAACAAGCCCATAGTTGTTCCTTTGGTTCAATACCTGTGGCATTCATTTTCCTGCTCTCTCAATATTATCTACTGCATATAAATTATTAAAAATCATTGTTTGTGTTACGCCGAATTGTTCTGTAAGTTCTTTTTATATTTAAAATGAACCTTCAACGAACAGCGCTTGAAAAACCCCATGCTTAGCATTCAGTCTAGCCGCGCTATGTTCCCGATCAGTAACATCAAAATTACCGCCTTTTAAATCTTAAAACCGGGATTAAGTTGGGCTTTTCGATATGATATATCACCTGAAAGCAGAACAGATTGATTAACATGCGTTTACAGAACTTTTTCTTTAGTGAAATTCGTAATGAATGCAGTGACGATTATTTGGCTTACGGTATGACAGCTGTAACTTACAAAATTTCGACTTAACTTTCAATTTTCTGTCAGCTTCTGCATTGGTATTATAACTGTGAACCATTGCCCATCTCATGTAACAGTTGCAGTGTACAGATTGGCTTACTATTTTCCAGTATATATCGCACAAAATCGCTTTAAAACTTCTTACTACACTTAATATTTTATGCACATACAGTCATTTGTAAAAGTTTAAGACCACCCATAGAAAAATCAGATTTAATGGAATTCCTCAAAAATAACATACATATTTTACATATAAAAAAACAACAACAACCAAAAAAAAAAAAACTGTACATGGGTATTTACTGTAATTAAAGTCAGTATTTTGCAGGACCTCCTTTGTTTTTAATAACTAGTGCAATCCTCTTAGGCATGCTATAAATAAGAGATTTGAATTAAGCTTTAGAAATGTATGCGCACCAGGCATGTTTTATTGCTTCAACTAGTGCCGTAGGTTTGGATGGTTGCTTTTCGAAGACTTTATTTTTCACAACACACCACAGATTTTCTATTGGATTCAAATCTGGGCTGTTACCTGGCCAGTCAAACACATTGATTTTCTGTGCCCTCAGATATTTCTTGACAATCTTCGCCCTGTGACACGGAGCCCCATCATGCATGAAAATTGAACATTTATGAACACGCATGTGATGCTTCAACTTCTCACGTAACAAATTAAGGTACCGCTTTCCGTTTATAGTGTTTTTAGGTGGCACAAAATACAGACTAGCGGTACCGCACACAAGCATTGCACCCCATATCCTTTGGCTTGGAGGATGTTTCACAGTTTGAATCGTATATCTCTGTCATCGTATCTTTTTCCCTAGGGCTGCAAACACTTGAAGCAACTGCAAAAAATTGCTGCACACTTGACTCATCCGAAAATAAGACCCTACTCCACTGCTGTACAGTCGAATTCTGATACTGTCTGGCGAAACTCAATCGTTTCTGTTTCATTTTAGGGGTAATAGGTTTCCTTGTAGGTATATGGGATGATAAACCAAAATCTTTAGCTAAACGTCTTGAAATAGTACTAAAACTGACAATGGTGCATTTTGCAGCCAGAGAATGTCTAATTGTATTGAAGGAGGTTCTTGGATCTCGTACGACCACCCTTCTAATCACATGATCATCACGTGCACTCGTTTCACTAAGGCGACCTCTTCTCTTAAAGTCCACAAATTTTCCCGAAATTTTAAATTTACTAATAGCTTGATGCACAGCTGTCTTGCTCACATTTACCTTCGAACTTATTTGACGTTCTCCAATTTTATTCAGGGTCAATATTTCTTACCTTTTTGTAACAGTAAATGAAGGTTTTTTACCCATTACAATAATTACGCAACAGCATTATCAACGACAAAATCCAATAAACAACTGGCTATAACCGTGCTGACCACTTTTATTTATAGCAGTAGAATGCATCTGATTCAATCAGCACACGAGATGACGCAATAATCTGCGCAAATGATGCAATGTATTAAAATACTGAAAATCGGCTACTGGTCTTAAACTTTTGTAAATGACTGTATATATCATTACAATTATTGTAAAAAGTAAGAAAACAGATGATAAAATAGCATCATTATCCAAAAGAACCAAAAATAGAGATAAAATCTGTAATAGTTTTACTAAAGATATGAAAAAAACCACAATATTCTCTCTCTCTGTGTATGTATATATATATATATATATATATATATTTGATATAAGAAATGAATACATATATTTAATATAAGACTTGAAGAAAACTATGCCAAAAAAGGGCAATATCCAAACAAATGAAACTGAAATAACATTAAGTAGGAGCAGAGGCCACTACGTATATCTATATTAATAAAATCAGAGTTTTGTCTGTAAATTTGTCGGAATCGAAAAATTTTGCGATATCTTCACGTTTTACACCCCATGAAAGCCGAAAATGACTTCAGAAAATTTTGCCTGTGTGTGTGTGTGTGTGTGTGTGTCTGTGTGTGTGTCATCGTGTCCGAATGTCGCTTTTTTTGTCCGGGCATCACTTGAGAACGGCTGGACGGAATTCAACGATGCTTGGCAGGAATTTAGGTCTTCACCCAACTTAAAATTATATCTATCAACTTTTCAGAAATTCCCCCCCGTTCTCCCCCTAGGGGGTAAAAGACTAAAACACGTTTGTCCGGGCATCACTCGAGAACGGCTGAACGGAATTCAACGGCGCTAGGCAGGGATTTAGGTATTCACCCAACTTAAAATTATATCCATCAACGTTTCAGAAATTCTCCCCCGTTCCCCCCTGGGGGGTAAAAGACTAAAACACGTTTGTTCGGGCATCACTCGAGAACGGCTGGACGGAATTCAACGGCGCTTGGCAGAAACTTAGGTCTTCACCCAACTTAAAATTATATCTATTGAAATTTTCAAAATTCTGATTAGTGTTTAAATTGTGGGTAAAAAACGCCTGCGCATGCGCCATAAATATTTTTTCACTAAAACGCTTTGAATGGAAAAATAAAATGCAAAAATAAATTTTTAAGATAAAGACTTTTTTCATTCGCGTGAATCGCACTACAAATTATGAAAAGATTTAAATGAAGTTTTGCCATCTGAGTTTCATACTTTAGTTAATTTTAAAACATCTAATTGTCGTATCGAAAAACTGTTTACACCCCAGGATTCAGAAAAATCATCTCTTTAATTTGGTACTGAATTTGTAACGATAGGTCTGATACTTCTAATTTATTTTCCCCTTTTTCCGTTGCCACTTAAATTTCATACTTTAGTTATTTTTTTAATATCTAATTGTCGCATCGAAAAACTGTTTGCACCCCTGGATTCAGAAAAATCGCCTCTTTCATTTGGTACCAAATTTATAAATATAGGTCTGATATTTCTAATTTATTTTACCCTTTTTCCGTTTTCAACCTAGATTCGATATGGAACAGCTTTAGTATTGGATCCCTTTGGCAAAATTTGAAATTCGGAACCGAAGTAGCTCGGACGTTTCTTCTCGCCAAGATCTTTGATTGCACAATTGAGATAGCCAATTCAGTTCATCGCAAAAATGGCTTAAAATATTTAAAGTCACCAAAGGGTTCCCATACTAAAGCTGTGCATTTTGTACTTATTTATTTATATTTTCTGTTAAAGACTTATGTGGTCACGAAATTTGGTGCGTAAATTGTTTGTTTGCATCCGGCACTTATTGTAACTGGATTACACGAAATTCGAAATCTCCCCCCCCCCTTCTCGGAGTCGGAGGGCAATAAACGGTATAACTTCTGTATAACCCCACAGCTGAATTTGGCGATTTTTCTTTGGCGTTGTTTTGAAGGATAACGATGTCGTTCTGGACTGTTTGCCATATAATATGGCAGCCTAATATTTTGTTTATTTTGGATTTATGATTTAGATTATGATTTTATCATTTATCATATATGATTTATGATTTTTAGATTTATGATTTAGCCATAATCGCCAACAAAAAAAATCGCCAAATATCGTTGTGGGTTTATACTGAAGTCGTTCCCAATAAACATGTGTAAAACATGTTTTTCCGTTTGAATTCGCTTTGAATTATCTTAGAATGGCGAATTTTGGTGTGCGGATATTGATTAAGTGTACGCATTATGTACGTTAGTGGGATTTTGCAAAACTTCGAACTCACTCACTGAGGAAGGGGAAGTAACAAGTGGGTAAGTTGTGCCTAAGGCAGTGGGGACCCAGACTGTATATTGATTAAGTGTACGCATTATGTACATTAGTGTGATTTTGCAAAACTTCGAACTCACCCGCTGAGGAAGGGGAAGTAAGAAGTGGGTAAGTTGTGCCGAAGACAGTGGAGACCTAGACTCCTCACTTTGCGAGCGAGAAAACCTCTACCAATCACAGCGAGAACTTGGGTTATTAATAAAGATATGGGATTTTGACAACTCATTTAAGTTTAATGTCCAGCGAAGCGGGCAAAGCCTGCTAGTATGTTTTATATGTTAAAAATGGAATTATTTATATTTTATTCAATTAATATCAAATTAGAAATGAATAACATCCTTAGAATAGAACTGTAAATCATAAATATATTACATAATCACATAAAAACTTAAACAGATCGTTGACTGCAAGGATAAATTATTATATAACTCACAGTTACAGCCTGTTATATCGAAAAATAAATTCTTTGAAATCCATTGCGATATCAAAATGTACATTATTATTTTTCTTTTCAATTTTTTACTTTGAAATTTCTAGGAAATCCCATATTTAGAAACGGTGTTATTTTCCAGAAAAATATTTATTTTTCATTCAATGAAATTCTTATAATCTTATGATTGGCTAAAAATATGCCAAAAAATAAATAAATAAATAAATAAAACAAAAATATTTGTATTGGCTCAAAATGCTTCAAAAGAATTGACAGTTACAGAAACATTTTTGTTGTTAATATGTCTTAAATAAAAATATTAACAAAGGATGTCAACCAATGTCAGTTTTTATTTTATACTAGAGAAATTAATTATTTCTCTGTCTTTTACATTTCAATGACACATGAGAAATAAATGACATTTTCTCTAAAATAAATAGATAAATGAAATAATAGTAATAGTAATAATGATAAGAATAAATTACTTAAACTACATAGTTTAATTTTTTAAAACTTTGACACAGATTTCAACTGCAAGTATGACGTAATACACTCGTGTTTGTGAAAATTTCAACACCATGAAAGAATTGTCCGAAATTAATGAAATTTATTCCACATATTACTAATAGTGGTACAAATAAACGGCCAAATGTACAAGACAAAAAACAAAAAACAAAAAGAACGTCTGAAATTAGTATACTTTGTGGGCCCGCCATGCTGAGCGATGAGAGCCTGTACACGCATACAGCTTCTGAATGTAATCCTGGGGAATGGAATTCCAGATGGCTTCGACTTGACGCCAAAGTTCAATCTTACTGTGCGCCCAGCCCCACCAGTTCTACGAGCGAGTCGCCGACCAATGAAATCCTAGACGTGCCCGATGGCCGGCATATCCGGGGAATAAGTTGGCCTTGGAAGAAGCGAAACCCGTTGTGCATTGAAGAAGGCTTGTGCAATCTGAGAAACATGTGCACGGGCATTATCCTGCTGAAATACAGCACCAGGTATGCGTCAAAGAATGGGAAGGACCTCTGGCTCCAAAATTTCCCTTATGTAACGATCACTGTTTAGGTTGCTCGCAACGTGCACTAGATGGTATCGACAATTATACCCACACCATGATGCTAGGTGTTTGTGCAGTATGATGCTGGATAACACACTGTGGGAGCAGACGTTCCCCCCTGTAACGTCTGACGCATACTCTTCCATCATCGTACTCCAGATGAGGTGTCTGTCGCCTCATGCCGTTGTTCTATTGCGTGCTCTACTGCCAGGTTTTCCGCTTGTTTGCTTATTTTCATCATTTTCCTTGATTCCCCTCTGTCCATTTCATCCAAACACGCATCACTGTTCTGGCATTACACTGCGTGCGGGCTGCGATTTCTCGATACGAAAATCCACCCTCTCGCATACCAACGATGCGGTTCGTACGAACACTATTAGTTGCTGGTATGGCACCCTCCGCTTTCCACGAGGCATACTGACCACCAAGGAAACGTTTACCGCAGACAGAGGACGATAAACAGATTTCAACTCGCCTTTACAGTCCTTTATATACCTGGAACATGCGACTGATAAGAAGTCGGTTCTCGTTCCACGCATGAGCATTCGTTTTGTAATTCTAATCATTTGACTTCCTTACCTCACTTTACATTTCCTGTAAGTTTGGCTCAATTTGCATAACCCCAGGGGAACAGTCAACAGGGAAAAAAATTGTGTATGTAGGAGCCTCGCCTCCCCCCTGGGGGGGGGTGGGAAGTCACCCCTCGAGAGGAGTAAATTTTCATGATGGGTATCTTTCAAAAAAACTCGCCAATACCTTTAAAACGAATGGTTGAACCATCGATCTGCGATAATTTAAAACAAAGTTATCGATTTTTTTTACTTTTAACGGAAAAAAACTTGGAAAAAAAAATCGTATATATTTTTTTTCCTTTTAATATTGACAATAAAATGGACTTTTTTTGGATATTTAGTGTTATACTACTTCTCTAATATGGAAATCGTCTGCATTATCATAAAATATAATTTTTTTAAATACTAATTATAATAAGTTATTTTTTAAAAACAGAATTATTTTTTAATAGCCGAATTAAATTCTATATAAATGTAGGTGCATCAATGAAACGAAGGGTTGAGGGGGGCGGTAGCTCCCCTCACACAGAACTAATTATCATATAAAACTCTTCCGAAGCCTAATTTGAATTGTTTAACGCAGGTTTACATAACAGTACTCGTTATCTTACCTATTAATCTGCAACCTGTATTTATAGTATTAAATTTCATTGTAAGAGAAAGTCGTGTGAGTGACACACCAGATTATTTCTTTAACACAACACTTAAATAATAAAAAAAATGCAATATCAATATCACTAATTCCAGTATTTTTAAAAAGATGTGTGAATACAATATCTTAAACTGAAAAATAAATTGTTTAAAATGATTTAAGTTTAATTTTTCTTTAACTATCTCCAAGGCAGTAAAAGTTCGTTGAAAAAAAAAAAAAAAAATCAATATAGTAATTTCTAGAAATTGCACTTAACAAAAGAAATTTATCGAAGTGGAAAAAAAGTACTTTAAAAGGAGTTCTTTTCCTTAAAATCATAAAATCGTTAAACATAAATCAAAACTTTTATTATTAAAAAAAAGAAAAAAAAAAAAAAAAAAAAAAAAAAAAAAAAATAGCAGACTGCTTGTCAGATAGATCAAAAACCAGACAGTGGAATAATCTTCAAAGTACATTAAAAGATGTGCCTAAAATATAGAAGATGCAGTTTGAAAAATAAAGTTCTTTTATCCATAAGAGACATCACAGTAAAGTATTTTGCTTTCCTTTACGCGTGATTTAAAGTAAATTTAATAAGCATGTAAATTATGCTGAGAATCGACGTAAAACTCAGGAAATAAACAACTTAATTGAATAAAATTGCCTTTCACTAAACAAATTCGTCGTTTTATATATATATATATATATATATATATATATATATATTTTTTTTTTTTTCTAATCTTAATTTGAATTGTGAGTAAGGTAGTAAATTTGATTCTCTAATGAGGTAGTTATATAAGGTTTAAACACAACTTAATGATATCGAAAGTGTTTTTATTGTTATTGGTAAATTTTATAAGTGTTAAGCGAGACTTTATTATTTTTATCAAACGATGTATTTAGTGTCGTTATTTTTAACAAATGAGAAAATTTTATGAATCACTTATTAGTGATTTAATGAACAAGAAGGAAATTTTATACAGATCGCATATATTGTACAACACTTTCAAGCTGTTCTAATTAATAATTTCCAAAGTATCTTAAAACATTCGTATAATACACAATGTAGTTAAAGAAAAGAACAGCAAAGAAAGAAAGAAAGAAAAAACTTAATTAGTAAGAGAAATTGTTATCAACTATTTTGTTTTCCTAATTGCGGGATTTGGAATTAAAATTCTGTTAAGACTCGGTATTAAACTCGGGAAACAAACAACTTAATTAAATAAAAATGCCTCCCCCCACCCTCCCACCCCCCAAAAAAAAAATTAAATTAAATAAAAATCGTTTTAGATTATTTTTTTTTTTAACTATTACATTTAACAACCAAGAAAATAATATGAATCACTTAAAAAAAAAAAAAAAAAAAAAAAAAAACAAGAAAGAAAATGTATACAATTTGCTTAAAGGTATAAAACAATTTCATATTGTACAAATTTATTTATAATTTTCAAGGCACCTCGAAAGATACGCATATAATAGCTGTAGTTTGAAAAAGCTGGAGACAAAAAGTGTTAAAAACGTTTAGCGCAAATGGAAATGCATTTCAAGCAATTTCGAATTGTAGCCCTTAATGCATCTGAATACTTTAGTGTATCCCTGTAAATCTTAACATTCAACGTACCCTATTCTACAGGAAACATATGACCAACAGATGTCAGTTTCATTGTGATTTGTGCAGAGCGAATTTATTCAAGTAGGATTTATAAAAATGCCTCTCACAAAACAGGATGCATTGTCGTACTTTTGGATGTCCTGTACACAAACTATTTGTGATACTTATATCATTTTAAATTGGGAACATGTCATAATGAACTTGAATAACATATATCATTTTGAAGACATTCCTGTAGTGTTTACGGATGCTAGAGGCGAACAGACGTATAGATAGGCAGATGGACAGTAAGATGGACAAATTCAAATCATAACAAAGGCAAAGAGTTTATCGAAGGAATAAAAATTATGGAACTTGAATTGTAATCTAATTCAAAACACTGTAGGGCATTAAGGCGTACGACAAGACAACAGACGCATTTTTTTTTCAGCAAGACAAAACATGCGAACGGGCTTCATACGGGTGTTTACAGATCACAGCCTTTATATAGAAAAATAGACTAAAACTAATAATAATAATAATAATAATAATAATAATCAGGTTTGACACTCACACGAATTTCTCACGCCCTGCATTCAATAATATAAAGGTAGATTGCAGCTTAAGTGGTACGATAACAAGTACTGTTATCTTACCCCAAACCTACGTTAAAAATAATTTCAACAAGGTTTGGGAGCAATTTTATTTGACAAGTGTCTCTATGTGAGGAGGGCAGCCGCCCATCTCAACCTCCCTTCTGAATATAGTATCGACATATATACAGAATTCAAAATTGTTATTTTATTTAAAAGGCTCTTCCAAACTATTCAGACTATTTTCATAAGAAAATGGTCTGAATAGTTTGGAAAAATTCCCATTCTTTGAAACTTATCAATCTTCATCAAGTTTTTAAAGCAGCAACTTCATATAAACTTCAAAATACAACATCTGAATTACTGAAATTATTTGCTTTTAAGTTACGCTGATAACAGACATATACTAAAAACAACCACTAAAAACTTGACTTTAGTATTAAGGTAACCTCAAAATGCGGAATTATACAAAAAGCACTGAAATCTTAATATATATATATATATATATATTACCTTATGGGTATGAGGAACATTTTTATTCCTGAGCAATTTTCCTGGACATGGTAAAATATAGTAATGCACTACTTCCAATTACATTCAGTAGAAAATAAGGTTATCACTTAATTATTGTTAACCTGTATGTCTTCTGTAAATTATGGGCTCACCACACTGCGTACTTAAATACAGATTTGTATTAATAGCACACAGTGAAATGCACTTTTAGTAGTTTTTCAAGTATAGTTCCACTATATTTTAATTCTTTGGGGGTAGCCTTCTAAAGGAATGGTGATCTTCATAACATATTCTACACGGGAAATTCTTTTATTTTACATATAAAATATATGTGCATTTCTTTGGGTTTAGCGCAGTCTATAGATGTTAAACTGTACCTACAAAAATTTCGCTGGTAGACGTAATGTATTTGAACTTTCTTTATATGGTTTGTATGCTAAATATTCGCTTGATTTCAGCGCAAAGTTTAGAGTAGACTCCCTATAAGACAGATTTAGAATTCCGAGTTTGGACTTCAGGCTGCTATTTGTTCTTGAGATATGCTGATAACATAGACATACACACACACACATACACATATATATGTATGTATATACACACAGACCAGCTGCTAAAAACATGATTTTCGGATTCAGGGACCGCAAAATGTATAAATATATAAAAAACTCAATTTCGAAAATTTCACCGAAAAACAATACTTTCTCTACTATATATAAGAAAAAGTAAAAAGTTTCTATCACATAAAATAGGCCTGTCGTACTAATTTAAATTCCGTCTCTGGCGGAGATTTTTATATTTCTTTTTATCAGAATGCATCTATAATGTCAGTTTTCTTTGTATATTTTTCTTTTCTTTTCTTTCTTTATTTTTGTGAGACTTTTAAATTAAATTTAGTAAACAAATAAGTTGCGCCAAGCATTGGCATTAAACTGAAAAGTAAGCACTTTATTTGAATGAAATAGCCATGCTACAAACAAATTCGTCGTTTCAATTCATTTAATTGTAAGAAAATATTTCAAGTAGTAAATTTGATTCTAAAATGAGTTTAAACACGACTTAATGATGCTGAAAGTTTTTATTGTCATTGGTACGATGCAATTTCATTATCATTTAGTGTTTGAATTTTTTATTACTCTTAAAAAATGAGAATTTTTGCAAGTCACTAATGAAAATAAGACGGAAAATTTCTGTGTCTTGCATACAAGCACCTTCCAATCGTACAGCTGAATAATTTCTAAAATATCTTGAAAGTCGCGGGTATAATACAAGATGTAGTTCGAAAAAATATATACCTGATGCGTCATAAATTCGTGCAAACTTCAAAATTTTATAAGAAGAGAATAGTGCTCGGAAAAAATGCCGGTTTTCTGGAATATGATCTGAGTGACAATAGATATTTTTCCATGAATTAAAAAAAAAAAAAAAAAAAAAAATGAATAGTAACAGTAAAAGTGCGCTCACGCGTCACACTGAGACTTTTTAGGCAAATCAGACTAGTCATAAAGCACTTGGATTCGTTATTTAATGTCGCCAGCATACTGTCACCCAAACAGATGTTATGAACTGTCCACAGTATTGCCAACTGTAGAAATTTGTCCCGACGCACAGTGCGACGTACTGCAAATCTAGCGGGACAGAACCCTAAAAATCAACTCTCAAAATAATAACTTTTGACCTTTCAGAAACAAAGTACAGTCGGCAGCATAATTTTTCGAGCACTAGCCAATAATTCCTATATTTAAAAAGTACACATAAGATTGTTTTGTTAAATAAATCCTTGTCAAATCATGTTCTTAGACTGACTAAGAACATGACTCGATAAGGATTTATTTAACAAAGCAGTATTAAGCGTACTTTTTTTAGACAGGGATTATTGCTAGTGCTCGAATAATTTTGCAGCCGATAGTAGATACCCCAGACAAATCATTCCCAAAATATAATATCAATAAGCACCCGCCTTCCTTTGCGATTCTTTACAAGTTCCCACCAGTTTTTCATAAAGGCAACCGTCAGTTATTTCCATGCGCTTCATTTTACAGGTCATGTTGTGAAGATACGGGCTTCCGATATATTTTTTTGAGCATGGATATTTTGCATCAAGGTATGTAGTTTATATTTTCATACGTTAATAAATTTTTCATACTTATTTTATAACATTAGATCAAATTTGTGTTAAAATTTGTTTTAAATTAGTAAAAATTTTATATCCTTATAATGCCAAAACTTTTGTACATCATTGTACACGCTGATTCTAGTTCGATTTTATTTCCCGTTTCTTGTAGTCTTTATACAGGTAAATTTTATCTGCAGTCATCTGCATCTTAAGAAGATATTTATTAATATTATTTATTATTATTATTATTATTATTATTATTATTATTATTATTATATTTATTTTTATTACTTATTAGTGAAAACATAGACTCTGTAAGTTCTACTGGTAGTGAATAAATGAAATAATTTTGTCGAATATATATATATATATACATATTACATAGTAATTATAATTACTGTATAAATTTGCATCTATATTAATGTTGCGACAAGTAGTCTGTTGTTTATTTTTATGTATTGTTAACATTTACTAATTGTAAATGGATGTCTGCTATAATTAAATGAATTTTATTCGTATATGTAATTTTGTCCCGCTAGATTTACAATCCGTCGCACTGTGCGACGCATTTTCAGTAGTTCTCTTTAGCATGTAGGGACGGAGTATAAGGACTTTTTAGAGGTACACTTTCCCCGGGACATTATCGGGATATCCTGATGATGTCCCGGGGAAAGTTATGCCCTACGGTCTTTCTCATCACGGACGTAGAGACTATAGAGATATTCTGAACTGTCCGTAAGGACAGGGCAAAAGTAACACTCAGCTATAATAGGCGTACTGACGCGCCCATAGATATAATAATTTATATAGATCTATCGTCCCCATGTTAACGAGCAAAGATTTTTGATGCGGAAAAAGCTTTTTGGCATCAGCCATTAGAGAGTTAAAATCGAAAATAGTAATAGAATAGAATGTTTATGAATTTTGAAAGTGTCGAAATATTTCGCGGCTTTTAAGTGTTCTAATAAATATATAAAAAGAAATGGGATAAGTTTTCATAAATAAGTTATAGTCAAGTGTAACTTATCAATGTTATTATAAAATTGTCATCATAAATTATCATAATAATAATAATAATAATAATTGTCATTATAAATTATCATTATAAATTTTATAATCAGTTGCTTTGTTATTATTATGATATAATTACTGTCTTCATATTTAATGAAATACTTTTTTTTTAATTTTAATATTTTTTTAATATTTTATATTAGTAAGTAATATGAAATTTTCAAAATTAGTTTAAATGTAATTAGTAGTCGCATAAGTTTTAATATATAATTAGTATATTGTGGCCACCAGAAGACTCTCTTCTATATATAATTCTATACAAATTTACGCAATACAAATTATTTATTAAATTATAACTTATTAAAATTATTTTCCATGATGAATGCAGACGATATTATCTCAAGGAAGTATAGTAAGAAATGCCAAAATAAAGTTGGATATGAGTATACTAGAGTATCCGCGATTGTAATGAAATGCTCGCCCTCTGGTGGGCTAAGGTGAAATTACAATAAACATGGTTTAATTCGAATTCCATACAGCCGCCATTTCTTCACGATATTTAGTTTCACATATATTTATTGAATAAAAATGAATAAATACGGTAAAAAAGATAACACATACTTTTGTGTGCCACAGTGTAACTCCAAAGGATCAAGAAATCCAGAATTGAGCTTCCATTTATTTCCAAATGACAAATTTAAAATTTCAGTTGCTTCGGCTAATGGAAGTAAAGAATTAATCAGATGATTTGAAACTAATATTTGCTCAACTTCAGTTAAAAATCTACTTCCGATCGAACTTTGAATAAACTGAAGTATTTTTTCCAAAAGCAATCAATTTTCCATAATGTAATGGCGGAGAAATTATAGTACGAATATTAAGTAGAATAAGAAAAAGAACTCTAATGGAACACACGTGGCAATGTTTACTAACAACTGCAGTGTTCACAAAGCGCCGTCTATCGATCATTACAAACGCGGATAGTAAAAAATGAAAAATGAAAAGAAAGAAAAATGGGTATCTGGAATTGTTCCTTTTCTTTTAGTACATAAACTATTCATAAATTTTATTTGCTAAATTATCTATAGGTATTCCCGTGTATATTCACTCGGGAAAAAACATCCATAAGAGAGTAAAATGGCCGTTTTTTTCCAAATGAAAAGGCATAATTTTTTCCTCGTCAATGATCAATCTATGTCTTATTACTATATCTATGGACGAGCCTCACTTGACTTACCTCGCGGTGGTGATCATGATGAACATCTTTTGCTTAAAATAAATGCAGAATCTCATGTTGTGATATGTTTCATTGTCTGTTTGTGTTTGCCTGGCTTGCATAAATTGGCTCAGTATGATGCGTAAACGCCCTCTTTCGGTTGTTTTTAGAATCATTATTCCATACATATATATAGGAAGGGGGGATCCATTGTTCGTCTGATTGCATTCCTGCAAATTGGAAATTTTCCAATCAATACATTTTTCTTATGAAACTGTAGTGCACTACTTTTTCCTCTTTGCGTTATTTTCATCTAGTGAAAACTGGGAAGCCTTGGTTATGTTTTCAGAAACACATTTTTATAAATTTTATTTTAGCACTAAAAAGTTAATATGGTAGTACATACTAAAGGGAATTTTATTGACAACAAGGATATAATTGTGATACTATAAATAATGCAGAGAAAAAAAACTCTAAATTTATTAATTTTTAAAACATAGTCAAGTGGGTCAAGCCTCCCTTTATAAGGGAGATTCGACCCATGGTACGAGAGGCTTGGCCCATGCAATAATGTATAATTTTAAGGGGAACGATAATAATTTTTTTTTTGTAATTTTGAAAACATTAAGTGTAAAATGTTTAATATTATAATTGTACACTCTGAAATCTTTTAAAGATTATGTATACAATTATTATATTTTATTAATACATTTATAGTACTTTAAGCTGTAATAAAAGTTAAAAAATTAATAATTTAATTATAAAATTGTCGGTACAAATCAAGTAAATAGGACATTTTATTCATGTTAAATATATTTTATTAAGTTTGTACATACAATTACAAACTTAATATAATACTGATACATTTAGTGCATACATTAAATGCACTAAATGTATCAGCCTTAATTTGAACTGATAAATTTATCTTAATGGCATAAACTGGGGAAAATTAAAATTAAACTGCATTTTCATAGCTTTGGCAATTTAATCATATCTGTTAACTGCACAACAGATAAGTCTTCTTTTTCAGGATATATAAATTCATACTCATCATTTACAATTTCATGTGTCATCCAGCCAACAAAATAACACAAATCATTCTTTGTTGCAAATTTTACTACAAAGTCGCCATTATAAACTTATACTTTCATGTTTTTTCAGTGATAACTCCTGATGTATACTCCTGTCCACACCGCCAATTATGAGAAGCTATTATACCTCTAATCCCTTTGTGTGGGTTTTGTTTATTGTTTGCAACTGTAAACTGTTTAGTATTCTTTGGAGATAATCCATAATACAGTTTGAATCATATTATTAGAAATTCAGTCAAAAGTTTTTCTTCCTCATCTGTAAACATTCGCCTAGTTTTGTAATTAGGGTGCATATAACCATGTCTTCCCTGTTTTTTTTACTCAACTTGTATTTTCTTAAATACCTCTCAAGAGTTATTTGTGCATTACCATATTCAACAGGTGTGGTATGAACACTAAAATCTTCACCAATAACTTTTTTCTCTGCTATCTTCACAACTTCTGTGGAATGTATAGATTTCTGTACAGATTTTCAAAATTATTTAACTACGGGAGCCTGCGCCCAGTGGCCAATCTCCCTTACAGAGAATTGGCCAAGCCTCCCCAACTAGCTATTTTGTAAAGAATTGCACCTGGTGATTTTAAGCCTACTTCATTGCAGAAACTTTTTATCTTAAATAAAACCTTATGTTTAAAAACCTTACTTTTGGGGTTGAAAAACATTCTTTTTTTATTTTCTCCACACTGCTAAGAAGCATCTCAATGAAACTAAGGTAGATGTACAAAGATACTAGTAGCTTTTAATACCATCTAGTAAGAAAAAGCTAAAATATTTTTAAATACTAAAATTGAAGGGTAGGCCAAGCCTCCCCAGTTTTCCCTACATTAAATAAACAAGTAAAATAATGTTAAGAATCGACATAAAACTGAGGAGATTGGTATTTAATTAAATAGAACTGCCTCATTAAAAGCATATTCGTCTTCTCTGATTTTTCTTTAAATTGAAACAAATTATTCCAAGTAACAAATTTGACTATTCATAGGAAAAACTGCTGTAAATTATTTTACTTCCGTTTTCGTGTGATTTTTTAAAGCGAGTTTAATACGAAAGTAAATTGTGTTAAGCATCGACGTTAAACTAGAGAAATAAGCAACTTTATCAATCGAAATTCCCATAATAAAAGCAAATTTGTCTTTTCAGATTTTTTTTTTCTCATTTTTTTTAATATAAGAGAAAATTTTAAATACTAAGTTTGACTCTGTAATAGTTTAAGCACGATTTAATGCTACTAAAAATCTTTTGCCATTGATACGGTGTCGTTTTATTATTGTCAAGTGATAGAATTGTTTAATTCCTTTAACAACTCAGAAAATTCTATGAATCAATAAAAAATAAATAAATAAATAAATAAATAAATAAAATAAATAAAAATAAATAAAAATTATGCGGTTTACACAAAATATAAGACACTTTCTAATTATCCATTTAACCCTTAAATGCCTGATTTTTTAAAGAATCAGTTTTAAAATGCATGTATTTTACCATGTAATAATTTTTAGCCCTGGTGTTTCCTTTACATGATGAAAGTTGATTTAATAATACTATCAGTATGTAATTTATTGGCAACGTTAGGCACTAGAGTTTTAATATTAGTCTAACAGTATTCTAGAAGCAAAATTGGGTATGTTGCCGAAAGGCAACATACAGCATTTAAAGGTAAAATAATTTCCAACCTAGACAGACTTGTAATAAAACAACAATAGTGAAAAAAACATTTTTTAACTATTTATTTTAAGAAGAGTAATTAGTACAAATAATGACAATTTCGTTAGATTTTTTTTCTTCTGTTACTTTGTAAATATTTTTTGAGTATAAAATTATTTTAAATCCTTAAATTGAATTCAACAGTACGGAAAAACTCAAGTGATTGGAAATGAATATCAACTTGGTAAATATGCATAATAGGGTAAAAAAAAATCCACAACAATTGTTTCTGATCGACCTATTTAAGCACGACTTTTCATTTACCGAGAGAATCGCGAGTTCTAATTCCACATCTCCTATGTCCAATACAGAATCAAACCCACAGCTGGATTTAGAGTCAACCCGAACACAACAAAGACAATTTTATCGTCTGGAACCTGAAAAAGATTTTTACGACGGCATGAGATTTATTTATATCCGGACTCAAACCCCCCGCCCATAAAAAAGGGGAAAAGAAAATTAATAATTCATCTAAGTCATTAAACGCCTTTTTTAAATTTCAATATAAAGTAAATTAGCAATGTTGCACAGTTTTTTGCAACCCGACTCGTACACGACTTACTGAAAAAGAAATTGAATACTGTAACAGGGTAAAGTTTGTTGCCCCATCAAGTACAGGAAGGTTTATTGTGTTAATTTTCGCATATATATATTTTTTAGCGGGCAATTGGGGGGGGGGGGGTCATCTCCGTTAAAGTATACCCACTTTGTTTCAGAAGTCGAAAGAGAAATGTAAAAACGAACGCCTTCATAAAATTCAAATTCATAAAAACAAGCTTTTCACAAAGTTTCATTTTATCGAAAGTGATCCTTTAAAAAAAAATTATTTTTGTGTTTTCAGTATTATTTTGAAAGACTGCCTATACTTGAGAAAATTATTTATTATTACACTATTGAAACAGTATTAACTCATATATTAAACATTATGTAGAGTAACTCTATATTGGAAAGTTTCACAATATATGTATATATATATATATATATATACACTACCGTGTGAAGAGTAGATAGTAGATTTTTAAAAACATAAAAACGGGTAGCTGTGAAGAATTTGTAGGAGTTTATGGAACGTAAACACAGTTAATTAACACTGTTTTTAAATGCTGCGGAGAAGTGAATCACTGGAATTAAACGATTTTACTCGAAGACGTATTGTTGGCCAATTTGCAGGTGGTAAATCTCAGTGTGATATCAGCGCTAAATTAAACGTGCCTTTGTCAACTGTTAGTCGTGGAGTTCAAAAGAGATGAAAAGATAAGTGCTTCGCTACTATCAGGAAGACCTGGACCTTCTGCCAGGTAACAGAGGGTCATGATTCTCGAAAAATCTGTGGAAGATGCGGTTATATCTCCGAATTTGTCACGTCGAACTGTTTAGAGGTATCTACATAGCATTGGCCTTTATAAAAGAGTAACCATAAAAAAAAATCTCTGTTAATAACAAAAAAAAAAAAAAAACGGAGATTTGATTGAGCAAAAGAAATGATTTCTAAGGATAAAAACTCATGGCGAGATTAAAAATTAAATTAATTTTCAATTATTATTATTCAATTTTCAAAAATTTTAATGCTAAAAATTAAATTAATTTTCATACATTTATTTATTTATTACTAGCCGCCTTCGGCGACCAGCTGGTTCGCGATCCCTGAAAAATCCGACTTTACGAAACTCCCGCTCGGTGGCGCCTGCGGCGCCTTTTTCCCGTTTCAGGTCTAATAACAGCTTATCGATAAATCGTGAAAATGGCTTATTGAAAGCGCAGTAAATTCCCGTGCGGTAGCGCCTTCGGCGCCTTCTTCCCTTTTCAATATCTGAAACAGCCTGTTCGCTCACCATGTTATGATCTTTCAAATTTCTGACTTTAGCTAAGTCCCGCTCGGTGGCGCCTGCGGCGCCGTATAACATTTTTAAAAAAATATTTGTGTCTGAGTTATCTGTGGTTTTCTCCAAAACTTCCTTAATTCCGGGGTCCGGGCTTCATATCGTTAAAAATTATTAGTACGAAATGTGAGCGAAAATCTGAATTTGAAACTCTGTAAAATATAAAAGAATAAAAATTTTCTGGTTTTTTCCGTAGTTTTCTCCGAAAGTTTCGTACAGAATTTGAACGGCTTATATCATTTTAATAGCCTGGAATAAAAATACTTTAAAATATCTTTTGAATGATGTATTATGTATTACAATAATGAATATCTATGATATATTTTAGACTCAAAATGGCTAATCTATCAAGGGCGATTAACGATTTCTATTGAAATCCATCTAAAATTTAAGAATTCCAAAACTGCTTTTTTACAACCGAATTCATAAAATACAAATCAATATTATTCTGTTAAAAGTAACTCATTAACAGATGAAATTGGTGAATGGTGTCATTAACAGATGAAATAAAAATGAATTTAAATAAATATAATATGTCTATTTATTTTATTTTTAACGCTATACTTTAGATTTTTTAACTGCATACAGGTGAGCCATAATGACGCGCAATTTCGAAGTTCTGCTTTTGATCGATTTTAAATTAAAAAAATTCAAAAACTGCTTTTTTTATTTCCAGTATACTTTGTCACGTGGGCGAAAAACAAAAAAGCAATTTTTCCCGACCTCTAGCACCTGGCACTGAAGAATCTTATTCTCTCTTCTCTGTCAAGGTCAGTTGCAAGAGTTTCAGAATTTCATCGCAAACTGCCGCGATACTGAAAATTAAAAAAATTATAACTCATTCAGTTTTTGAAATTTTCTCTCAATCTTTTGGGTATACAATTGTTAAAGCGAGATCTATATACAGAAAAAAAAGAAATAATTTATCACTAAACGCTTTTGAGTTATAAAATGTTTTGTGAAAAAATCGATGTTTCGTAAAATCTAAAAATATGGATCGCTAATCCGTATTTTGTAAAAATGTTTATATGGTTCGAAAGAGGATTAAATGTCCTTTCCAAATATACCAGTTGTTAAGAAATGGAACCGTTACTCGGTCGTACAGGGCGTTTCAAAAAAAGACAATCGAGAAAAAGAGAAATTTTCGACCCTTTTTAAAACTTTTTTTAAAAATATAAAAAACCCGTATTTTTTAAAAAAAATTGTACCGTAAGAATCGGTAATAAATGCTCTTTCTCGTGGTACAGGTGTATTTTCGATATTTCCAACAGATCGGAAGCGATCACTTTAGAAAAACCCGCGAAATTTTCCTCTCTCTGCTTTCTCTTTTGAGGAACACGCTGAAGGGCGAAAATTACGATCCGCTCGCTTTTTAACTAGGCATTGGTCGACGTTTTAATTAATATCTCCGGAACTAATTAAAATTTTTAAATTCTGTTTTCACTATCAACTCGGGAAGGCTTCTGAGCACCCGTATGTCAAATTTTATACTTCTGCGTTCAGTAGGGGCTGAACGTATAGATGCACAGACAGACAGACAGACAGACAGACAGACAGACAGACAAACATCTTCTTTTATTATTATAGATTTTTTACAAAAATCTACTAATTCATGTTTTTTAAAACCGCTAATGCATTTAAACATAAATAATGTCTCATGCAAAAACGAATACAGTAAAAGTCTTCGTTTCATTTTTACTTCCATTACCCTACTACCGTAGGTAATGGAAGTATTGTATTCGGTCTGAAAATTCGATATCGGGTTTTCACCTGATTTACACGTTTTAAGGTCCCCTGAGTCCAAAAAAGTGGTTTTTGGCAATTGGTCAGTGTGTATGTATGTGTGTATGTATGTATGTATGTATGCGGAGAATCTTCTGGCTATTATAGCTCAGAAACTAATAAAGATAGATCTACGAAACTTTAGAATTGAAATACGACTGGTGTACAGATGAAATTTCCAAATTTTGGTGAAAATTGAAAAACCGGAAGTGGGACATCGGAAACCGGAAGTGGAACCGTAAGTCCGTATCTCAAAAACGGCTCTAACGATTTTCTTCAAACTTGCTATATAAACACTCTATTAGATGTCCTTTCGAATGATATAGTTGGTTAGTTCAGGAAAATTGATAGGCGGCCTGTATAAATAGCTCAATATCAGGCCTTGCAAAGGCGTTCCTTTAAAAACGGTTGTACGGATTTTTTTCAAACTCGCCATTTTAACTCACTTTTAAATATGCTTTTGTATGTAATTATTTTTTTTCGGTCAATAATTGATTTTTTGTAAAAGTTGGTATCTCAAAAACGGCTCTAACGATTTTCTCTTTAGATTACTTTTATGTTTTCTGATCACATTATCTCTCAAAAATCCATATAATACATGTAATAGCGGGTAATGGAAGTCGTGTGGTTGTTTCACACCAGATTTTTTAATTTTAAAACAATTTTGTTTTTTTCTGGCAAAGTTTATTGATTATGTATATAATAAAAAAGTGCTTTACTTTTATAATTGTCTTCTATAGTAATGATTTAAATTTCAGTGCTATACATTGTTGCCTTGCTAGTTGACATAGGTAATCTGTGCTCAGTTCCCTATCGTATATTTTTTTTTCTTATAAATTTGTCATCATCATCTTTTTCAAGGATTAGGCTGAGAGCCTGTTCCGACCGTTTTCTGGGTCTGCCGCGGTCTCGCTTGCTCCTTGGAACGTAGCAGAAGGCAACCCTCGGTAGTCTTCCGCGTGTCTTGCGTTGGACATAATTTTCTCAATTAGAGTGGTATTCATTGGTTTTGTCTAAGAGGCTAAAAACGTTGAATTCTCTTCTAATATCTTTATTTCTGATTTTATCCGTAACTGTGCAGACCTTTAGAGGTCGTAGGTACCGCATCTCTGCTGCCTGGATTCTGTTTCTATTTTGGGCATTCAGGGTCCATGGTTCTGAGCCAGACAGCAATATGGGCATTGCCATAACCCTATTAAATTTCAGCTGCGTTTTTTTTCTTGTTTTTCTCTTTAGTGTTCTTATGTCACAAATGTGTTGGAATTTGTGTACTTTTTTTTTTTAGAATCGTTATTATAGCTGATAAATTTGCACTGCATTATATTATAGTATATTCATGTTAAGAGCAATGAATTCAAACGATCATCCAGCACGGCCTAAAAGTGAAATGTCTCTCCTAGTAGGCTACCCTCTCCCTACTTTGATGCATTTAACTTATCCTAAAATTTGCAGTTTAACTTTATTAGGATACGTTGCGTATTTTAATTTTCCTGCATATCCATACTATTTCCAATCATATAATCCCCATAATGCAAGTTTATGTGAAATATTGTAATATT
This sequence comes from Salticus scenicus, assembly GCA_963930645.1. Lineage (NCBI taxonomy): Eukaryota > Metazoa > Arthropoda > Arachnida > Araneae > Salticidae > Salticus > Salticus scenicus. The sequence continues at coordinate 9,894,002 of OZ005655.1, read as the reverse complement.
TTATTATATTATGAAAAAATCTTTAATTTCGAATAATAATTTAAAAAGCTTTTAAAGTAGAAAATTGATATACAATAATGTTAATGCCACTATGATAAATAACATTTTAAAACTTATCGGGCATGTTTATGATGCAAATAATTCTCATGACGTCTGTTTATACAAAATTTTGCCCTATTCTCTCATATTAAGAAAATTTAAAATTTCGAATAACTTATGCGGTTTTCAAATTATAATATTGCAAATCAATAAGGTTCTTTCTAGTATTATAAGTAATATTTTAAAACTGGTCTGACCTTTTACGATCACCCATTCATCAATGTCTTTACACAGATTAACACACTAATTTACTTATGAAAAGGGGTATCATAGTGATTATGGGATTTTCAAATTCCTCACATTTTCAAACGCGTAAAAACATAATAATCCGAGGTTGAAAAGATCACAAACACCTAAAGTTTTCCATATCAGTAGTATATGGGAAATAATATGATAGAGTAATATTCAATATAATATATAATACAATATTAAAATACAATAATATTTCAAAGTGCTATAGTCGTCTACCTAATTTATTTTGCCATTTTCTTTGTAATAATAATAAAAAAAGTTTTAACAAAAATCCATCCAATTGCTTTTTCAAAAGTTCATGCAAACAAAAAGCAAAGTAAATTGAAAAAGTTTTTAATATCTTTTTTTTTTCCCTTTTCTTTAAATTCATTAAATCGATTAAAAAAAAAAAAAAAAAAAAAAAAAACCATAAAACTTTGAACAAAAGACGTGCAGACAGTAAGTAGTTCCGACTTATAAAAACCAGACACTGTGATTATGTCAGAGTAAAGTGAAGGGTAGTGCATATAACACAAGATGAAATTTGAAAGGAATGCTTTTGTTTGAGAAAAAAAATTTGAATAGGTTATTTTATGATTCACTTTGAACGTCTTGAAATAAATTCAATAATGGAAATTATACCTCATGCATTAACATTAAGAGAAAACCAAACAAGTTTATTGAAGAAAATATCTTTTTTTTTTTTTTTTTTTTTTTTTTTTTAGATAAGAATTTTTATTAGTATTGTTAGGATAATTACTTTTAGAGAGCTATTAAAAGTAAGCTTTATACCGTAAAATTTTTATCGCACTGAATTAACACTGAAATGTTAAAAGTGATTAGCTGTTATTGTTCGTTAGTTTTTCTTTTCCTTAATCTTGAACTTATATTAAGATCGCTAAGATATTGTAAACTGAATGATAAATTTTTGGCTCAAATGAAAAATTACCAAAATTCTCAGAAAACATAAGAAATAGTCCTCTATCTTAAATTTTATTAGCATAAAATTATTTTTTTTTAAATATTTATTTTTTATTCGATAATTTTTCTTTTACATTTTCTATAAAAATGTAACTTTCTGTAAAATCTATTATTAATGTTAAGCTGTCTAAGATATAATATTCCAATGACAAATATGAAAAATAAATAATAAAAGGAACATTTATTTTTAAAAGAAATGAGTAGTATGTGAAAGCCCAGAATTCGCCTGTGTTTATTTGTTTTACAGTTTTCGAAATGTTAGTAAATGGTTTACCAAAAATTAATGCTTAAGGGAGGGAAGGGGGAGAGAGAAAAGTAAAAAAAGAAAATAATGAAAGAGTTTTCAAATCATTGAACTTTCCCTTACTTACGCATACTTCTACTATATATACTTCTTACCTGCGTATACTTTTACTACCAGGGAGCCGCGGTCGCCAAGTAGGTAGAGCGCCGAGCTCGAAATTGGAAGATTGCGGGTTCGATGCTGGGGTCGACCGAATATCATCGTATATATTAATAGTGGCCAGAGCACGTAAAATCCATCGTAGCCGCAATATCTCTATGTTCCCATCCAAACTAATGCCTTTGCGGGTCACCGAAGGAGATTAACACTCCACTCCATGGAAGATCATAATTTTAAGGGCATATCTCCAGAATACTTTTAGGGATGAGACACGAACCATCGCCAATCGCCCATAGCGTAGAGCTAGTTCGACGTAAAATAAATAAATACACGCTCCATTGACCTATGTTTAATAGAGAAAGTATTGGTTAAGGATCGAATTTTCGAAACTGAGTTTTGATATATTAATTCGCTTTGAGGTTCCTTCAATACGAAAATCAGGTTTCTAGAGCTTGATCTGTGTGCGCGGGTGTATGCCATTTTTATCAGCTTAACTCAGAAAGAAATATTAGAAGAAAGTGCAATCTCAGTGTTCTAAATATATATCAGATGAGGATATTACTTGAAACTTTTTATCCAAAATAATAAATAAATAAATAAATAAAATAAAATGAAACATATATTATTCATGATCACACAAGCATGTTTCGTATAGAATAGGGTAAAGATACCAGTGTTCTCCACTCTTGAAATTTGCACCAGTGTTCGCCACCCTCACAAAAGGCATGTTAAAATAAGCGTTTAACAACATCTATGAATCTGAATCTACCTGCGGTAGATTCCCTAGAACCGGGGAATCTAGCTCGAGGAACGGATTCAAATTCATAGATGTTAATTAACGGTTATTTTAACATGCCTTTTGTGAGGATGGTGAACACTGGTGCAAATTTTAGAGATGGCGAACACTGGTGTCTTTACCTTATCACATGAAAATCATTCATCATTCGTCTACAGGGTCACACTAAAAAATTCGCATGTTTAAGAGCTCTGTTTATCAGTTCCTAGAAGGGCATTTCAAATAGTATTATGTGTGTCTTTTACTTTTTACACATTAAGTTGTGTATATATTTACTACGTAGTGAATTTGCAAACGATATACAGTGCTATCCACAATTAATGGAATCTGTTCTTTTCTACTGTGGATGTGGTTGATAAAAGTTCTTTATTATTCCATGTTCAGTAAGATTGCTTAGGAATGATAATTACTCTCCCTTACCCACAAAGCAGATAATGTATTCTTTTGAAAACTTAGTATTTGCTATAATTGTGCGATCTACTTTTTAGCGATTCATGCGTATGTCTCTCTGTTGTCCACATAACTTAAGAATAAATAATTGATAGAAGTTAAAAGGTATTTTGGAGATTGTAAGAGGATGCCATTTTACAATTTTGATCAAAGGTGTCACTTTTCAATGAGTGGCATAAGTTACTCTGTAGAATTTAAATGATTTTTTATTTATTTATTTATTTATTTTTTAATATAATAGCGTGAAATGAATGAGGTTCCAATACTCAAACAGTACATTGAGAAATAACTACAAAACTCTGGATAAACACCATGTAATGCAATAAACTCGCAACAATTGTTTCGGGTTGAAAAAACACACGACCCCAAACACACAGAAATATACGTCAAATATTTCTGATGTTAATATTTTTTCTGTAACTATCAGGGTAAGAGAAAAACAGTGTGAGTACCGTACCAGATTGTTTCTGTTTCTTTAATTCCATTAAACAGATTTAAAGGGAGAAAAAAAATGTCAGAACTTTGAACAAAAAGCAAGCAGACGAAAGCTCAGACTTTTAGAAACAGACACTATAATTATATCAAAATGAAATATAATATTACATATTATATAATTCGAGATACATATTATATAATTTGAAATAGATGCTTTTGTTTGTCAAAAAATGTTAATTATTTTTGCTTTATCCACGTTACACGTCGGTACATAAATGTCATAATAACAAGAAATTACACTTTCTACATCAAAATAACAATTAAACCAAAATTGAATAAAACGTGCTAGGAGAATCATCGTTACACAATTTTTTAAATTCTTATTATTATTACTTTTAGATAATTTTAAAAATGAGTTTTATCCTGTTAAAAGTTTTTGTCATAACTGCATATCAATGAAATATTAAAACTGATTTGGTGTTCTTATCTATTAATTTTCTTTTAAATTTTCGTAATTGTGTTAGTTTCTGTTGGTACATATTTATATTATCCTCACGAAGATAGTGTACTTAAATAATAAAAAAAATGTATTATATTTTACGCCTATTCGATGTTACAGGAATATTTTTCCTTTAAAATGTTCTGTAATAAGTTCTTTTTCCTATGTACCAAATGATTTTTCAAAAATGTTCATATTATTTCAATAATTTGCATTTAGCCATTTAAATGTTTTTAAAATTCAAGTAATGCACTATACAAAAATGCATTTAGAAATTACCGAAATAAAAGTTTTTATTTTGTTTCTTAACAACTTTTTGTTGTTTACAGCAAATTTTGTTCTTTTTGTTCATAATAATAATGCAAAAAGCTATTTCTATTTATGAAATTTATTCTGTATTGCTAATTTAAATTTTCCTACCATATGTTGTATTTAATAAAGAAGCACCACAAAACTGGCGTTGTAAAAATTATTACTTACAAACTTTGAATAAACACCATAAAATGCAATAAACTCGCAACATTGCGTTGCCGCTTTGACTGCAGCACTCGTGCTTACTTTATTCGCCTGATGAAGGGTCGTGTGTTTTTTCGACCCTAAACAATTGTTGCGAGTTTATTGCATTTTATGGTGTTTATTCAAAGTTTGTAAGTAATAACATATGTTGTATTATTTTTACAGTGTTTTGAAAAGAAATAAATATAGTTTTAAAGCTTGGATTTACGTGTTTTGATTATTTAGCAATATTCCTTGAAGAAGTGAGTTTTGCAAAAATCAATGTAATTATTTTTAAAAAGTTTAAAGTAAACTAAACTAAATAAATAAATAAAAGTTTTCAATGCCTTTATACCATGTCTTTCAATTCATTAAATGGATTTAAAAAATATTCAAAACTTTGAATAATAATATACGCCTCGCACATAGATGTTTCTTCTTTTACAAAATTCTTTCATTTAATTTTAACACTTTAACGTTCACCCTGTATTTTATTTTGAAAATTGCTAATCTAATTTAAAAGATAGCTATTAGACACATAGCTGATCCTAAATATGTAAAATAAAAATTAACTTTTTTTAAATTTTTCTATAAATTTATGATTTGAAGCTTCTATATGTGCATTTAAGCTTTGGAAATTTTTTTTTCTCTTAAAAAAAGAAAAAAGTAGACAAAACTAAATGAGAAGTGCTACTAAGGATGCATTACAGATAGGAGAAGATGCACATGTATCCAAATGTTTAATTTTACCAGATTTTTCTTCCTGTATTCATTTTTCTGTTTTTCTTGTTTTTTTTTTTTTTTTCGTATGTGAATAACTTAAAAAAATGTACTTACGAACAAGAAAATTGGACGAAATGTTCATTTTAAAATTATTTATTGACTTTTTTATTATTTAGACGTTGCTCAAAGTTTACAAATTAAAAATTACATTTTTCCAAAAAGCCCTTTATCGAAAAAAAAGAAAAGAAAAAAAAAAAAGTAAAATTTGGATTGAAAAATTCGAGTTTAATTTAACGTTTGGAAGCATGCATACCTTCACAATTTGTAATGCGCCTTTGACACTTCTTATCCATATAGTTTTGTTTGATTTACATTTTTCATTTCTTTCAATTATTATTTTTGAGAAAAATGGAAGTTATATCAGTTCAAATAAATTAATTAATTAATTACTTATGTTAAAGTTATAAAAAAATCAATTACTGATTTAATAACGAATATGCCATCCAAATTTTATATTCATATGTTCATTCATTTCAAAGTTATGCGCAAAAAAAGAAAAAGAGAAAACATGTTTTACCTTATCTTTTAAAGGTCACTGTAATAGCACAGCCCTTCATTAGGGAAAAGAATTAGGCACGAGTGCATCATTAAAGCAGCAAGATGCACTAGCGCCTACTAAGAAATTTAAAATGGTTTCTGCATATGTCTTCCTCTGAAACACCCTATGTTAAATTTGGAAATAATGCTGCTATATACAAAACAAAGAAGGAAAAAAAGTTTAAAAATTAATCAAGGGGACTTGTCACTACTGAAGGTTTCATATAACAGCTTATATCTTCATTTACTATTTATAAATTGAACTGGGTTGGGGACAAAATGTCGCTGACATAAATGAATGGAAAGCAAAATAATGTGAGTGATTGTTGTGTTTTATACAAATCAAATGACACATTTTACATTTTATTTGAATGAGTTGGTAATTATTAATAATTGGAGGGTTTTTGAATAGAATTGTGGACTGTATGGTTTTAAAAATCGCTGGTTTAAATTATATTAAATCATAAATCAGTTTAAAATGAATTTGAAGGACTCACCTTCCTTTCAATTGAATTAATAACATCATATTTAAGAAACAATGAATAAAAGCTTGAATAAATACACCGAGTTGAATACAAACATGAATTATTGACTTTATTTCAGCTCATACGTTAGAATGAATTTTTCCAGCTGACCGCTAGAACACAACAAAAAGAACAAACTCGAATAGAACCGCAGAAAAGTAAAACGGTTCACAGCAAATTGAAAAAAGAATTATTTAAAGTATAACTAACAATTAATTGAAAACATGAATAAAATAAATAATAATAAAAGAAAAAAGAATTAATTTTGCGTTTAAAACACATTAAAATATCAATAAAAAGAATGAATTTAAATCAAAGTTTTTTTTACTAAAGTTCTTTCAGAATTGCATAGTGCTGCCATCTATTGTCAAAATTCAGAGTTCTTAGAATTCTGAACATTCTCCCCCACCGGGAGAAGGAGTGTCACTTTAGCAATAGGGCGTTGAATTTCACTACTCTGAGTCCAAATGCTGACTACACGAACTCTATTATCAGGTCCTGGATAGGTACGAATAATTCTACCCAGCTTCCACTGGAGAGGAATATATTGTGAATCATGAATAGCAACCAAGTCCCCAACTTGAAGATCAGTTCGTGGAGTGAACCATTTAGGTCGATTTTGCAGGTGATGTAGATAGTCTCTAGACCATCGCTTCCAGAAGTCTTGCTTCATTCGCTGGATTAGAGTCCAACGAGAAGATAAAGTGAGATTTGGTGAATTTCCACTTTCAGGAATCTCAAGGAGTGGAACTCCTATCAGAAAATGTCCGGGAGTGAGGGCTCTAACATCAGATGGATCTGAAGAAAGTGGTGTTAATGGTCTGGAATTTAAGCAGGCTTCTATTTGACATAAAAGAGTAGTAAGCTCTTCAAAATTTAGAATGGTAGCCTTACAAGCTTTTAGTAGGTGACTTTTCGTCAATTTAACAGCAGATTCCCATAGTCCACCGAAATGGGGGGAATATGGTGGGATAAAATGCCAATTAATGAAGTTGCTGGTAGCAAAATTTTGAACATTTTCCGAACGAATGATTCGAAATAGTTGCTTAAGATAGTTAGCAACTCCCCTGAAATTTTTTCCGTTGTCACTGAATATGTCTGATGGCAGTCCTCTTCTAGAAACAAATCGTTTTAGGGATGCTAAGAAAGCTGATGAAGATAAATCTGAAACAGCTTCTAGGTGCACCGCTTTTGTGCACATGCAGACAAAAATACAAATATATGACTTCAATTTAACTTTAGATCTAGGCACATTTGGTTTAGTGATGAGTGGGCCAGCAAAATCTAGTCCCACCTTTGAAAAAGGTCGAGTTGGAGTTATACGTTCGACTGGCAACTCACCCATAATTTGTTGGCAAGTTTGTTTCTTCAAACGTTTGCTCAAAATACATTCATTTAGAATTCGACGAATGTAAGAGCGACCATTTTGTATCCAATACTTTTGTCTAATTAGGGAAAAAATCAGTTGTGCACCAGCATGAAAGTGTTTTTTATGATATTGCTCAACAATTAATTTTGTAATGAAATGATTTCTCGATAAAAGCACTGAATATTTCTGATCTTGATTAAGTGACTGATTTCTGGACAACCGTCCGCCAACTCTGATTAAACCTTGGTCATCTAGAAATATATTTAAGATAAATATTTGTTGTTGGTTGGTAAAGGTTGATTTTTCCTGAGCAAATTCAGCTCCACCGAAAACACTTGTTCTTGAATCAATTTAAGAATATGTGTAATAGCACTTGAAACTTCAGGCGTACTGACAAGTCCAATACGTCTAGAATTACGATTACAACTACGAATGTTATAAATGAATCTCAAACACAATGCAAGGATTCTGCAAAGTTTTGAAAAAGAAGAGAATTTGAGTAGAAAATCAGGAAAGGTTTTATGACTAGATGTTGCAACATGACTTAAATTTTCTTCAGAATTTTTCGACTTAACCTTTGAAGATTTGACTAGGAATAAAGGTAACTTGACACTAGCACTAAGCCATTCAGGCCCAAGCCACCACAATTTGCGATGCAAAAGACTCTTCGGTAGAATGCCTCTTGAGGCACAGTCTGCCGGATTCGATGAACTCTCAACATAAGTCCACACTGCTTGTGGGACAAGTGATTTGATTTTGTTTGCTTGATTTGTTACGAACTGATTTCCTTTGGTTGGAGGAGATTCAATCCAATTTAAAGCAATTTGTGAATCGGACCACAAATAAAGTTTATTTACATTAAAGGTTAAAGATTCTAATATTATGGAACTTAATTGTGCAAGCAAGAGTGCAGCACATAACTCAATTCTGGGAAGCGTGACATGTTTTAAAGGATTAACTCTAGTTTTTGCAGCGACAAAGTTAACTGAAATCTCACCTAGAGAAGATAGTGTCCGAAGGTATACTACTGCAGCGTAGGCCTTGCCAGATCCATCACAAAACCCATGGATCTCTATGTGGTTCTCTGGAGATGTTTCACAGTTCAGATATCTTGGTATGCCAATGGACTTTAAGAGTTCAATTTGAGAATTAAATTCTTGCCAAGTTTTCAAAATGGAATCTGGGATTTGATCATCCCAAGCACACTTATATTTCCAAAGCTCTTGCATCATGATTTTTAACATGATCGTGGTTGGAGCTAGAATCCCAAAAGGATCAAAGATTTGAGCTATCATTGATAGCAATTCTCGCTCGGTATGCACCGATTTGACGCCATTCAAATGAATTTTCAATAAGTCTTCTGTCGAATTCCAAACTAGGCCTAAGATTTTTTGGGAGGAATCTTCGGAAAATTTTACATTTTGCCTAGTGGATTTAAGATCTTCTGGTAGATTTTCAATGACTGCGGGTACATTGGAAGCCCATTTTCTAAGTGTAAAGCCTCCTTGATTTAAAACGTGATTTAGGTCTTTGACCAATTGTTTTGCTGCATCAATTGAATGCGACCCACCAAGATAATCATCCACATAAAAGTTCTCGAAAATTGACTGCGCAGCAATAGGAAATTCTGAACTATAATCTTTGGCTAGTTCGTGCAATGTCCTTATAGCCAGGAATGGGGCACAGGCTGTGCCATATGTTACAGTCAATAATCTGAAACTCGCAATAGATTCATGTGGCTGGAATCGCCAAAAGATTCGCTGAAAGTCAACATGTTTGGGGTTTACCAATATCTGTCTGTACATTTTGGCGATGTCTCCGGTTAAGGCTATGGAATATGTTCTAAACTTAAGAAGAAGTTTAAGCAAATCTGGTTGCAACTTTGGACCTATTTCAAGAAAGTCGTTTAAAGAGTGGCCTGATGTTCCATTAGCCGAGGCATCAAATACCACCCTCAATTTAGTAGTTGTACTATCTTCTTTCAAAACCCCATGATGAGGCATGTAAAAATAATCTTTAGAATCAATTTCAGAATTTGGGACTGGTTCCATATGATGTAAGTCAATATATTCTTGCATAAAGCCGTGGTATTGCTCCTTAAGCTCATGATTTTTATTAAGTTTGGATTCTAACAAATAAAACCGTTTTAAAGCATTTGATTGTGAGTCACCTAAATTTGGAGCTTCTTTAAAGGGAAGATCCACCATGTACCTTCCAGACTGAATTCGTCTAACAGTTTTAGTGTATTTTTCTTCAGAACTGTGAATTGGTGTTGCATCAGGAAGGGACTCAATTTCCCAAAATTTCTGAAGATCATAAGTTAACTGAGCTGTAGCATGGCAACTAAGGACAGTTTTAGAATGCTGAAAATTGTTTGCATGTATGACACCCGAGAGTAACCATCCCAATTTGGAATTTAAAGCACATGGAGTACCTTTAGGACCCAGAATAGATTGCCCTAAAATTATTAAGGGAAATAAATCTGCACCAAGCAAGATTTCAACTGGACTCGAAACATAAAATTTAGGATCTGCTAAAGATAGACCTTCCAAATGAGGCCATGAAGATTTTCGAACAACAAAATTAGGAAGATTTACCGTAACATTATTTACTATTAAAGCATTCACATCAAAGATTTCATTACTATAATAAGACTTTAAAATAATATTAACTTCAAAGAGAGCAGTTTCTGCAACGATATTATTTACACCCGAGATTCTATGATTTGTGGTTTTCATAGGTAACCCTAATTTTTTAGCACAAGAGCTGGAAATTAATGATTTTTGACTTCCTGAATCCACCATGACTCTACATAACAGAAACCTTCCAGTATTTGATTTTACAAGAACCATAGCTGTCGATAACAAAGTTTGACAACTCTCTTGGGTACTGGTTAAACAACTAGAGTTGACAAAGGATGGACTTTCAATGTCGAGATTAGTATTTTCAATAACAGGTGGAGAATTAACTTTATTTTTCTCGAAATGGAGAAGTGTATGGTGCTTAGCATTACACTGTCGACATTTTGTCGAAATCAAACATTTATTAACGAAATGATTACGACGTAAACAATTTATGCATAGTTTTTTACCCTTCACAGTATTCCATCTATCTTCAACAGATTTTTTAAGAAAGTGTGGGCACTTGAAAAGTGCATGAGATTCCGAGCATTCTGAACAGATAGAATTATTGGATTTTATATCTGAATTAGATATTACAGCATTAGACACAGATTTTTTAAATACTACTTTTTGTTTACTTTCAGATTTAGAATAAGTACTATCAGTAATATCTTGCAAGCTTCTCGCTTGTTTTTCAAGAAACAAAATAAATTCATCATAGGTGGGAAAAGAATCACTATCTAAAGATAATTCCCATTGCTTCTTTAAATTATCATCCAATTTTGTTTGCAAATTATAAACAAGAATTAAATCCACAAATAAATTAAATTCAAATCCTAAACATTTCAAGTTACGTATTGCTTCATTACAGCTATCTAATAAATCTAGCATAGATTTCCGACAATTTAGTTTCAAAGATTTCGAATTAAAGAATTTGTTTAACTGGGCATAAGCTAGATTTTTTTTATTATCGAATCTAGAAATTAGTGTTGCCCAAGCTTCCTTACTTGCTTCAGTTATTGGAAAGCCTTTTATTAACTTATTGGCCGATCCAATAACAGACGCTTTTAAATATTGTAGTTTTTGCAAATCGGAAAGCTGAGTGTTCTCATGAATAGTGGTTACGAATATTTGCTTGAAGCTTAACCAGTCTTCCAAATTGCCAGAGAAATGTGGCAAATCAAATTTTGGAAGGTGAATAGATTGCTTCGAAACAGAACAAGAATTTTCATTAACCTGTGTTACAACTTTAGTGTTCTGAAAACAAGAAAGTTCTAATCTTGACTCTATCTGATATTTTATACGAGTAAGTTTCTCTGTCCATTTTTCATTATCTTCAATTTCCTTTTTTAATTCATCTAAATCAGAAATAACTTCCTCAACTTCATTATTAATTTGTTCTAATTGAGTTTGCCTTTCATGCAAATGACCTTTCAAAATTTTTATTTCTTGAATGTCTAAAGGATCCGCTTCCAAAGCTTTTGTCGCTTTGTTTTCAAATTTAGTCACTGACGACCGAATAATAGTTCTTTTTGCTTTTAGTTTTTCAATTTTCGAAGCCATTAGAACATTTTTTTTTTCCAAGTTTGCAAAATTTAATTTTTACTTAAAGATTTCATAATTTAATATATCTCCGGCTCTAGACGGCCAAAAATATGGAGGGTTTTTGAATAGAATTGTGGACTGTATGGTTTTAAAAATCGCTGGTTTAAATTATATTAAATCATAAATCAGTTTAAAATGAATTTGAAGGACTCACCTTCCTTTCAATTGAATTAATAACATCATATTTAAGAAACAATGAATAAAAGCTTGAATAAATACACCGAGTTGAATACAAACATGAATTATTGACTTTATTTCAGCTCATACGTTAGAATGAATTTTTCCAGCTGACCGCTAGAACACAACAAAAAGAACAAACTCGAATAGAACCGCAGAAAAGTAAAATGGTTCACAGCAAATTGAAAAAAGAATTATTTAAAGTATAACTAACAATTAATTGAAAACATGAATAAAATAAATAATAATAAAAGAAAAAAGAATTAATTTTGCGTTTAAAACACATTAAAATATCAATAAAAAGAATGAATTTAAATCAAAGTTTTTTTTACTAAAGTTCTTTCAGAATTGCATAGTGCTGCCATCTATTGTCAAAATTCAGAGTTATTAGAATTCTGAACAATAATCTTATACAAAAATTCATGACAACACAAGTATATTTACCTTAGTCAGAGCACTGACATACAGACAAACCCATCCCAAATTTGTTATAAATTTTGCTGAAAAGAGTTTCAAGACTATGTTTATTAACTTTTGTCAAGATTAGTCATAATGAATTCAATCATGCTTATTAATTTTATAATTTTTAATTCAGGTTTGTGAACAGTGTTCAGCTTTCATGTCAGCAGTGATGTGCAATATTTTTAAAATGCATTTTGAACGGTGAAAATCAAATGATAACTGAAAATTAAATATAGATAAAATAATGAAATTTCGCTTTATGATATGTATATTTATATTTATAAGGTTCTATGCGCCCCCCTGCAAAAATCATACGTGAAATAGATCATATTATTCTTTCTAGTCGATGCGATATTTTATCCGGCGAGATTTTTCACCGCGATATTATGTCCGGATCCCAATTGAACTATATTTGGTTTGTTCAGCAAAATAAATATTCAAATAACAATTTTTGTGAATTTTGCCTCTTTTTTTTTACAGATTTGAACTCTTTAAATTGCGTTTTCTAAGTCTGCATTATTTTATGGATTCATGATCTTCAAAATGTTAAAACTTCTACTGTTATTTAAGAAAAGGTTTAATACATTTTTGAATGTTTAACAGAACACTATTAAAAGAATTAGAGATGGTTTTTGCAATATCTCTAAAAGAAAAATATTTAAAAAAAAATGTGTTTTTCATGCAAATATTGACGTAGACTTGCCTTTTTTATTTTATTTTTTTCCAAAAACTAATTAATAGATTTCAAAATGCATCCGTAATTCTTTTAAGTGGGTTCTATGAAACATCTAATAAAAATATGAAATGTATTGAAGTTTCAGCATTTTCAGGATCAGGAATTCTTGAAAAAATGCAAACTGAGAAAACGCATTTCAAAGATTTCAAATCTGTAGAAATTATATCAAAATTCATAAGAATTGTTTCCTGGATATACATTTTATTGAACAATCCTGTTATAGATCAGTTTATAAATATTAAATTGAAATATAAGTTTTTAATATGAAACCTTCAGTGGTTCCAAGTTCCCTTGAAACATGAGTAAAATGTTCAACACTTTTTACATAAAAAGCGTTAAATATTTTCTTTTACCGAGAAACCAATTAATGCTAAACGGTTAAAGAAATGTATTTATGAATTTGAGCGCATTAAGAATGCAAATAATGCAACTAAATTACTGAATTTTTTTCTTCTTCTTCTTCTTCTTTTCTATCTATTTTTTTTTTTTTTTCCCAGCAAAGATTGTTGATTATGTACATCATCAAAAACCTTATTTCTATTTTAAAATATTTGATTAACTAGCAAGCTATGCCCGCTTCGCTGGTCCCTATTTATAAATGAATCACTATAATTAATGAATTCTCAAAATTGCATTAATTTTTATCATGTGAAAAAAAAAAGAGAAAAACAAATCTGTTCAGGAAAAATATCGCATCGGGTTCCCACAGCCTTCGGCAGCGCAGGGCCATTGTGCACTGCGAGAGCGCATTTATGTTCGACACTCTTATTTAATCACTACATTATCGAAAGGGAAAAAATATAAAATATAAAGAAATTCTTCTCTCATCGGCGGGATAATCGGTCTGCCCCCCCCCCCCCCACTGCCTGCGGCAGCGTATACCTACGCGCACGGCGCAATATTTCCTGTGTCCGCCGTTCCCACCCCTCTTAATAATTCTATACTTTCGAAAATATCCTCAATCGATTTATCGGCCCTTAAAACTTAATAATACTAATTTTCAACGCTCTAACTTATTTCTATTATTTTCCCCCTTCGCACCCCCTCCCGTCTATCGGGTCTATCCCGTCCCCCTACAAATTCGAAAATACTCGCAATCGATTTGTAGGTATCAAAAACCTCTATGCAGCAGTTTTGAACGATCTAACTCTATTTTTATTTTTTTTGCCCCTCCGCCCCCTCCCTTCCCGCCCCTCCCAATAATTTTACAAATTCCCTCAATCGATTTATCGGTATCGAAATCCTATCTGTACTTATTTTGAACGGTCTAACTGTATTTCTATTTGTTTTTACCCCATAGCCCCCCTTACCACCCCACCCCTTCCCGCCCCTCCTAATAATTTTACAAATTCGAAAATATCCGCAATCCATTTGTAGGTATCGAAAACCTCACTGTACCAATTTTGAACGATCTAACGCTATTTTTATTTTTTGTCCCTCCCCCCTCCCCTCTTCTCGCCCTTCCTAGTAACTGTACACTTTCGAAAATATCACCATTCGACTTACAGGCCTTTGAAGCCTATCTGTACCAATTTTGAACGGCCTAACTGCATTTCTATTTTTTTTTTTTTTTCTCCATAGCCCCCCCCCCTCTTACCGCCCCACCTGGGGGCTAAATTTCTAAAATTCCAGAAATTGGTTTTTATATATTTGCATTAGCTATATTTTAGAGCAAAAATTTTACGTATATCTGTTTTTGTGTTTGAGATATATAGGATTATGTGAATTTCACGTTTTACGCATGTGAAATCACGTTTTGCCCCCTTTCCCCAGTGATATTTCTTTAATATAATTTTAAATTGTTGAAGTTATTTGTCTTATTTAGTTTGTAATTTTCTTTCTATTAGTGAAAGTTTTGTCAAATTGCATTATAAATCAATTTGAAATAACTTAAAAGAAAAAAAAAAAGATTGAAATAATTTTTAATGTGTGATTTTTCCATATTCTTTAAACAATAATAAAAATAACACACACACACAACAATTATGTCAAAATAAACATAAAAGCAATGTTAGAATTGAAGATGGAAACTAAAGAAATGTTTCAATTCATGAAAAGGGTTTTGAGTGGATTATTTTATTATTTACTTTAAGCGTCTTGACATAAATTCAATATTAATAGAAAATTATACATTATGCATCAAGATTAAGATGTCATCAAACAACTTTATTGAATAAAATGACGCAAAAGCGCTATTCTTTAATATAATATTTTATTTTTATCAGTACTATTAATTTTAGGGCAACTTTAAAATGTAAATTTTGTGCTGTGAAAAGTTATGATATTATGCTTAACAATTGAATATAAACGTTAATTCGATATTTTTATCCTTGAAAATTTTTATATGTTTTTATTAATGTCTTAGTTTTTGTAAAATTATGTTATGGCCTCTAAGATATTATATATTCGAATAGCAAATATCTGATCAAGTGATTAAAATATATTCTTAAAAAAAAACAAAAAAAAAACAGTCATATAAGTTAAATTTTATTAACATAAAAAGAAAGAAAATCCAGTTTCTTATACGCTGTACATATATTATTCCTTTTAAGATAATATATTATAATTATAGGGTGATAAATATTGGTTTCAATTTTTAGTCTATTTGAATACTTTTAAATTTATGCATATTTCTAAATTTAAATAAGTACACTGATATTTCGAAAAACTAATGTGTCTAAAAATTCAAATAATAAATTGATTTCCATAGATTTTTTTCTTTTTCAAAAATTATCCATTCCATTTTAATTAGATGCATTTTGAGCGTGCTTAAATTTCAAATAATACAATATGCCAAAATACGCTTAAACTATTCAAATAAAAATTTTTGTTTCATTTTAAAACATTTTTGTTTGTTTGTTTATTATTTGTGCATGGTGAAAATAATAAAATGTTTTATTTTTATTTTAAAAATATTTGGGTATCTTCATTTTAAATGAATTTCCGTACATTTTTTATAGGGTTTTAAAAACGTTGAATTAAAAAAGAAAAAGAAGTCATCTAGCTTATTTATTTTGTAATTTTCCCCAAGCTAGTGAAATTTTTACCCAAAATGAACATGTAATTGTTTTGAAAAAAGTTGAAATAAACAAAAAGAAAAAGAGATTGAAGAAGTTTTTAATATTCTTTTCTCTTTTCTTTAAATTCATTGAATAGATTAAAAAAAAAAAAAAAAAAAAAAAAAAAAAGAACTTATCAAAGTCTTGAACAAAAAGTGAGTAGACAATAGTTCAGACTTTAAAACCAGACACTACAATCAAGTCAGAGTAAAATGAAAGGTAATACATATAATTCAAGATGAAGTTTGAAGGGGTGCTTTTATTTGAGAGGGAAAAGTTTGAGTGAATTATTTTATTATCTGCTTTACGCGTCTGAACATAAATTCAATAACAACGGGAAATTTTACCTTACGAATTAAGATTAAATAATTTTATTAAATAAAATATCTTAAAGGTGTAAACTTTTCATATTACTATTATTATAAAAGTTTTTAAAGGAATTTTTCTCCTTAAAAATTTTATTATGATCGTACAATATTAAAAAAAGATTTTTTTTTTTTTAAGTTCCCGTTAATGCGTAGATTTCTGTAAAATCTCTACCAAAAATATCACAGATTTTATCTCGATTATGAATATTTAACTCCAATGATATATCTTTATACATATATTTCTTTTGTGCGTGTGTATGTCACCGAACTCCTCCTAAACGGCTGGACCGATTTTAATGAAATTTTTTGTGTGTCTTCAGATGGATTCGAGAATGGTTTAGATTTACAAATGAAAGTTGTAACTTAATTAGTTCTTTCTTAATTAATTTTTAACCAACAGTTTCAACAACTTTTCCACCTAGATGGCGTGAGTTGTCCATAAACACGATGTTAGAATTTATTTAATGTTGAAATGAAAAATGAATTTTTAACCGTATCTTACGAAGTGTTTAAAATATTTTTTCAAAGTTAATATTTTTAGAATCGTAACCGTATATTACGAAGTGTTTCAAATATTTTTTCAAAGTTAAAATTTTTAGAATCGTAAACACGGTGTCAGTATTTATTTAATGTTGAAATGAAAAATGAATTTTTAACCGTAAGTGTTTAAAATATTTTTTTCAAAGTTAATATTTTTAGCCTGAGGATTAAAATGGTATATTCTTTTAAAAAATTCGTCAATATCCGACGGAGTTATTTTATGTTAAAATGAAAAATGAATTTTTAGGCCATTATTATTTGTGCAGATGGAAAATGTACTAAAAGTTTTCCGAAAAATTTCACTAACGATACGATCACAAATGTTGACGGATATCCAATATAGCGTCGAAGAAATCCCGATAATGGCGGACAATCTTATCATCTGTGGCGGTCATCTATGTCAACAACATAGACATTGACATTGATAACCGTTGGGTGGTCCCATATTAGCTCTGCTGAGCAAAATTTTTTGTGTGTATTCAGATGGATTCGAGAATGGTTTAGATTTACAAATGAAAGTTGTAACTTAATTAGTTCTTTCTTAATTAATTTTTAACCAACAGTTTCAACAACTTTTCCACCTAGATGGCGTGAGTTGTCCATAAACACGATGTTAGAATTTATTTAATGTTGAAATGAAAAATGAATTTTTAACCGTATCTTACGAAGTGTTTAAAATATTTTTTCAAAGTTAATATTTTTAGAATCGTAACCGTATATTACGAAGTGTTTCAAATATTTTTTCAAAGTTAAAATTTTTAGAATCGTAAACACGGTGTCAGTATTTATTTAATGTTGAAATGAAAAATGAATTTTTAACCGTAAGTGTTTAAAATATTTTTTTCAAAGTTAATATTTTTAGCCTGAGGATTAAAATGGTATATTCTTTTAAAAAATTCGTCAATATCCGACGGAGTTATTTTATGTTAAAATGAAAAATGAATTTTTAGGCCATTATTATTTGTGCAGATGGAAAATGTACTAAAAGTTTTCCGAAAAATTTCACTAACGATACGATCACAAATGTTGACGGATATCCAATATAGCGTCGAAGAAATCCCGATAATGGCGGACAATCTTATCATCTGTGGCGGTCATCTATGTCAACAACATAGACATTGACATTGATAACCGTTGGGTGGTCCCATATTAGCTCTGCTGAGCAAAACATTCAATGCTCATATTAATGTTGAGTTCTGCAGTTCAGTGAAGAGTATCAAATACATTTGCAAGTATGTGAATAAAGGCAGTGATATGGCTGTATTTCGAGTTGAAAATACCAATGTGAATGCTCCTCCGGTGAATAACAATGATGAAATAACACTTTACCAAATTGGCCGGTACGTCAGCTCCAATGAAGCTGTTTGGCGTATCTTCGGTTTCCCAATTCATGAACGGGATCAAGCAGTTCTTCATTTAGCCGTCCATCTTGAAAATGGCCAGCGCGTATATTTCACGAGCGAGTCCTAATTGAAATATTACATCAAGATGTAATTAGTGATTGAAGAGTTTTGAAGTGTGCATAAAAAACTATACATTTTGCAAATTTAGTGCGGAATTGGTCTATTATTTTATATAATTTTATATCAAATTTACACGAGCGTTGATTAACAACCACCCTAACCTACAAATTTATTTGTGTAGCTAATTTATTATATTTTATTTATTTATTTTTTGAATGGAACACCTTTAATATCGGAACCCTTCGGCAAAATTTTAAATTTGGCACCGAAGTAGCTCGGACGCTTCTCGCCAAGATCTTTATTTCCACAATTGAGATAGCCATTTCAATTCATCGCAAAAATGGCTTAAAATATTTAAAGTCACCAAAGGGGTCCCATACTTTTGTGCGTGTGCATGTCACTGATATTTTATTTATATATTTTTTGTATGGAAAATTTGGCACCGAGGTAGCTCGGGCGCGTCTCGCCAAGATCTTTAGTTCCACAATTGAAATAGCCATTTCAATTCATCGCAAAAATGGCTTAAAATATTTAAAGTCACCAATGGGCTCCCATACTTTTATGCGTGTGTATGTCACTGATATTTTATTTATTTATTTTTTGTATGGAACACCTTTAGTATCGGATCCCTTTGGCAAAATTTGAAATTTGGCACCGAAGTAGCTCGAACGCTTCTCGCCAAGAACTTTAGTTCCACAATTGAGATAGCCATTTCAATTCATCGCAAAAATGGCTTAAAATATTTGAAGTCACGAAAGGGGTCCCAATTTGTGGCTTAGATTTAGAAAATCCGTGCTTTTCTCACGGCCAATTATATGTTGCGTGTTCCATTGTTGGAAAACCTTCGAATTTGTTTGTGTATATTCCTCAAGGATTAACCAAAAATATTGTACATCCAATGGCATTACGATAAATTAAGTTTTTGTAGATTAAAAAAATATACCTGTTATAAAATAAATTGAGTTTCAACTTTTTCACCTTTAATTAAAACGAATTTAAGTTTTTATTTAATACGAACTCTACTTTTCACTTCGCTCATAATATACACATACTCACATGCATCGATTGATTGAATTGTGATAAATGTACATGTAATGATGTTAGATATTGTAATAACTTTTTGATAAAAATTTTCATCAAATCGGTCCAGATTGTTACAGCTTATTCAAAAGAGACGGAATTTTCATGTAAAATTCGTTGCTATCAGAGATTCTCTCTTAAATTGAAATATTTGTCGTATGAAATAAAATTTTGTACTGTTCGACATTCAGCGGAGGTTTTAAATAACAAGTAGCAAGTAGAAAGTACCAAGTAGCAAGAAGCAAGTAGCGAAAGTTTCGGTAATTATGTCTTTTACGTTATAATAGGAATTCACAGTCACCGTTCACAGCGCTCCATACCTGTTTCACTTATATACCACATCTTTACACACGTACAATAAGTTAGTTATTTTTTTCTAGCAAAATATTCTCTAGAAATAATTTATATGACAAAACAACGTTTGTCGGGTCAGCTAGTATATATATATATATATATATATATATATTAACACATACTTAACTCATTAATGCCTTGCTTTCTTTATAAAATCACACACACACACACATAAAAAAAAAATAGATGTTTATGTATCTGCTGTAAATCTGTAATTTGAATAGCTGTTTTATGACTTTTCGTTCATTGTACATATATTTGACTTTTGCGTAGGTATATCAACTAAAACCAAGTTGAACAAAACCACAACAGAAAACTCTGTGTAATCTATTATCATAAGTCTTACGTAAAATTACAGAGAAAAATAAACGGAGATGTTAAAAAACTTATTTTACACATTCATTCTAATAACTGATATTAATTCAATTAATTATTAGTGAGAATATATTTCGGACTTGGAATGCTTTTTGTAAAGTAGATACAGTCATTTTTAATTTTAATTAAAAAATTAAATAACAAATTTACGTAAGAATACAGAATAAAGTTTGAGAATCTCGATTATTCACTTTTAACTAAGAATTACTGTAAATTTACAGAGACTCTGGATAAATATTTACATTAAATTTACAGAAATTTTTAACAGTGTGAAATATTAGATTTCAGAATTTTCTGAATGACAGAAAGGATAAATGGAATAATCTTTTATCTTGATTTTAAATATCAGATATTTATCATTTTGACTTACTACTACTGCTTTGTGTACTACTGCCATGTAGGCAAAAGCAAGTTCGTCTTGCTTTTGCCTAAAAGGTAGTAGCACGTATTTTGCACTTGAAGAAGAAAATCCACGTCCTTTGGAAACCGGTAGTGCACTGTAAAAAAAATAATAAAATAAAATAAAATCCAGTAAGATTACGGGGAAAGCCCGGCAGCAGAGATTCCGGACAAAGTCCGTAAAAAAAAAAAACAATGATTTTACGGGCAAAATGTTTTTTTACAGGCATGTAACGTAATTTAAGGTTATTATATACTTAATTTACGGTCTAAGCGTTTCTTTTTATGGGCTTTGTCTGGAATCTTTTCAAGTTTAAATAACAATATAATGTACATATTTCTATATTTAATAAATCTTATATATATTATAAATGTGAATGTCCGTTTATTTGAGTCAGTTTGACGCTAAAACTGCTCGATGGATTTCGATAAAATTTGTTATGGAGATAGCTTATACACTAACTTAAAAAGTTGGCTACCTTTTATTCCGAAAAAAAATTTGTTTTTGCGATTTTTATGCATAAAATAGCAATTTTGTAAGCTAATAATAGCAAAAAATTAGCCATTTAAATTTATCCATAATTTAATTGTTGCCAAAAAAAAAAAAAAAAAAAAAAAAAACGAATTTATTTATTTTTTTTTCAACAGGAAAATAAATACATTTATCTAAACGTGAACGATAAAAAATTATAAAAAAAATTATGCATCTCACAAAAATTGACGTCATTTTTAATTAAAAATTTCTTTTACACATTGATAAAGTGCTAATACGCAAGCGAAGTGATGACGTCACTGGCCGTTCGTGGATGAAAGAAAAATATTTCCTATAGTAAACGTCCATTGGATTTTTTGTAAAAAATTATCAAAAATCGAGGAAAATTATTTCCCGATTTTAATCCCCATATTTAGGTATAGGTATGTATTAATTATCATGTCCATGCGTTAGATTAAGTTATTTTTGTTGTAAAATTGACAAAATTTGAATTTTTAATTTCAAAACTCTAGGGGAAAAAAATGGCAAATTTCCATATTCGATTGAAAACACAAACATTTCATTTCAAAAGATGATATTTACACAATAAATATCCAACTAATATACTAATTAAAAGGAAAATGATAAATATTCTATCATAATTTGAAGTCAAATTTGTTTTCAAATGTCTAAATAAAGTATCTGATATAAGATGCTAATATGTTGCAGCGGAATAGATTTGATATCGGTCATCCTTAGCAGAAAAAAAAAAAAAATATCGACAAATTATTTGGCGAACATAATTTAATTCCTTTCAAAAATCATGGTTATTTTAACAACTTATATTAACAGAGTAATGAATAATATGAAACAATATTTCGTACAATACGAACAACGAAAATATACATCTGGCATGCATATTTTCGTATTACGTTTTTGATCACCAAATACAATAAGCGCCAAGAACGACAGAGTTTTGAAATTTAAAATTAAAATTTTGTCAATTTGACAGCAAAATAACTCAATCTAACGCATGCTGGATGTTTGTTACTCAATCACGCCACAACGGCTAAACGGATCTGGATGAAATTTTGTACAGAGATAGATAATAGTCTGGAATAAGACATAGGCTTCTATTTATACCGGAAAAAATTTAAATTTTTAATTAATATTCTATATAATATAAATATTTCTTCTATAATAAAACTTTAAAATAATTTATTTTAGTTTTTAAGCCAAAGTGTTAAGCCAAGTAGTGTTAAAGTGTTAAGCCAAGTAGTCCATAAAATATATAAACAAATCTGTACATATAAAAGAGTAAACTCAATGATTCACTGACTCAACACTGCCATGACGATTCTGTGGGAAAGAGGGTCACAAATTTTAGTGACCAGGTTGGTTTTCGGAGCCTGACCCCCCAACTAAGACGAAATTTTGCAAAATACCCCCCCTGTCCCCCTTGGGGGGCAGAAGGCTTAACTCGGCTCCAAATTACTTAACGGTGAAGAAATTGCAGATGGAAAGACCAGACTTGAGTACAAAAAAATTATTTTCTGCGATTTTGGAATTTTGTATTTTTAAGGGGGGGGGGGGGAAGGGAAGGAAAAAGGTTTTGGAAGAAGGGTACTCAACACACGAGGAAATCGAACTGAACACACACTACAAAGGGATTTTATGAAATTCCACCCTACCGCCCTTTGGAGAATGGGGGGCAAAAACATGTATTCATGCGTAACGCTGCACTAAATTATCTAAGGTTGGACATTTTTTATGTAAGGGACGATTATATGTATCTAACTCATAGTATGAAGAGATTTTGCGAAATTCCCTCCTTTAAGAACGGGGAGAGAGATTAAAAAAAAAAAAAAAGTTTTAAAGCATAGCTCAGCTTTAAATAATTTCATGATCTCAATTTTTTGATGTGTCGGTTAGGTATGTGTATGCAACATACAATATAAAGTAATTTTGGAAATTTACTTCCCCCCCCCCCTTCCTCTTGGGGCGGGCGGGGCAAAAACCACATTTTGAAGCTTAAATCCGTCCAAATTACCTAAGAATGGCGAATTTTGGTGTGTGGGTGTTAATTAAGTGTGCGAAATATGCACTTTGATGAGATTTTGTAAAACTTTCAACTGTAACCGCGAGGGAGGGGGAGTAAAAAGCAGGTAAGGGACTGCCGAAGGCATTGGGCAACTTAAAATTAGATTTTGACGGATTTCAATGATTTTTTTTTAAAAGATATTTTATTATTATTAATGATATGCTGTTTTGGGGATTCATTTCAATATAATGACCAGCGAAGCGGGCAAAGCCTGATAGTAAGTTAAATACACGTGAAAGTTATTTCAGGTGTAAATAATTGGGTTTGATCCTTCATCCAGTAAAATATTGTTTGCAGGGTGCAGCATGAAACATGTTTTAGCTGATAAAAGTGTCATATTCCATTATTTAGAGTAGAAACAATTGTTGAGTATTTTTGTGATTTATGGTGTTTGATTATAACGACCGTATTCTTCATCATTCAACACCGTTTTGCGGTAAATTTTACTGCAGTTGTCTCATAAGTTAAGTTTTATTGTTGTTAAAAAATAACAAGTTAAATTATTTTAATAAAATGTAGACGTAGTGTACTGTATAAAAATTCTTAGGATTTTGGAATGCAACTGTTCTTTTAAGACTTCAGTTACAATATAAGCAAATTCGAAAATTCGTATTTGCTGAAGTTCTGTTTTAGATGAGGTTTCTAATCAATGGACAGTGAATTATATTCCGTATAATTTTTCTTTATGAAGACGAATTTTTAGAGAACGATTTTAAATATTGTAATAGGTATATAACGAAATTTTTTTACTTAAAAAATCAAAATCTGCATATTTACTTTAAATTCAAAATTTAACCTGTTTAGCTAAAATACCGACAGGTCTTGTGTTACTACGACAACAAATACAGCTTCAACGATACTACTTTTACAAATTATCAAGTAAACTTTAGCATTTTGTGCCCTAACTCTAAAAATAAATTAAAATATTTTGCAAAAACTATTTGCATTTTTTTATTTAAAAAAAATCATCACCGTATTTTTTTTTTTTTTTTTATAATGATTCTTGAAATAAAATTGTAATAATATGCCTGTAGTAATGTAGGATGTGAGAGAGTAGTGTGAAAATCACACCTCACGAATTTATTTCACTATATCTTTTCAAAAAAAAAAAAAGTCAACAGTAATAGTAAATAAATCATAAAATTTTCAATAATTTTATCCAGACCAGTTACAGTATTTATCAAAAACTTTGTGTTAATTCCCTTTCCCATTACAAAACTGATACTGACATCTGGAAGTGCTTATAAATGTTACATAGACACAGAAAGACTTTAATTCGTTTAAGCTGACAACCTGAAATTCAACATCTTTTGACAAGGAACAACTTAACCCTTTAAAATCCACTCCCTATTTTCTTTTTAAAATTTCCAAATATAATAATAAATAATAATAATAATATTAATATTAAATATATATATATAGAGAGAGAGAATTGATTATTTATATATATATATATATATATATAATCAACTTTGCGTCCTTTGTGTCTACAAAGTTGATCATAAATAAGTGAAAAGAAAAAATAGCACTTTGGATTTTCAAGAAATTTCTGCTTTGAAACATTTATATATTGATCTGATTAAATTAAAATATTAATTATTTTAATTAATATCTTTATATTGCCAAAATTCGCAAATATTGTTTTAGGACAAAATAATAGCATGATCCTTTTTTCAGGGTTGAAAATAAGCAAGAGTGTATCACCAAAGAAACAATGCACACTCGAGCTTACTAATAATTTAAAAATGGTTTTTACATATGGTTTCCTCTGATACACCATTTATAAAATTTTGGAGTTTCACTGCTATCTAATGAATAGAGAAGGAACAAAAGCTTAACCCTACAAGGCTCTTTTTTTTTTTTTTTTTTTTTTTTTTTTTTTTTTTTAGTGCTCGACAAAAATTGTAATTAGTGATCAGAAGATAGGGAAAACTTATAAAAATAAAACCATATTTTACGGGAAAATCAACTTTTCAGCTCAATGTACCGTATGTGGAACATACATAAAAATATTATTTACTAATGCGTTTACTATTGTAATAAAAAAAATAAAAAAAAAAAAAAAACTTACCTCTGCAAAATATACACTTCGTTAAAACACACATTATTATTATTATTATTATTTTTTTTTTTTCGAGTCAAAACTGTTCAATAACTATTCTTTTTTTTATTTTTGAATTCAGACAAACGACTAACGTATTACTTTCAACAAAAACACGAACAAAAATTATAACAAAAATTATAACAAATTATAACAAAAACACGAACGACATCTTTAGGTAAAGATTCGTATTACTACATTCCTAAATGTCAGTAGCTTCTATCATGATGTCAAGAGATGTCGCTACTAATAGTTTTATAGCTATAGGAACAATTAAAGTCGGTGTTCCACATATGGAACTGCGTGCCTTGTACGGTTAAAATGCATTAAAACAAGAAAAAAGTATTGAAGAATTGTTGCATAAAAAATGTTAAATATTTTGTTTCAGCTCAAAACCAATGAACGTTAAAGGGTTAAATCAATATTGACAAATTTATTTTGGTTGGTTGGGTTTTTAATCAGATTTCCTACTGCAGGGATTTATACCGAGGGGGGAAGTCTTCCATGAAAAGGATTTTTCTAAAATATTCTAAGCTATATTATCCTTAGTTTCGGAAAAACCCTCGTAAAACTCCGAACTATTAGGATGATAAGCGTACCCTGGGTTCTAACTCGGCACCTTTCGTCTATCATTTTTGATTGTTGAATCTCTCAGCCACTGGTGAAGCCAAATTTATTTTGATTCGACAAGTTATTTTTAAAATGACAGTTAAAAAGTTTTGAATAAAATAACTACCAATACATTTTATTTGCTAAAAACTGTATGACATAATAACTGCTGGAACATAGTTTAACTAGTTTCGTTCTAAAAATTACAAAGAGAAAAAAATTTTTTTTTTTTTTTTTTTGCTTCTTTGAAGATACTTATGCTAGGGGTTAATATATCACCTATTAAATTTTAAATTAATCCATGAATAATAAATCCGTTAGGTAATTTATCTGCCTATTAATTTTCTCTCTCAAATACTTTGTAATTCATACCTATAATTAAATATATTTCTTGCGCAGCCACATGCATATTACAATGTATATAACATACATAAAATGGTAATAAACAGGAATGTATTGTATGATGCAGTATACTTGTATCTAAAAATGCATGAAAGCTCTTATTTATTTAATTTTAATTTTTTTTTTTTTTTTTTTTTTTTTATGACCGACTTTTAATATGTCTATTTAAAAAAAAAATAATAAAATAAAATAAAATCAGTAAAAAGCGTTCTTACAAATCTGAAATCTGAAACAAAATATATATCAAGATGAGGAATCAAATCTGTTTATTTCAATTAAAAAAAGATATTTAAAATACCTATAGAAACTTAAAAAAAAAAGATAAAATTACATTTTTTATTTTATTAGGACGGAGGACCATTAATTTGAATCTGGAGTTTGTGTAGACCAGTTTTGTGTAACACCAAAATAAATAAGAAATATCAGTTCTATCATTAGAAATTCGTTACCCAATGAAAGGGGCGACTTTTCTGAATCGAGAGGTGCAAACAGTTTTCCGACACGACCATTATTTTTTTTATTTTATTTTTTTTTTTACTTTCCGAACACTATAGTGAGGAAAGTATTGTAATCATGTCAAAAATCCGAATTTGAGATTTTGATGTTTCTATACGTTTCGAGGTCCAATGAGTCCGTTTGCCCTATTTTTGCGATGATGTATGTATGTGTGTGTGTATGTATGTGTGTATGTATGTGTGTATGTCTGTGAGTGAACACGCTAGCGTCTAAACGCTTTGTTCGAATAACCTGAAAGTTGGTACGTATATTGTAAGTCACCATAGTACGAACCCTATAGATTTTGGTGAATCTAGCACTTATAGTTTTTTTTACAGGGACACAAAGAAAAAATCTTTATCATTATGGCCTATGGGAGCAAACTCTTAAAAGTACGATAGCATCTAAACGCCTTATTCAATTGAGCAAAAAATTTATACACATCTTATAGGTCACAAATAATCAATCTGTATAGATTTTGGAGAATCTAGCACTTATAGTTTTTTTACAGAGACACAAAAAAAAATTCTTTATCATTATGCCTATGGGGCCAAATTTTTAAAAGTGTGATAGCATCTAAACGCCTTATTAATCTGAGCAAAAAAGTTGTACACATGTTATAGGTCACAGTTGCACCAACTGTATGGATTTTGGTGAATCTAGCACTTACAATTTTTTTTACAGGGACACAAAGAAAAATTCTTTATCATTATGGCCTATGGGACCAAATTTTTAAAAGTACGATAGCATCTAAACGCCTTCTTCAATTGAGCTGAAAATTTATGAGTATTATAAATCACTGTTGCACTAACTATAAGCATTTTGGTGAATCTAGCATTTATAGGTTTTTACAGGGACACAAAGAAAAATTCTTTATCGTTATTATCTATGGGCTCAAAGTTTAGTAGCGTTAAATAAAACATCGTGTAATATATGGAGAAAAATACTCAAACACTCTATTATGGTTTTCTCTCTTTTCTTTGTTTAACAACGCCTCTTTCTTTACTTTATCTACAAAACTGTTAATTATTCAATGTTCGGTAAGTCGAGTGGAGTCACTCCAGATTTTTTTTTTTAAGTTAACTAAAGTATGAAATTGAGGTGACAGCACTTCATTTTAATTCATTTCAGTCATCTTAAAACGTACGTGAACCAGTTTTACGGCCAAAGGATGAGATGAAAAAATAAATTAAAAATTAAAAATTAAAAATTTACGGATTGAAATTAGTAGTCCTCCGTACTAAACTAAATTCTGTCTTTGACAGAATATTTATTTTTATTTATTTATTTATTTATTTATTATATTTTATCTATATTAATAAGAAACGAGTTTTGAAATATCATTTTTTTCAGCAAAGGGGAAAATGTAAATTAATCTTAGAGGATTCTTCTTTCATTTTCTTTTATCATTTAATAATAAAATAAGTGTTTTTTTAAATCCAACTATTTTTAAACTGCATGCGTAAAAAATAACAACAGATAAATACTTATGTCGCTCTATTTTAAACTGGTATTAGTGATTTTCATTTTTCATATCAAACACATGATTACCCAGATTTTCCTTTTAAACATTCTCCTTTTAAATTTTACTTTTGGCGCTTTTCATGAATAAATATATTAATAGAAATTGAATATATTTCATTAAATATATTTCATTAAATATTTTCACAAATAAATACCAAGTACAAGGATTTAATTAAAAGTTCCTCTAAAAAAATTTACATGTATAATTTATTTTTACATGATGTATTTAGAACGAATATTAAAGATCTACGAAATTTTGGAAACTAAAAAGGGGATAAGAAAGATATAGAGCAGATACGGATCATTATCAAAATTTTAAATCATTTAAAGAAAAGTATTAAATTCTCTATTTTCCTTTGATTTGAGTACATCGTCTATTTACGAATCACTTTAAACATGTAAAACGAGAATAAAAGATTTTCAGTTCAATTCAAATACTTTTCAATTCAAATACTTTTTTAAGCATTCATTTTTTTTTTTTTTCTTTTACTATCTGTCACTTTATGTATAATTTCTCTGAAAAACGTTTCAAATAAAATTCTTTTTAAGCCTTTAAATTGAATTCAACGCTGAATTCAGAGATTTAAATCCTCATTAAAAAACAGGGATTTCGTTTCAAAGGATATATTTTTCATCCATTAACTTTGAAGCAAACGTCAAATAAAAAATATATTTATCAAATAAAAATAGTTAAAAAAAAAAAAAAAAAAAAAAAAAAAACATTTAGTTTCGCATGAAGATAGTCAAACGATTTTAAAATGCTATAAATATATGTTTATCTGATTGGTGAAAATATTATCGAGAAAAAAAACAGTAGAAAATTAATTTTTATAAAGCTCGCAAAAACATTGAATCATGCATGTGTTTTCTATTAAAAATATATGTGTGGTATTATATGTATATGTAATATATTTATGTGTGTAATAAAATTAAACTGTGTGTCAGAAATAGTATGTTTATTCATAACATATGTATGCATAATAAACAAGTGTACAAACACTATTATATTTCATAATTTTTTGTTGTATTATTATTTTTAATTCATGTAATAATGAAAAAAATTACTTGTTAGTGTAATTTACCTTTCATTTTTAAGAATAGTTTGAAGGATATTTTTAATACTTGCAACGAAGTTTAAAAGTGTTTATGACATGGGTTCGTGTTCGCCTGCTTGTCTCAACGCGTTTTCATTTTTATAAATAGTCTTAGAAATCTGAAATCTAATATCAATTATGCAGGTTTTACAAATTTACTGAAGAACTTTTCATATTAAAAGTCATACGTAATACAACTAGTTTGTGTACAAGGATTCGTCACAAAATTCGGATACATACAACCTAATAGAATTTTTTCTTATAAGCACACTTTCAAATCTTTATGTTGTGTTAACCGTAGTGAATAAACATACATTTTTTCAGACATAATAATAAAGGATGTTTCCTACAGAAAAAGATGTAATTAACTTTAAAAATTAATTTACAGGGACACATAAAAATATTCAGATTCGTTATGGAATATTTCTGGAAGTGCCTTTTCAACTGTGTTATGATCTAACGATGTCTAAATGTATTCAGGTTTTAGAATTTATGATGTGATAGATAAATACAATTCGAAAGTATTTTGTGAAATTCAACACTATTCATAGAAACGTAGACAAACAGACTAACTGAAGACATATAAACACTTTTAAACTTTGTTGGAAGATGTTAAAAATTGCAAAGTTATTTTTAAAGAGTGAAAGGTAAATTACATCATCATTTGAAGTTGTTTTTCTTAAATTATTGCATGCGTTAAAAAAAAACAATAATAAAAGATAAAAAATTCACAATTATTCCAACAGTTCACTCATATATGTATATATAAAGTAAATGTCTTTTATTTTTGTTTTTGTTTTTATTATTTATTACATTTTACACTTTACCCCCCTATTTTCTATGGAAATACTGGTCAAATTGGCCTTGAACTCCATATGTTCAAAGAAGATTCTTGGATTCGTATCTTCCAGTAACGGTCCAGTGGCGAGTGAAATTAAGGGATCAACAACAAATCAAAGAAGAAAAAAATGTTTTAGATTATCCCATGTCGTAAAATAATAATAATAATAACTAGTAACTTTAATACACGATTTCACTTAATAGTTTACGATATTTGTAAAGCCTCTTCTAGAAATAGCATTATCTTTATATTATAATATATAAATAAAGATATATAGATATATATACATATACAGATGGGTGACAAAATAATGTCAACACTTTCACTTTTTTAAGTTTTGTTAAATATCTTGAAAAGAACTTTAGGAATCATCTTGAAACTTTGGTAGTGTAAAGAACATGTTATACCTCTTATTTTTCAGTAAAAGTTGTGTCATGGAAAGGAAAAGGAGACCAGTAAAAAATTAAACAAAAATCAAAATGTTTTGGATCACTCTGTATAAGGTAATGCTTTAAATGTGTTTTGTCTGTAGCATGTGATTATGAGGACTTTTTTCATTTTCTGTATAAAATTTTATGAGGCTGCCACATATACTCATAGAGATATAACAGTTTCTTTAAAAAATTGCAATCACAATTTCCACTTTTTTAATTATAACACGTAGGGTATTAGACTCTGTGCAAAACCATTTTCAGGAAATATGGCATACTACATTAGACACAGCATACAGCAATCAGAATGCAAAAATGTTAAATATCTTACGAAATACGAGCACTTTTACTAAATAATTTTAAACTATGCATGCGTGAGATTTATAATAATTTCATTTGCATAACTTAATAGCCAAAGATATTGAGCGACTTATATGAAAACCCCAAACAAATATCATGCAAATTCAAAACCTTACAAGAGGTAGAATGATTTATCATAATCTTTAAAAATATACGATAAGAGAAATCCCTCGCCAAACTGTCCCAAATTTATGTTCCAAAAAAAAAAAAAAAAAAACGTTTACTTAACATATGTCATTTAAATTTTTATTTAAGTATGTCTTCAGAAGTAATATTTTTAATGTGTCTCATCATTGTTTTTGAGTAATGATATCTGACGTTTACTTTTAAAGTACAATCGGTAACAAAAGTATCCAAACACTAGCAAAAATTCCTATATAAAAAAAGTATACTTAAAACTGTTTTGTTAAATAAATCCTTATCGAATCATGTTCTTAGACTGACTAAGAACATGAATGGACTTACTCTACTTTCTTTATAGGAATTTTTGCTAGCGTTCGGATACTTTTGTTGCCGACTGTAGCACAATTCATTTCTGCATAAAAGACCTGTTCATGTTAAAAACCATCCAATATAATTACTTAAGAAGAGGAAGAAAGCAAGAAAGCCTGAAGAAAATAATGGTATGAAAAAGAAAAGATTAAATATTGCATGTGAATAATCTGATGCGCCTATTTTTCTGATAACTTCACGAATTTTATGAATAACAATTATTCAAATCTGTTGTAACTCCTAGATTGACTTCTAGTAGTCACACATTTCTTATTTGTTTTCAAAAATACTTTTATCTTTTTCTTTCTTTCTTTTTTTTTTTTTTTTTCTTTAAAAAATTAGGACTCAGTTTCACGCAATTGCTTTATCGAACCAAATTATTTAACAGAGAGTGATGTCTACTGTTGAAATAGTTTGTATTTTATTAAATACTAAGCTAGTTCAAAGCGGAAAATATATTGAAACTCATTTGAATTCCACGCAGTTATTTTTTTGTGCGTCATGTAATTCAGAATAATATAAAAAATACTTTAAATATTAAAGGTGCGTGAATTTCTTCAGTAATATGAAGTAATTTTATGGAATGAGATTAAAATATAGTTTTGAATAATTTTGAAAAAGTGGGGATAGTGGGGATTTTTTTTTATTTTTTTAATGTGGTCCCTAACGAGGATTTTATGCATTTCTAGACAAACTGCTAAAAGTCGAGATTGCCCCCAAGAAATGGGGACGTTTAGTCACTTTATTGTCAACTCGTAATTTTTCATTTTTAAACTCAGAGTTTTAATTTTCAGCAATGAAAAGAAAAACTTAAATTTATTTTTAAAAATTTCTCGATAATATGAACAATGACAAGTTCAAAGAGTGGAATTCAAGAAACAGAATTCAGAAAACTGCATTTTTCAGTGAGGTATTAAAAGCACGATGCAACAACGATGCCATAGGATTACATGGGAAGGATAAATGGTGAATCTGGTGTTGGGATGCAACTGAATGCAGCACAGTCGTCCTGATTTTTGACCATTTCTTACAGAAACAGTATAGTTACGGATCTGTTCTTAAAACTTTTTTTTCATCTGCAGTAAAACAAATAGAATAAAGTAAAATGTCTCACCTACACCCTTTTCAACATCCAAAACAGCATTTTATTACTATATATATATATTTTTAATCATTATTATTATTTTAAGTCCTAAGGGCCTATTTTATTCCAACTCCAATAAAACCGTGGTCATCAGTTTTGTAGACCATATGGAAGAAATTTAGATATTCAACAATAGGAACTTTTAGGTTTTTTTCCTAGTCAATAAAATAAATAAATAAATAAATAGAACATCTTATAACATATACCCCACGAAATTAAAATCTCACCAACACAAACTTTTCGTCATATAAATTTATTCGCACCAAATAAATAAAGAAATTGAAGAAAAGAAATAAAACAAGTTTTTCCTCCTTCTACTACATTTTTTTCTCTCTCTCTCGTTAAATAGATAGAAATGATTATCAGAAGATTTTCTGTAACTGGGACGTAAACATCAATATTCAAATAAGGAAGAGATTTTCGTCTGCCTTTAGAAAAAGTTTTGAAATTTTTCTATGAAGAAAAGCATATGGCACTAAATTAAAATTTTAAAAACATGGACTTTCAATCGTATAATTTCTATTCCTTTCAAATTAATGAATAAATAAAAAGGAGATTTCTTATTACTCACCACAAAACATGTTCATCTGTGCTGCTGTAATAGCGATGACCGCTGCAACCAAAACGAAAGCGAACCTCCAGTGTTCCATTATTGCGCTTGTTATGTGGACGATGTCAAAACAACAAAAATCTCCAGCGACTGAGGAAAAGGTTCTTTGCTCTGCGCTCGACTTAATCCATGGTGTGATGGTGCCGAAAGTAGGTTACTAACGGTGAGGGGAATGAAATGGAACGTTTTTATCCCCGCCTTTTCTTGGAGATTTCGTCAGACGACTTTCTCCAACTCTCACCAGAATAAGAAACCGAAAAAAGAAAGTGAATGCAAGGTCAAGTTGGTGCAAAAGCATGTAATTTTCGGATGAATCAGTTAGGAAAATGTTAGACAATGTCCTACTCTAACGAGTGTACGATTTCACTCGTTGAAGATGAATCGAACGAGGAAGAACATAATCTTGTTGTTTCAACATATCGCAGGTGATTTCTTTTGAAGTCTTGAGTTCAGGTGATGTTTAATATTATTGTTCCTTTATTATGTAGGATAAATACAAAGTCTTCTCTTGGATGTATAATTTTACTGTGCAAAAACTATTATTATTTTGACTATTTTTGTTTGGATACATTGTAAGTACTGTTATGAAGTATTTAACAGACCACATACTTCGTAAATTTCAATGTATGCCATACCCTAACAACACGTTTTCTCCAAATGGTATCCTTAGGATATCCTATGGATAAAGTGACATTCAAAGGACACCCTCGGAGTATGCTATGGAGATGTGCGTTGTTAGGGTATTTGTCTCTCACAGAATGCCAAAGTGGTTGTTCTAGTTCTCGCCAAGTGCTCTTTAAGATGTCTACTGTATACATAGCATCTTTTATGCTAGCTTTTAGTTCTTCAAATTCCATCAGCTACTGATGTAGCAAAGACTTTTTGCTTGACATATCTCCAAAAAATACTATAAAGAAAAGTAATACTGTATCAGAAAGAGAATGAATGTCTTGGTATTGGTCCATCCCTACCAATTCACTTGTAAGGAATTTTTTGTCCAGCAATTGAAATTTACTATATTAATTAATCTTATCAAAAACTTTATAACAATACAATGTATCCAAAGAAACGCGTGTTTGATTAAAATGCACTGACATGCAAAATTTAAAGTAAGAACCCTTTTCTCGTTCCCTTCTTTTAAAAATAATTTTTAAACAAATGGCCATATGAGCTTAAAATTTGGATTGCATGTTCGTTATCAGATAATTAATGAAGTTTTATATAAATTTGATATTATAAATGATATTTAAAATGATATTAATTCGTTTTTCCTCAAAAGTATGCTTTGGTAGAAATGAAAAATGTCAACAATTGCAGAAACGAAGACTAAATGAGAAATGATGTTAAAAATGCTTTACAAATAAGTGAAGATAAACATGTTTTCAAATGTTAAATTGAAAATTGGATTTTTATTTTATGTATTTGCTTTTGCTTTTCTTCTTTTTTAAATTATTTGTTAACATCCTTATTATTCTGGCGATATACATAGTTTTACAAATTGACAATTATATATATATATTTTCAAAAATTCCGCTATGGAAATAAAAGAAAAGTAAACACGGGGAAGGAAGGGGGGGATATCCGGTTTTAATTTAACACTTGGAGACATATATATCTTTACCTGTCTGAAATGTATGCTTAACAACCATTTCTCCTTTAGTTTTCTTTTCTAAAATTCTTGAGATTTTTCGATTCTTTAAAAGCTTGAAAAAAAAATGAGAAAACTTACTTTTGAGTTTAAAAATTATTACTTGTGTTAAAATATAAAATATGATTTTTTATTTTTTAAGAAACAAGCCATCCAACTTCTATGTTTCAATGTCCATTAGTTTAAAAATTATTCTCCCAAATGAAGGAAATGAGAAAACAGGCAGTTGCTTTAATTTTTCCCCATAGTGTACTTCCCGTACAATAAACTATTACATTTAGGGCAAGACTTTGTGCTAATCTTTTAAACTTCTTATAACTATTGTAATCGCCGTTTAAATAAATGACTGATTCATCAGCTTTTTATAAAATCGAATCATTTAAAACAAAATCGAATCATTTAAAACACGCTTTGAGGTTTCCCGAATACCAAAGTCAAGTTTTTGACGTTTGGTCTTTTTCTGTGTCACTTAGAGTAAATTAAAACAAATGATTTCAGGCGATCCAAATTTGTATTTTGAAGTTAATTCGTTTGTTACTAGAAAAGTTTAATCAAGATTGATAAGTTTCAAGGAATGTTGCGTGTGAAAGTTGTCTGAGTAATTTTAAATGAACTTTTGAATTTAATAACAGATTTGAATTCTATGTAAATGTAGGTAGAATAATGAAACTGGGGGTTAAGGGGGGCGTTAACCCCCTTCACAGAGAATTACTTGTCGAATAAAGCTACTCCGAAACCTATCTTGAATTGTTTTAACATAGATTTACATAACAGTTCTTGTTATATTATCCCTTAATCTCCAATCTGTATTTATGGTATTAAATTTTAGGGTAAGAGAAAGTTGTTTTAGTGACACGCCAGATTATTAGTATCATTATAGCTAATACATAACGTTGTTTCATTTGTTTTATACTGACATTTAATAAGTAAATGAACTTCCTTAGACACTACTCTTGTATCACGCAGAAACAAATTGATTAAACTCTGCAAATACAACTGATTATAAATCAATATTCTAAATATTTTTTTTTTACACATAACTTACGAAATCATAATCAAACAATAATTAGCAATTTATTTTATGATTATGGTTAATTCGTTTTTTGGTGTATGTCGGAAAGAAATACAGTCTATTAATAGACACGAACTGGGAGCGAGAAGGTTAGAATATATAGTTCTCTAAGATTTTTGTCTGGGTGTCACCCCTAAGGATGATTTGGAAAACCACCATAATTTCTATCTTCTAGGTAGGGTATAACCTGTTACGAAGCATTTTGCTCTTTTTTACCTATTGTATACTATACTCAAAAGAGTCGGGAAGTGTGGGACGATAGATATTTTTAATTTTCCTAACTTCGATGATAAAACTGGAATTGAAAAACTAATCTTCTTATCAGAATAGGTCCTTCAGTGGACATAAACACTCGCCAGACAATAGCCCACATACGCACAAGTGCGACGGTAATCAATCAACTATAAACAGACAACTATGTATAGATTATAGATTCCTATGCCTAATGTAGTTAGTTTCAAACTTAAAATTTTTACTAGTGTTTAAAATTTGAAAATAAGTCAGAAAATTATAACTATGGTAAAGGAACTTCTAAAATCTATCGTGAAAACATTTCAAAATAATAATAATAATAAATCGCACTCTTACATTAGACGAGTAAATCACGTGCCGTCTTTCTAAAGAAATTTTCTCAGATTTTGAGATTTAATTAATGACTTTTAATTAATAACTTTTATTTAATAACTTTTAATTCCATACTGCATGTTGTGTTTTATTAAGTGTCCGATTCTCTAATCCGCGTTTGTAATGATCGATAGATAGCGCTTTCTCAACTGCAATTGTTAGTAAATATAATAGTCACGTGTATTTATTATTGTTCTTTCTTGTTGTTCTATCATTGTTTCAGCGTAAAAGCTATCAGTGGTATGATAATTTCACCTTAGCCCACCAGAGGGCGAGCATTTCATTACAATCACGGATAGGATAATTAAAAGGCTAACATTTGTTTAGGTTTTATTTAAAAAAAAAAAAAAAAGTAGGTCATTACCTTCTTTTTTTATTTCAGTCTAACAGAGGGCGCTATCATTCCTCCTTGTGTTGTTCTTTTGCATCTATATATATATATATATATATATATATATGTATAGTAATATATTAAATAAAACCTCTGCATTCGCATGTTGCTAATCAATTGAACATATACGTAGCTCAAATTAATGTAAGTTATAAATTAAATTTAATCAAAAAAATTATTTCAATTTTAATTTAAAATTTAATTTTAAGGTTTATTAGATATTAAAATTAGCAGAAACAATTTAAACTAAATTTTATTTACTTAATAGTTCAGTTGATAAATACGACTCTCTAATTAACTGTAAATTTAACTATATTCAGCCTCGTGGCTTTGGTGGTGCGTTTGAGCTGTTTTCGGCGTCTTTTTTAGTTGTAGAGTGAGTAATAGTTTTAATTTGATTAATTAATTTAAGGAATAAATTTATTTATTCAGTAATTGGTGAATGTTGATATAAAAGTGTGTTTCTCACTTGGTTTTTTCTCTTTCTCTTTTAGTTTTAAATTATTTTCATGTCTTATGGGTGATATAGGGTATAAAGTAGTGTAAATATTTAGCAAATTGCATACACCACTACAGAAATATCACTTTATTTGCGTGCAACATTCATTCTATGCTCTTGAAAACGTAATGATGTTGTGTGTTTCAATATCAGAATGCTCAATTCAATTTTTAGTCATCTTTATTCATGTTTTTTTTTTTAGTTCTTCATGTGATACTTGGTTACATCTGCTGTAATGTTTGAAAAGGTTGGGGTGCTGAAACGATTGGACTTATCCCCATCTTCAGGAAAATTCGCATTCCCTGTTCACCCTTTGTCGGCCAATTGCAACATATGGCAGAAATTAAATTTGCTCGGAAATGGATATAGCGATTTTGATGAAAGTTTAGTAAAAATCAATTAGACTTATTTTTACATTCAGGAAACTTCGCATTCCCTGTTCACCCTTTGTCGGCCAATTGCAACATATGGCAGAAATTAAATTTGCTCGGAAATGGATATAGCGATTTTGATGAAAGTTTAGTAAAAATCAATTAGACTTATTTTTACATTCAGGAAACTTCGCATTCCCTGTTCACCCTTTGTCGGCCAATTGCAACATATGGCAGAATTCGGTTTTCTCGAAAATGGATAGAATGATTTTTATGAACGCTTGGGAGTGAGTGTTAAGTTAAAAAAATTTATTAGATTTATCCTCATCTTTATGAAAATTGAGGTTCGCCGTTAACCCTTTATTTGTTGGATACAAATTATGGCAGAAATTTACATTACTTCGAAATGGATATAATGATGTTAATGAACATTTGGGGTTAAAAGTTGTTCGAATGAAAAATTAATTGGGCTTATCTTTATTTTCAAGAAATCTTTCATTCGCTGTTAACCCTTTAACTGTCGTATGCAAAATATGGCGGAAATTGGGTTTACTTGGAAATGAATATAATGAGTTTGAAGAAAAATTAAGGTTAAAGGTTTTATGTAGTGAAAACTTGACTGGATTTATCGTCATCTTCAGAAAAATTTGCATTTGCTGCTAACCTATCAGATACCGGATGAAAGATATCGCAGAATTTGAGTTGGTAGAATTTGCAATGGATCTGACGATTTTAATAAAAACTTTCGGTTGAAGAGTTTTTGAGAAGTGAAACTTATTGGACTTATCTTCGTATTCAAGAAAATTTGTGTTCACTGTTATATAACCTTCACTCTGCCTTTTGCAAAATATGACAAAAACATGGTTTTCTTCGAAATGAAAATCGAAAAATTTTAGTAAAAACTTGGCGTTAAGAATTTCTTGAGATGACAAACTCGTCCGATTCGGACTCATAGTCAGGAAAATCAGCGTTCATTGTTAATCGTCATTCCAACCGTTGAAATATGTAGCAGAAATCAGGTTTACTTCGGGTTTTCTCAAGAATGGTTTATATGATTTTATATGATTTTTATAAAAACTTAGAAATAAGGCTGATTTGAGACGACACACCCACACCCATCTGATTTACCTTCATCTTCTGGAAAATTAGCTTCAGCTGTTAATATTTATTCTTTCTCTTGAAAAATATGGCTGAAACTTGATTGTCTTGTAAATGGATCTAACAATTTTTATAAACTTAAGATTAAATACTTTATTATTATTATTATTATTATTATTTAGATAAAAAATACATCTGACTTATCCATCTCTTCACGAAAATTAGCGTTCATTGTTAACTCTTTCTTGTCACTGCAAAATATAACAGAAATTTAGTTTGATCGGAAATAAATTGAAGGATTTTAATAAAAACTTAAAATTATTATTATTATTATTATTATTTTGATTGTTTAATGAGAAACCTACCTGACGTCTTCAGGAAAATTAACGTTCATTGCTGACATTCACTTTACGGTGGTAAAATACGGCTAGAATATGATTTACTTGGAAATTGTTCGAACGATTTTGATAAATGTTTAAGGTTTGGATTTTTTAAGATGATAAATTGCTCAAACGATTTTGATAAATATTTAAGTTTTTGCTTTTTTTAGATGACAATTCAAAATGAATTTTCCTGACCTGCAAGAAAGTTAACGTTCACAGTTAGCTTTCACTCCAACTGTTGTAAAATTTTACGGCAGAAACAGGATAGCTCTAGCGATTTTGATAAAAACTTAGCATTAAGGGTTTTTTGAAATGAGAAACCCATCTCATTTATCTTCATCTTCATGAAAATTATCGTTCACTTTTAATCCTCATTTCGCACAGGGCACGATATAGCAGATACATGTTTTTCTTAGAATTTATTTGAATGATTTTGATAAAAATTATTAGATTTAGTGAATGTTTAAAAATCTGACAGTCTCTTTAGAAAATTTAGCGTTCATCGGTAACTTGCGCTTTCCCCATGAAAAAAATGGCAGAAATTCCTTTCTTTTTTGTACTTGAATAGTTTTGATAAATATATTAACTAGTGTGTCTTTAGATGACATTTCGAACTGAAATACTCTCCTTTTAAATGTAATTAGTGTTCACTGGTAACCCGCGTACCACCCGGGGGGAATACAGCATACATTTTGTTTTCTGTAAAATGGCTAAAACGATTTTGAAATTAATGTTAGATTTATAGTTTTTTTTTTTTTTTTGAGAAAATTTGATCTAGTTAGTTTATCTGACTGAAGTTAGCTGTGGAACGAACATTACAATTATAACCGGAATACAACTTTGAATAAGACAGCGGGACTGGAAAATCCAAGGGCTGATTTGTGGCTTTTTTTTATGCCAGAGTGTCAGAATTCTCATTACCAGCAATGTCCATTCTGAAAAAGGTTCCACTGCAAGCGAATTTCTCGTGATGAGGAAAGTCGTTTCAGTCTTCCTAAAATAGCCACCCCCGTATTGTCTATTATCCATTCCATGCGAATATAGGCGATTTCAGGCGAATATAAAATAACCAATATATAACAACACTTCATAATGAAAATTAATCCACAAAAGTCTGCATATAAATTCTACCATTGAATATTATATTATATACTCCATATATTTGTAAAAAAAAAAAAAAAGAATAAATAAATAATGGATTATATTTATAATAATAGAGTGTTAATATCATTTTTTTTTTTTTTTTTTTGTTGACAACTGAAAAATAACTTTTTTAAAAGATAGCTTTAACTCTTATTTCTTAATAAATTAAATTTCAATCATCACTTCAATCCCTTTTTTATGGGAAAAAAATAAATAAATAAATAAACAGAAAAGGGATCTTTCATAGTTTTCTTCCTCCTTTTTTTAAAAATTAATCCCTTATTTTTCCATTTAATTTTATTCGTGTACTCTGTGATACGTAAAAAAGAATATTTCTTTTAAACCACGCAATCGTCTAATTATTGTTGTCATAATTTTTCTCTTTTTCCTCTTGTCTGCGATTAAATTACCGCTTTAGTTCCTGTGAAAAAGATTTCCCGCCTCAAATCCCCCTTTAGTTTTTCTTCCAGACAAATGAATAATTAAAGGCACATTAACACAAGTGCACTTGCATTATGTTTCGATGCATAAATAAATAATTGTTCTTGTCATTCATTCACTTCTTAAGTTTTTAGAAGGATTAACTTAACAATAAAACATGAATATCCAGGAAACGTGACTGGGTGTAAAAAGAAGGGAAAAACTAGTTCCCGATCAATTAAAATATTTTCTCAGGCAACCAGATTGACTTCGTTTGATTATAGCACCTTAATTAGATTAATTAAACAAACCAAAAAAACTGCATTAAGGTATGACGTAATATGTAAATAGGGTCGAAAGCATAGATAATAAGCATAATAATAATAAGCATAATATAATAAGCATAATATAATAAGCGTAATATAATAAGCATAATAAAATAAGCATAATAAAATATTATTGAAATAAAAAATAAATAAGTAAATAACTTTAAAATTCACTTTTAAGACTTAAAAAAAGTTCTTTAAAGAAAAGAAAGAAATCTATCAGTTATTTTTATCAATCAAACATTTAATTACGCTTTAATTAATTAACAATTATTTATTAATGTGCAGAGAAAAAATTAGTCATTAGTTTGAAGTTTAATAATTCTCCGTTTATTGCATTAAAACATGTTTAAATAAGATCTAAATTAAATTTAACTTGACTTCTCATTAATATATATAATGATCCTCATCTGTCATGAACGAATCCGGTTAGTACCGCTTCAAAACAAAAACTTTTGGCAGCCATTTTTTTTTTTTTTTTTTTTTTTTTTTCCGTTTGTTCAACTCACTGAGGTGGTTCAACTTCAAGAAACATACATATAATATGTTTTGTATCGCACGTATTCTTATTTATTTTCCTTAAAACCTAAAAAAACTATTCATTTGTAATGTTTAAAGGTCTGAATTACATATAATGGATCACTGACTATTATAAACATGAACCTATAATTAGAATAATGTAACTTCATGATTGTAAGCAACGGAATACCAAATAAAAACAAACCAAAACTGTTGCCATTCAGAAAATACAAATTCCAAATGGATTCCGAATGAACGACTCTTTGACTGTTTCTTAAAAAAAAAAAACGCTTAAAGTATTTCTAAAACATATTAAAGCCTTAAAACTCTTAAAATATTTGTAAAAGCATATTAAAGTCTTTAAATATTTTTATCAAGCTTCATTGTTTGTTTACATTGTAAGGTATGATTGGCGTTGAATTCAGTGCGTAAATGTCGCCAGTTGATTTTAGTTTTGAAATTAGTGTAAATGTATAGTTGGGATAGAATGTTTGGTTGGGCAAGTAAAGGTCACCAGTTGAAATGAGTATTGAAAGTAGAGTAGTCTAAGATGATAATGTCGAGTCAAGATAAAATGTTCGGTTGAGAATGAAAAAGACCGTAGCTGGATCCCGAATATTTTGGCGATGTTGCGGGTGAGATAGCTGGTTGGAAGAATCGAGTAGAGTTGAATTTGGGTTAGAATGGAGTGTCTGTAATTATTGGATAGTTAGTTAGAAAGTACGCAAGCAAAGTGATGACGTCACTGGCCGTCAGTGGATGCAAGAAAAAGATTTCCTATGTTAATCGCCCATTGGATTTTTTGTAAAAAATTATTAAAAATTGAGGCAAATTATTTCCCGATTTTAATCCCCATATTTCGGTATAGATATGTATTAGTTATCGTCTGCATGTGTTAGATTAAGTTGTTTTTGCTGTAAAATTGATAAAATTTAAATTTTAAATTTCAAAACTCTAGAAAAAAAAAATGGCAAACTTCCATAATCGATTCAAAACATAAACATTTCATTTCAAAGGATGATATTTACACAATAAATATCCAACTAATATACTAATTAAAAGGAAAATTATAAATGTTCTATCATAAATTGAAGTCAAATTTGTTTTCAAATGTCTAAATAAAGTGTCTGATATAAGATACTCATATGTTGCAGCGGAATAGATTTAATATATCTGTCATCCTTGGCGGAAAAAAAAAAATATCGCCAAATTATTTTGGCGAACATATTTAATTCCTTTCAAAAATCATGGTTATTTTAACAACTTATATTAAGAGAGCGATGAATTATATAAAACAATATTTCGTACAATACATATTACGAAAATAAACATCTGTCATGTATATTTTCGTATTATGTTTTTAATCGCCAAATACAAAAAACGACAAAGATGACACAGTTTTGAAATTTAAAATTTTGTCAATTTGACAGCAAAATAACTCAATCTAACACATGGATACGATAGCATATCTATACACAAATACAGGTATTAAAATCGGGAAATAATTTTCCTCGATTTTTAATAATTTTTTACAAAAAATCCAATGGACGATTAACATAGGGAATCTTTTTCTTGCATCCACGGAAGGTCAGTGACGTCACACTTCGCTTGCGTATTTGAAAACACGATCTTCGATAGTCTTAAAAAAAAATTATTTTGGTAAAATGAAGTGAATAGTTTTTTACTTTCTCTTACCCATAGGGTCGAGAAAGTATTGTTTTAGGGTCAAATTTTCGAACGTGGGTTTTTGTTATACTTACATGTTCTGAGGTCCCCTGAATACGAAAACCATATTTTTAGCGAATGGTCTGTGTGTGTGTGTGTGCGTGGGTGTGTCTGTCTGGATGTCTGTGTGTCTGTTATCAGCATATCTCAAGAAGAAATAGTAGCAGAAATTCCAAACTCGGTATTCTAAATGTGTATCATATAGGGATGCTACAGTAAGCTTTTCGTTAAGATGAAGCCAGAGGTTCGTGTACAGGGACATTTAAAAGTATTTAAATACATTACGTCTACGGAGGAAATCGCAGGTAAGTAGAATTTAACATCTATAGACTGCACTAAACCAAATAAAACGAATATATATTTTTTTTAATAGAGATAGTCAACTGGGAAATTTTTTTTGTGTATGTAGGAGCCTCGCCGCCCCCCCCCCCTCGAGGGGAGAAAATTTTCATGATGGGTATCTTTCAAAAGAGCTCGACAATACGTTTAAAACGAATGGTTGAACCATCGATCTGCGATAATTTAAAATAAAGTTATCGATTTTTTTCATTTTTAACAAAAAAAAAAAAAAAAAAAAAAAAAAAAATTTTTTTTTTTTTTTTTTTTTTTTTTTTCTTTAATATTGAGAATAAATTCAATTTTTTTTTTTGGATATTTAGTGTTATACTACTTCTCTAATATGGAAATCGTCTGTATTATCATACAAGATAACTTTTTTAAATAATAATTTTAATAAATAGTTTTTTAAAAACAGAATTATTTTTAATAACCGAATTAAATTCTGTATAAATGTAGGTGCATTAATGAAACGGGGGGTTGAGGGGGGTCAGAACTAATTATCATATAAAACTCTTCCGAAGCCTAATTTGAATTGTTCAACATAGGTTTACATAACAGTACTCGGTATCTTACCTCTTAATCTCCAACCTGTACTTATAGTATTAAATTTCAGGGTAAGAGAAAGTCGTGTGAGTGACACACCAAATTATTCTTACTATGATGACTTTAAATAGAGCACTTAACGGAACACTGGGATGTGTTGTTGCTGTTGTGTTGTCGGGCCTATATTTTTTGTCAGCGAGCAGTTTTTTTTT
This sequence comes from Salticus scenicus, assembly GCA_963930645.1. NCBI lineage: Eukaryota > Metazoa > Arthropoda > Arachnida > Araneae > Salticidae > Salticus > Salticus scenicus. Next base: position 9,849,172 of record OZ005655.1, on the reverse strand, counting down.
AGTGCTAGAGGCCTATTTCAGTCGGTACAGCGTTGTCGAATTTTTATACGTCACTCTTAATAGTGCTAAGGGCCTATTTCAGTCGGTTTATTGAATGGGGATTTATTGAATGAAGTCCTCCCAAGGCACAATTTTGACATGAGTCCCTCCCCAAAGCCCAACTTTGACATGAGTCCCCCTCCAGGCTCAACTTTGACATGAGTCCCCCCAAGGCCCAACTTTGACATGAGTCCCCCCCAAGGTACAACTTTGACATGAGTCCCCCCCCAGGCCCAACTTTGACATGAGTCCCCCCCCAGGCCCAACTTTGACATGAGTCCCCCCAAGGCCCAACTTTGACATGAGTCCCCTCCAAGGTAAAACTTTGACATGAGTCCCCCCCCAAGGTACACCTTTGACATGAGTCCCCCCCCAAGGCACACCTCCCCCTCATTGGGAAAAAGAGAAAAAACGGTGTTTTGCGGCTATAAGACAGTTTGGACTTCCAACGTTATTTGTTACAGTATCTGCAGCTGAAACACATTGGTTTGATTTAATGAAAACTTTATCATGGAATTTAGATCGTCACGACACGAATTAACTAAAGAAGAAATTGTCGATATTAACAAGTTTAGCAGTAGGCCTCTGGCACTAAATTAAAATCTGTCAATGTCAGATTTTCATGTTTTTAATAATGAAATAATGTCGTGTCTGTATATTTTATATTGTCATTCATATTTATTGATCGGGTAGAATTTTTTTAATTTCAGAACGAAAATTATAAAATATCGAAACACATTTGATTTATAAACAAAAACTGAAAATACATTTAAATGATCACGTGGTAATCTTCATGATCTAAACATTGTTTTCAAGATTTATCGTTCACATTCCGTCATTTTTGACGGGGTTATATACTAGTTTAAATATAAGCGTTCAGAAAATTTTAGATGTATTTTATTATATTGTCACCACTATATTTCAAAAGAAATTTTCTTTGAAAGTTTTAATGGATTTAAATGCTATAATATTATTTAAAAAATTGCTTTTCTGATATACTGTTGACAGTATAATAAAATGCGAGTAAAATTTTAGGAACATTTCGAGCCCTGTATAAGCATGTGGAATTAAAATTCAGCTTCATCACAGCAGACTCTCTTCAATTCAAAACTTTACGGGATACGTAAAAATATTTAATTTATTCAAAGTATGGTATTGGTTCTTACTTATTAATTATATGCATATAAGATACCCTACCTTAAAAAGATTACAAACGCTTTTTAATTCTTTACCTGTGGGGGGGGGGGGAGGTTTTGTTTCAAGAAAACATTGTAATTGAAACATCAAAACGATTTGTTAAGTCAGCTATTATATATATATATATATATATATATATATATTGAATAATTTAATACCATTATAATACTCAGCAATCAAAAGATAAATGAAAATAACAACATTACAAAATTAAAAGAGATTGTAGCTCATTTTAAGTGTTTTTACAGATTTTTTATAATATAATTACAATACAAATTAATAGTTAAATCATTTTAAATTACTTACGCAGAAGTGAACTTCTATAACCATAACACTAAGCCTATTGATGAAAGAAATGTTTGCATATTCCATTAAAGTTATCATACTTAAACCATCAACGTTATGAAAAAGGTAATCGGAATTGAGAAAAAGGATTACAAATTATCAAAGATATCAAATCAAAAAAGGAATTCTTGAAATGAGAATTGAAATGATAAATGCTGAAAAATAGAAATGTTCGCTCGTCAGGAAACTTGCATTTCTATGAGCAAGAATACGCAGGATTTCGGAAAACTGTATAGCTAATTCAAGCCAAAAATACAGTTCAAGTTTCTATCTTGCAACAAAACCAAATGAAAAAAAGAATAAGATAAATCACCAATACAAACCTGCATTGAATCAAGTAAAAAGTATTCTTTAAAAAATCCACATGTGAAACGAAACCAAACTGATATAGTAAAACATTCTTATTTCCATTACCCAACTACCGAAGATAATGAAAGTATTGTAATTGGTCAAAAATTTGATATCAAGTTTTCACTTATTTGATTTACACGTTTTAAGGTCTCCTGAGTAGAAGAAATGTGGTTTTTACCAATTGGTCAGTGTGTGTGTATGTGGGTGGGTGGGGATCAGCTAAAGATGAAAGTATTTTTTGTTCCATTGCACTGCAAAAATAACTTCTGAACCCTCTGAGACATGAAAATGGGTTTTCACTACTGCCTGAACTGATTGGTATGGTCAAAAACAATTTTACTAATAGTGATAAGTGACCAAAAACAGATTTTCTTTTTTCTTTTTTTTTTCTTTTATTTATTTATTTTTCTTTTTAACTGCGATCTTTAAAATAATCCAGACGACTTTAAAATTGGCATGGTGAATGTTTCATTTTTCATAATTTAAAAAGAAAAAAAAGCACCTATGATTTACATAGTATTTCCTCTTTCTGGACACAGAAGAAGCAACATTCTAAGCAAAATATTTGGGTGCACAATAGCGCCCCCTCTTCTCCCTCCCTGTTTGCCTCCCTTGCATATATATATATATATATATATATATATATATATATATATATATAGAGAGAGAGAGAGAGAGAGAGAGCAAAATAAACTTTGCAAGACCCAAATACTTTTACATATATTTTGCAAAGCAATGGAGAGTTAACCCTCAGCTTTTTCGTTGCCTTAGGCGCCCATTTTTAGTTGTTTTAATTATATTATATTATATTAGCTATGTACAGGGTGATCGGAAAATGTCTGGCCAAACTTTAAAGGGGGTTAAAGGGGACGAATATAAAGGGATTCCAGTTACAATGCGTGTACGGAAACGGCACGTGAAGATGGTAAAGGGCGCTATGTAGGGCAGTCGAACTAAGCCGGCAATACGGGATTTTTTTTTTTTTTTTTTTTTTTTTTTTTATGATGTCAGTTGCGTATTTGTCAGTTCAGCTTGCGCGAAACGCTGCATGTTGTAGGAAATCACAGCGAACAGCGGGGAAAGATTGCTTCCCGTAATGCCGGCTTGTTCCGATTAGGGATCCTGAATAGTCTCTAATTTCGATTGTCCTACACAGCGCTCTTTGCCTTCTTCATTTGGAGTTTCCGGATCGCATTGCACTACGAATTCTTTTATATTTGTTCCCTCTAACCCCCTCATCAAATATTTTCCGATCACCCTGAGCGTATACATATACATCACCCTGAGCTGTATACAATAGCATTCTAATGTCAAAAATATTTGTTAAAAAAAAAAAAAAAAAAAAAAAAGAAAGAAAGAAAGAAAAGTATATTATTATTACTATTAAAAGCAGACATTACATTTATTATTGAATAAATTAAATATTAGTTAAAACATACAAGACTTTTCATAACTCATTTTCCCTTTGTACTGAATTTAACCCTTATTATTTTATTATTATTTAACGTTATTCAAGTGTACCCTATAATGTGAAAAAGACGAGAAAAATGAAAATAAAGTCTTTTCAGCAATACAATCGTCTAATTACTATTATCACATTTTTTTATTTTTTACGTTTTTGTCTTGTCTGGCGATTAATTATAGCTTTAGTACCTGCAATATATTTTTTCTCTCGCTCAAATCCTTTTTTTTTTTTTCTTCTAGACAAATGAATAATTAAAAGATCATTAACACAAGTTCATATGCATTACATTTCGGTGCATAAATAAATAATTGCTCTTATCAAAACTGCAAATTGCTGTTGTCATCCACTCGTTAAGTTTGCTCAAAGATTAACACACACACACACACACACACACACACACACACAAAGAGAGAGAGAGAATAATACCGGAAACGTGACTTGGTGTAAAAAGAAGGGAAAAAAATAGTTCACGATCAATTAAAATATTTTCACAGGTAACCAGATAAGTTTTTTTGATTATAACATCTTAATTAGATTAACTAAATAAAAAAAACTGTTTAAGGTATGTTGTAAGATATAAATATGGACAAATACATAGGTTATATAATATAAAGATATATAATATGTAAAATAACTGATAATATATATATTTTTTTTATTTTACTCACTTTCTATCATCCAACTGAACTGAAGTTTTGCATACATGGATATTATTCACATGTACTGAACTGGAGATTTTACTACATTTTGAAACAAAAGCGTGTTTTTATTTATTTAAAACATATATGATTATACAAAAATCCAGCATATAAGTTTGTTATTTTCAGAAATAAAAATAAAAAGGTTAAAAATATCTTAAAATAAAATTTACCAAAATATTAGTGTTTGTTAATCATAAATAAAAATGATTATATATATATATATATATATATATATATATATATATTCACGACTACCAATTTTCATTATGGTTAAGTTATTTTATCAGCCAATTTCCTTTTATCTTTCTATTATTTTGCAAGATTGAAACTAGTGTTGTATATTGCTGAAATAGCTATACAATATTCAGAAATCTTGCAATCCATGTTGACAGTACTGCTAGTTTCCTGATGAGATCTGTACTGGGTTTCAGCATTTTTCACTCTATTTTTCCTTCATGCATTCCTTTTTATTTCAATAGTATTTTTGGTTAATTTCTTTCAATTTTTATCTTGTGTTGCATGAATTTACTGGATTAATGGATCATGAAAACTATCTCATAGTTTAGGCTTAAGTGATATATACGTCATTTCTCTTTTGCGTAAGTACTTTAACATGTTTTTACTAATCAGTGAATTTTAGTTAAATGGTAATTGTGACAATAACTTTATACGTAATACATCTAACTTTTAATTTCATTGTTGGTATTTTCATCTTTCTCTCATTTGCTGAGTATTGTAAAGGAATTAAATTATTTATTATATATATATATATATATAAGAAAAAAAAAAAAAAAAAGCAAACACTCTAATTGTGAAAAACTTACCACAACTGGGTGTCTGGTTACAATAAACGACGTTTCATTTGGCGAAACAAATTATGTATAGAAAAGAATTTTTTATAATTACTAGTGTAACGCGAATTTTAAAAAAAAATTGAAATGAAAAACTAATAAAGATTAATAAAAAGTTTAAAAGTAGCAAAGAATAAGGTAGAATAAAAACAAGTCCTTTCGGCTCATTCGAAAGGGTAGGATGATTTCTTTTTCCTTATCAAGTAGCCGTCATTTTGATTCAAAATAGCGACTACAAATTATTAATGGACTTGGTAGAAACATTTAAGTAGGCGTATGTACATATGGAATTTTAAGAAAATCGGTTCATAAATACCTTTTCATGTGAATTTAAAATTCTTAAGTGGTCGGCACTTGGAAACAAAATGGTGGGCCATGTTGGCAAACAAATATATCAAATGCATTTTTGAGATACGTCTACTGTACAAATTTAATTCGAATAAATTCAGAATCTCAAAATTCATCATGTTGAAAAATTAAGTGGCCGCCACTTGGATCAAAATGACGGAGAAAGTTGCTCAGTGAACTAATACAAGATATTTGTAAGATAAGTCCACTGTCCAACTTTGGTTCTAATAAATTCAGTATTTCAAAAGTTTTAATAACAAAGTCTCAAGTGGCAGCATTCAAGTGGACGCAAATTGGAAACAAACTTGCCCACCGAAATCATAGTTGTTTGAATGATAAACCCATTTTTCAACTTTGGTTTGAATTGATTAAGTATTTCAAAAGTTACTGTTATAACAAATTTTAAAGTGACCGCCACTTGGAAACAATATAATGGAGCAAGTTGCCCAACAAACTCATCTAAGACTCATCTAAGGTTCACTGCCCAACTTTGGTTCGAATCAGTGCAGTGTTTCAAAAGTTATTGTGATGGCAAATTTTCAAGTGGCAGTCTAAGTGGCTGCAACTTGGAAACAAAATAGTGAAACAACTTGGCCAGCGAAATCATCCAATATATTTGTATGATAAGTTCATTGTCCAGCTATAGTTCAAATTAAATAAGTATTTCAAAAATTATCGCGATAAGAAAATCTCAAGTGGCACCATGATTTCAAGTGGCCACCACTTGAAAAAAAAGCGGATTGAGATGCCCAGCAAAATTATCTGAGATATTTGAATGATAAATCCACTACCCAATTTTGATGCGAATTGATTCTGTATTACAAAAGTTACCACAATGACGAATTTTCAAGTAGCCGCCACTTGGAAATAAAATTGCAGATCAAGTCACCAAGTGAACTTATCAAAGATATTTCAACCATAAGTTCACTATCCAACTGTTGTTTGAATCAGTTTAATATTTTAAAAGTTTTAGTGATGGCATATTTTCAAATGGCAGCATGATTTCAAGTGACCGCAACATGGAAACAAGATGTCTGAACAAGCTGCCGAGTGAAAGCATCCAAGATAGTTATGTGATAATATCACTGTCCAACTTTGGTTCGAATTGAAACAGAATTTAAAAAGTTATCAAGTTTATAAAATTTCAAGTGGTAGCCTAATTTCAAGTTGTCTCGCTTAGTTTATAACATCCACACTTTGTTAAAAATGGTGGATAATAAAGTTCATTAATAAACTTGGTTTTGACCCTTACATAGTCTATGTATACATCAAAATTAAAGCAAATCTGGTCCTAAATACGCTTTTACAGTGTGAATTTGAAATTTTCAAGTGTTCTCCACTTGAAAACCAAATGACGGAGCAACGTCATTCGCAACTTTATCCAAGATATTTATAAGATAAGTTCACTGTCCAAATTTGGTTCTATTTGGAGTATATTTCGGAATTATTACCGTGATTTTAAATTTTCAAGTGGTAGCCTGGTTTCAAGTGGTCCGCTTAGTATAAAATATCCCCCACTTTCTTGAAATTACAGATAAAGTTCATTAATAAACATGGTTGAGACCCTTGAATGGTCTATGTATACATCAAAATTCAAACAAATACGCTTTTTACAATTAGCTTTTTACAATGTGAATTGGAAATTTTCAAATGGTCTCCACTTGAAAACAAAATGGCTGAGCAACTTGATTAGCAAAATCATCCAAGATATTTATAAGTTAAGTTCACTGTCGAAATTTGGTTTGATTTGGAGTATTATGTCGGAAGTTATCGTGATTTTAAAATTTCAAGTGTAGCCTAATTTCAAGTGGCCCCACTTAACTTAAGATATCCGCCACTTTGTCAAAAATGGCGGATAAAGTTCATTGATAAACTTCATTGAGGCCCTTTTGTGGTCCATATTTACATGAAAATTTAAGCAAATCCGGCCTTAATTACGCTTTTTATAATGTGGATTTGAAATTTTCAAGTGGCCGCCACTTGAATGCAAAAAGTCAGAGCAACTTGGTTAACGAACTCATCCAAGATACTTATAAGATAAGTTTGCTGTCCAAATATATACTAATTATCTAACTTTTTTTTTTTTCCGAGGCTATATACACCTATAAAAATTTCATCTTTTACAAAATTACCCAAATAACTCTTTTTTTTTTTTTTTTTTTTTTTTTTTTCTGAGATGTTTTTCATATCTAAATCGCAGGAACTAAAATTAACATCATTAGGATATACATTCAATATATTTCTTCTCGGTATGAATTACTTCATACCTACAGAGATTTAATGAGTGGTGCTATCTGATCTAGATTTCAAAAACAGGAAAATATTTCACGAAAAAAAAAAAAAAAAATAGTTGCTCAAGAAATCTATAATTAAATACGATACTATCCCTATTAAAAACTTTCCAGCATGAACCAGTTGAGATAGAAAATAGTTCTGTGGAAATATTTCCGCTTTTCGTATGAGGAAGAAAAAATATCTACACACCTTTCAGCTCCGAAAACATTTCAAGCATTTGATTCTTTCTCGCTTGAGAAAAATTTCTGAAATGCAAGACTATTCGCAGGATCGCCATTTTGCTTCTTAGAATGGGGAATTCGCAGGTCCCTTAACAGAAAAGGCTTAAGAAGCATAAGTTGTGCTCTAAAATTTGAGAGGTGCTGTAAAACAGGGTATCAAATTCCTAGTTACAATTTTTGCTACTTATATAGCAAGAGAAAATACACACTACTTTGGAAAATTTCTGTTATTGAACCATAACAATCAGAATGGTCTAAATCAATAAGCTGTTAAATATTTAATAACCTGCTGTCTATATATCGTAGGTGAAAAATGCTCAGAAATCTGAAAGTAAAGTAACTTTGAACACAGCCACCAATTGAAGTTTATAATGGGATGAAAAAAATAACCTTTTATTTTATGTTATATATGATTACCGTCTATAGTATGTAGTCTATAATACTTTTAAAAAGTATTTTATTGGGAGGAGCGGAGTGGGAGCTTTAAACTTAATTCTACTGTAAACTAAGACATTACCGAAAGTTAAATTTGTAACACTAAATTGTAACACTAAGTGCAGAGAGATTTAGAATGTCTTCCCCAAATGAAACGCGCCCAGAAATGCTACATGGCTTCCCCTGTAGCATTTCTGAACCTATATACAGACAGTAGTTTATTGAATGATTCAATAATCTTCAGTGATTAATCGGAGTCTCAGAATTCGACGGAGAAATTCCATATTTTGACCGAAAATGGACTTTTAAACTAAAAATAAAAATACATAAAATATTCAATAGATAAAAGTACATTTATGTAATATTTTTTCAAAATTAAACATGTAATGGAATTGTTTAAGGAGACAAAGGTTGATAATCGGTGACATTAAAAATATGCATTATATAGTTGTCATAAAATGTGCAAAACTATATAAGGCTTTTAAAACAGTGTCATTTTACAGTGCTTAAACTAATATTTATAAGATTTACGATCTTAAACCTTATTTAGGTTTATAGTTTTGCAATTTCGCGAATAACCAATCGCTCATGGTGGTCTTCTTCTTCTTCTTCTTCTTCTTTTTTTTTTTTTTTTTTTTTACGCATTCGTTTTCTTCTAATTCTTTTAAAACCTTACAAGAATGTTAATCCGTTTATAAGTCACTAAACTGAGAATTCTTTTTGAAATTAAGTTACAATCTTTATTATGAATTCACAAATTCAGTCGAAAGAAAATGCGCATATTGTACAGATTGAAAAATTAAAAAAAAAAAAAAAAAAAAAAAAATGCTGCATTTAATATATACAAAATTAAATGCACAGATATGTTCAGTTATTCATGCAGAAAACTCATTGTAAAACAATTAGAGATTTAAAGTAATTTAGAATGTTTGTGGAATATTTTGAAATCTGACTTTAATAAAAAGTAGTACTTTATATAAACGTACTTTAACCCTTTCAGGGGCGGTAATGCCACTACAGCATCACCTCATTTTAATTTTCAACTGCAAAATTCATCCCGGAAATATTTTACAGGATTTTACTTTTAAAGCTTAAAGAGAGAAATCCATTTATTTCTTCTCTTATAACATTGATCGTAAATTCTAGTGGCTGTTGATTTAAAATGAACAAAATTACTCTGCCCTTGAAAGGGTTAAAAACAGTTAAAATTAGTTTTAAAAAAATGGCATATATTTCTGTGTGAAGGGAAAAACTGCCTCTCTTAACCTCCCGATTGAGCTTAGTGCATATAAACATAAAAAATTAAGGCTGTATGTTATTAAATATAAAAACTTATTTCAAATTATTCAGACATGTTTTACACACAGCACTGCTTGAAATTTACTAATTTCGGTCAAAACATTTAAGTAGCAACGTCATGTGTTTTTCAGAACATTCAATTTGAATTTCCTGCAATTATTTGTTATTATGGTATGCTGATATCAGACACAGACCAACCGTTTGAAACTTGGTTTTCCGATTCAGGAAGTAGCAAAAACATAATTATAGCAAAATTTGGATTTAATGAAATTTGGAATCTAAACTAATCCTTTGTTTACCATATGGGTATAAGAAAACAATTATCATTTCTAAGCAGTCTTCCTGGGCTTGGTAAAATTTAATAAAGCATTTTCATCAATTGCATTCAATAGAAAATAATTTACTTACTTTTACGTAGCTTTGTACTTTCTGCATAAATATATGCACCGCATAGTGTGTTTAAATTTAGCGGTGTATAAAAAAACACATGACAACAAATTGAAATGCATTTTCAGTAATTTTCAAGTATAGTCCTAATATATCCGAATTCTTTTGAGTAGCCCTGTAAATGAATGGCAAATTATTTTCATATCATATTCTATATTAAACATTCTTAATGCATATAAAAAAAATATCCATGTTATTTTGTTTAATGCAATCTGAAAGTATAAAACGGTACGTACTAGAAACTTCGCCTACAGACGTATGATTTATTTATTTTGGGTATCCCTGTACACGAACCATTAGTCCGATTTCAATAAAGAGTTTCAAGTAGCCTTTTCATATAACACAAGTTAAGAATACCGAGTTTGGACACTCTGTCTATATTTGTTCTAGAGTTAAACTGATAACATATTCACAGAGATAATAGATCAACCGTTAAAAACCTGATTTTCGGATTCAGTCGTCGGTCATCGGATATAATCGTCAGAAATGACGTATATATCTACCAAAATATTGTAGTCAAATAAAAATAAAAGTTTAGATGAAAAGTAAACTTTTGTGCTAGTTTCGTAACAATATTTTTCGTACAGAATTCGGAGTGTATTCTGTTATTTGGTTATCGAGATCTCATTCTTTCACACAACTCGTATAAAACAATATCCCTCTTATTGCTTAGTTTCTTTTACTCGCAATCATACGAGAAGAAAGGGGTTGAAGGAGCCTAACATTTATGGCTAAATAACAAAACCTGGCATTTGAAATACATAAATAAGATTTTGTTATTAAGCCATAAATCTAACTGAGTTTACTTTAAACACATTAGTACAAAAATGCAGTACGCAAAATGGCTGAAGTTACCGATTTTCCTGCAACATTTAAATACAGAGTTTAACTGCTAACATGCCGTAAGCCATGGCCGACCTCTTTCTCAGTTCAAATCTTCCCCAGGGCTTGCAAAACAAGCATGTGTTGCAACGTGATACTGACCGCAGAATGTGTTCTTTTTATGTAACTTCTAACTACTTTCAGTTTCGTTTCCAAGATTTATTTTTGGCCATGGTAATAGTTATTGTATCGGAAAGTTTTGCTAATTGAAACGTTGTAATTAATCAAATCTGATGTTCTCGTAATAGTGTCAATGTCACTTTTTGTGTCTTTGTGAATCGAAGCATTTATAATAAGAGTAGAAGGACATAGACTTTATTCTTCTGTTATTTAAATATTTAATATATATATATATTACATAGTATTAATACCGTAAAATTAATATTTTCTTAATAATATATCGCAACTATCATATATATATGTATGTATATATATATATATTGAGTATTTTGCAATAATGAATGATTTATTTATTATATATTTGAAAAGAATTTTAATTATGTGTCATAATATGGCAAAATATTATAGTTAGTTACGCAGCCTACGAAATTTTCTTATATATTACCCATTTAAAGTAAGAATTTTTTTCTTTTTCTTTCTTTTACTCATATATCACACCCCGGCAAGAAAAAAAAAAAAAATCTCAACTCAGAAATTCAGTACTTGAGAAAAATCAATTTAAAGAGTACGATGAAACATCAACTAGTTTATATTAACCCATTAACCGCTGGTGTTGCGTTCACGCAACAGCGCGAATAAGTGCGTTTAACAATTAACTAAAAAAGGTATTTTGTATTAAGTATTGTTTTTAAGTAACAAAATAATAGATGTTTATTTTATTACAAAAAAAAAAAAAAAAAATTGATCTAAAAAATTATTTTATGTTTAGTTTATTACAAAAAATTTTATCTAAAATATAATTTTATGTTTATTTTATTACAAAAAAATTTGATCTAAAAAAAATAATTTTATGTTTATAAATGAATTTCAAACTTGAAGCATTCTTCAAACTAAAACTTTTGAAATTTTTCATAATTTGAATGAGTTTACATAACTTGTAAAAAAATCTGGAGTGACTCCCCTCGACTTTTCGAACATTGAGTAATTAACAGTTTTTTAGATAAAGTAAAGAAAGAGGAGTCGTTAAACAAACAAAAGAGAGAAAACCATAATAGAGTGTTTGAGTATTTTTCTCCATATATTACACGATGTTTTATTTAACGCTACTGAACTTTGAGCCCATAGATCATAATGATAAAGAATTTTTCGTTGTGTCCCTGTAAAAACCTATAAATGCTAGATTCACCAAAATGCTTATATTTAGTGCAACTGTGATTTATAATATTCATATAAGTTTTCAGTTCGATTTAATAAGGCGTTTAGATGCTATCGCACTTTTAAAAATTTGGTCCCATAGGCCATAATGGTAAAGAATTTTTCTTTGTCTCCCTGTAAAAAAACTGTAAGTGCTAAATTCACCAAAATCTATGCAGTTGGTGCAACTGTGACCTATAACATGTGTACAAATTTTTTTGCTCATATTAATAAAGCGTTTAGACGCTATCGCACTTTTAAAAATTTGGCCCCATAGGCCATAATGATAAAGAGTTTTTCCTGGTGTCCCTGTAAAAAAAACTATAAATGCTAGATTCACCAAAATCTATAGGGTTCGTACTATGGTGAATTATAATATACGTACCAACTTTCAGCTTATTCGAACAAAGCGTTTAGACGCTAGCGTGTTCACTCACAGACATACACTCACACACATACACACACACATACACACACATCATCGTAAAAATAGTGGAAACGGACTCAGGGGACCTCGAAACGTATAGCAACATCCAACTCTCAAATTCGGATTTTTGGCATGATTACAATACTTTTCTCACTATAGTGTTTGGAAAGTAAAAAATGTTCATGATAAAATAATTACTTTTGCAGTCATCTGTAGTTTTTGCTGTTTTATGCTCCATCAAGGAAATTTCCGTAAGCATTTATTTGTATTCATTTTAAACACTTATTCCGCTGAAGTTATAGAAATGCAACACCTTGTATTTAGTAAGATAAGACCAATTTTCATAATTTTATTTTAAATTATTGTCATATCTTATATATGATCAAAATAATGAGTGTTACTGTTTGTATTCAGAAAAAAATCATTCTATCTAGTTTTGGCGGTTAATGGGTTAAACCGGACACGATTGCCTCTCAGGTGGATAATTTGCGAGACAGAGATGTGAAATGTTCGTACACGTTCGGGCAATTCATACACATTTTTCAATTACATAAAATCAAAATTGCCATTTTTGACTTATCACTTTTGATGACGGAGTGGGATAAATGTATAACGGTAGATTTACAGCATAATATGCTGGCAATATGGGTGCATGGAGGGGAGAAAGTAAAAAAGAAGTTATTTACAGCAGAAACAGCCGTAAAAGAGTCTTTTTTTACAGATGTTTCCACTGAGTCTTATTTAACAGCGGAATGTGCTGGCAATATGGATGCCAGCACATTTTGCAGTAAAAGCTTCCTTTTTTTTTTTTTTACAGTGTAGAGACAGTATTATTATTGGGAGAAATTTTTGAAATAAAGTTTTTGTTAAATTTTTACATTTTAAAGTCCCATAAATCAAAAATCAAGTTTTCATCCTGTTGATCTATGTGTGTATGTGTATCTGTTCTGATATCAACTAACTTAAAAACAGAAATTACCAGTATATATCTTAGTATCCTAAATCTGCATCTTATGCATAATAGTATTCAAAACTTTTTATAGAGATTAGACGAATGGCTCGAGCATGGGGACATACAAAAGAATTCAAATACGTTACGCCTATGGATAGAATTTCTCATTGATACATTTTGCCGTTTTTAGAACGCATTAAGCACAATTAAATCAGCATATAATTATTATATGCATAAAATAATAGGCATTTTATATAGACTACGATATAAGAATAATTACAAGATAAAATGAACTTTTTATATACCATGTTTTTAAATTTTCTGTTGAATCACGCTACCGAACGCTACCGAAGACAGCGGGGACCCGAAATAATTGGCTAAAAGTATTTAAAAAATGCATTGTCACCGTGTTCTGAGCTATTTTGAAAGTTTCAAATGTCTAGCAAGTCGGGAAATTAGTTAAAAATCGATTGCAAGTTTGTACTGGACAAACAAACAAACAAGAATCGAAGTTGATAAAAACATGGTAAAATACTTAATATTCGCTTACAAGGCCAAAACAATCGGGTTATATTAAGGGTTAGAGTTGCATATTTTTTCAAGTGCAGTTTAATTTGTATTAAGCGTTTTTTCAATGTGCTTAATTTAGGTACAATATGTAATGTGTATAAATTTGATAGTCAATGTACAGGGCTACTCAAAATTAATCGAATAAGTTTCAAAGAGTGATCTGGGAGTAAATGCTCTGGATAATTTAAAGTTTAATAACAAACTTAACCATTTAACGCGCTGTGTCCCAGCCGCGTGGTCGCAGTTATTAAATCTCAACTGCAAAAGCTCATCTTGGAATTTTTTAACAAAAGATTTATTTTAATAACATAGCGTAAAAGAGTCATTTATTTCTTATATTTTAATTTTGTCTGTAAATGCTGGCGGCAGTTTAATTTAAAGAAGCATACCTTGCTCGTCAAAGGGTTAAATACTTTATGAAAGTAGATGCAACATTAAAAGAAACCTGTTGCGGTTGAAGTAGTGGTAACCCTTTCGCAGAAAGCGTGCCAAATAAAACACTTTCTAAAACTAGCAGAATAGGGAAAACTTATGTGGGTGTCATACAAGATTATATTTTAAAGAAAAAAAAAACTTAAAAAAAACCTTTCAAATAAGATTTAAACAATATATATATATAATATATATATATATATATATATTTATCTTTTTCCTGTAAATGTATGATTAAATGTTGAAAATGAATATTTTTAATTTAATCACAAAGGTGCAAATATGCATATGTTTCCAATAAACAATAATAGAAACTATTTCGTTGCATGAATAGATTATGTTTCGTAAAATTGCCTGTGAAATTTGTCGTTTGATATTTTATATTTAAATCATTACAAATTTAATTGTTTTACTAAAATGTCCTTGACTCGTGGTAACGAAAACAGACGAAACTCTGAAATTTGTTTTGTATAATTAATGAAAAAGCTAATCACTTTCGAATTTTAATTTCTTTTTCAGAGTTTCAAACATTTTTAATTTATTCCGTAACATTGTTAGTACCCGCCCGCTTACAAATTGGAAGAAAAAAAAGTTGTACAAAGAAAGTGGTGCGATAATAAGGCCGGTACTAATAATTCCACGGAATAAATTAAAAATGTTAGCATCTCTGTTTCTTTAATTTTGAGTCGCTTTTTAAAACTATATCTTTTTACAAATTTAATAGCCCTAAAACTTTTACCACCTTTATCATTTTGCTGCCCTACGTTCACACCGGGTCTCCTAGGTGTTAAATTTTAGGTATTGCGTACTCATACCTATATACGCCAAAATGTATATATGCCCTGAACATATTGCACCCCAGCAAGAAAAGTGACACAAGTAAAAATAATCTGGTGTGTCACTCACACGACTTTCTCTTACCCTGAAATTTAATACTATAAATACAGGTTTGAGATTAAGAGGTAAGATAACGATATTATGTAAACCTATGCTAAACAATTCAAATTAGGCTTCGGAAGAGTTTTATATGATAATTAATTCTGTGTGAGGGGGGCTACCGCCCCCCTCAACCCCCCGTTTCATTAATGCACCTACATTTATATAGAATTTAATTCGGTTATTAAAAAATAATTTATTAAAATTATTATTTAAAAAAATTATCTTTTATGATAATGAAGACGATTTTCATATTAGAGGAGTAGTATAACACGAAACACCCAAAAAGAGTCCATTTTTTTTTCAATATTAAAAAAAATTCTAAGTTTTTTTTCGTTAAAAGTAAAAAAAAAAAATCGATAACTTTGTTTTAAATTATCGCAGATCGATGGTTTAACCATTCGTTTTAAAGGTATTGGCGAGCTCTTTTGAAAGATACCCATCATGAAAATTTGCTCCCTGTTGGGCGGATATTAACCAAAATCAGACTACCCTCCTTTCCGTGGCTCTAAGGTGACATCCTCGTGGTAGTACATTTTGGAATATCAATTCGATATTCGGGCACGCGTTGTGAAATGCCCTAAAATTAATCCTAATTAAAAGCAAACATTAATCTGGAAAACAATATGTTTAATAATAAATAAATTTACTCTCAAATAATATCAGATTCATATAATTTTAATTAATTTCTTTATTAAACATCCAAATTTTAAATATTAATTAAATTGATTATTCTATAATTTTACAATACAATAAAAATGATATAACAATGATCTTTGATTTTGCCTCAAATGTGCTAAAGATGAGTACTAGAAAATAAATGCGCTTTACCAGCATTGCACGGTAAAATTACTGACCGAGAAATGTAAGAAATTCTCACCAGATTTATCAGATGCTATGTCACAGTCCAGGCACAAGAGGAATATTTTGGCTAGCAGGGAGCACATCTTTAAGTATCCTTGATGAATCATTTCGGCTAGGCAGCAACACACTGATGATGGCAGGACCTCACATTACGTCTGCAGAACACGAAGGCAATTTTTTAGAATTCTTACTCTTGAAGGAATCTTTTCTCTCCTTTTTTTTTTTTTAAGTCCCTCATTATAATTTTTGGAGGAGATTTTCCCCTTGCATTTTTTTCATTGGGTCTATCTTCTGATTGGACCTTTCTTCGACCAATCTGCTTGCTTCTAGATTACTACGGTGCCTTTTTTACGACCTCGCCGGGGCTTTTTTGGCGGTAGCCAGTGGGGCTTAAATGCGGGTGGTCCCCTTTCAGAGTTCCACGTGCAGGTGCAGGTCATAAATATGACGTTGTATTTCTGTCTTAGGCTTTTAAAAGGTAATAAAACAGCTTGTATTCTTCAGTACAACAGCTTTTGTATTTTTATATTCTTTTTCCTTTTAAATAATGCCTTTTTGTATCTTTATTATTTTGCTTTTAACAAAATGGCTGATTTTTCCCATCAGCCTATCCCCCTGTCGAATAAGTTTGAGACAGTTTCTTTATCTCAATACATTATGAGTCCTTTAGTTGTCGTAGTAATCTGGTGTATTTGGTCAGTAAATTTCTTATGCATATTTGTGCTAAACTGTTTTTTAGTGCACATTAGAGTCCTTGTGATGTAGTTGAGCACTATGAGCTCCTTGTATATACATGCATAATGATTAATGAGCGTACAGTTCGACACTGGATTATTAATTGTTCATGAAGTTTAGTTCAATAGTAACTGATGATAGTTCATAATATACTGTTCAATACTGTTTATTAATTGGTTATCATGCATAGTTGATCCAAATATGTAAATGTTTCAATATTTGCTTTTTGAGATAGTTCAATTTGTGATCATGAATTTGTGATAGACAGTTTTATGGTCTGTCGTTGCATTTAGCCGATGCTTGTGCCAACAGTTTGTAAGTTTTATTCAGTTTATAATTTTTTTGTGACACATATTGTATAGTGTTACTTCACTCGGTCAGTATATCATATGCTAAAGATTATTATTATTACTTTGCATTTGAATTCAATAATTATAACTA
This sequence comes from Salticus scenicus, assembly GCA_963930645.1. Lineage (NCBI taxonomy): Eukaryota > Metazoa > Arthropoda > Arachnida > Araneae > Salticidae > Salticus > Salticus scenicus. The sequence continues at coordinate 9,831,625 of OZ005655.1, read as the reverse complement.
TTTATACCGTATACCAACACTCATTTTTTTTTTTTTTTTTTTTTTTTAACATTTATAAATATATATACAATACAATAAATTCACATATAATAGTACTTTTTCTGAATTGTTAGCAAAATTCTACAAGTGTATGCATTCCTTGTATATACATATCATTCATTACTTTCAGTGTATAGTACCAATAATAAAAAAAAATTTTGTATATTACATGATATCATGAATGTATTTAATCGTTTTGGTAGTATGTCTTTATTACCATTAAGTAAGGCAGTATTCTTTTTTTTTTTTTTTTTGAAAAGTCCCTCGCTTTATTTGAAATATTAATTTTAACTTCCGAGAGCTGTTTTGCAGTTTTGTAATGGGGGGTGACAAACCCTCTTTCGCCTGCGCCGATATGTCGTGGGAATAAACCAGCGCTAATGATTAGTACATCCTGTTATAATCGTTTTCTTTAGGGGGGAGAGCTGAGATAAGATTCTTCTGTTACTTACTCGAGAGAAGCGCAGAGACACACGCGTTTATCGGATTAGAAATTTGTTTACTTTTTTACAAGTGAGTTTAATTTTATTATATGTATATTTTATTGCTTTGCTTAAGCTTTGTTGCTTCACCTATGTTTGAGTTAGGTGATTGTGCTATCCATTATCCTTTAATAAATCCCTTTTGTTATTTTTTTGTTTCATGTGTGTGCTTCGTGGAATTTTGAATGCCCCTCGCAATATATATATCTGATCTGCACTGACGCCATCATTGACTTGGATAAGCGTGAGCTATAGTGCATTTTTTTTTTTTTTTTTTGTATTCTGTTTGCAGCGTTATTATTAATATGCATCTGCTTTTTCTTTCAGCTCTTATTAATGTATTTTCATTGCAGGTTTATTTCTTGTTTGTTTATTTTATATAATTTGGTATTATTTTGTCTAACTTGCGTTCGCCTTGCTTTATTTTCTATTATCTTACGTTCCTTCCGCTGCTGCTTGATTTTTGCATGATTTTTCTGTATTTTTCGGACTCCGTTTTTTTTTTTTTTTTTTTTAGCGCTGCGTAATTCTCGCATATTTGATTAGGAATCGTGAGCGTAGAATAATGTAGAAGATTGTTTGTGTATATTTCTGTGTATATTCATGTGTTTATTTATTACTGTTACTTTTTTTTTTTTTTTTTTTTTTACTGTGTGTGAATAATAAATGCAGATCTGCTCATAATTTGCGTATATTGATTCCATTGTATTGTGGATTTTTTAACCCATTGAATTTTGTGTTTTATTTTATTTTATTTTATTTTATTTTTGTTTTGCTTTGATAAAATTCTGTCCAGTCTTGACTTTTGTTTTGGCAGGGTACGCCAGAGTATCGAGTGTGGGTCGACCCCCCTTGGCAGAAGACGCCTGCGCCCGACCAAAGGGCCACCTCATTATCTTGGCTGTGTTCTGAACCCTGATCTAAGGTAGGCTATGTAAAAGTGTTTTTATTATAAAATATAGGTTATCTATTAATTATTCGTTTACCTGTACCTAATCTGCATTTAATTTACCTTCTTTTTTTTTTAGACCATTCTGTATTAATATGGTAATTTTGCGTTATTTTATTACTTTTTATTTACGTGCATATGTGTGTGCGAGTGTTAGAGATTAATATTTTTACAGTGACGGGTTTTTTCTTTTTTTTTTTTTGTATATAAATCTAATGAATTGTAATCCTAAGCTTTTAAGGTTTTTTTTTTTTTTTTTTTTTTTTTTTTTTAATACATTTATATATATACTGTATAGCTATAATGAATCTTAATCCTCCGCTTTTTTTGCTTTTTTTTTTTTTTTTTTTTTTTTTTTTTAATATTTATATATATAGTGTATAGCTATATGAATCTTAATCCTCCGCTTTTGCTTTTTTTTTTTTTTTTTTTTAACTTATTAGAGGAAATATATGCATCTTTGTTTAAGTGTGAAATGATGCGCCTTACTAATATTACAACCATTATATAGTTCTGCAAGTAAAATATTATTTAATCTTTCTAAAGTGTGAATGGTTGTGAATGTTTTAATTTCCATATTTTACGTTTCACTTGATATCTTGAGTCATAATTCGTTTCTTTTGCAGAAATGCGGCTACTATTTTCCTGTATTCTCAAGCGTTTTATCGTCACCCTTCTGCCATGCTCCTTTACCTCGAAGTCCGTCCTAGGATTAGTAAGTATTTTTTTTCCCTCTCGTGATATTTTCCTTCTTCTCCTAACCTGTCCTGTCGTTTTCATTCTGCTCTTTTTTCGTTGTCATGGTAACTCTCTTGTAAACGAGTAACCTCTCTGTTTACATTTTGATCTGCACGCTCCTTCTCTTTTGCATGAGTTTTCTTTCCTGCCTTACTATTTCTCATCTGTGCTAGTTTTGTTTGTCTGTTTTTTATTTTTATTTATTTTATTTTATTTTATTTTATTTGTTTTATTTTCTTTTATGAGATGCATGAATAAAGATATTTAAGTATCTAATTATATACATATGTGTATTTTTTTTATGTCACGTTCACATTTACTTTTATTTATTCTATATCTATACATATTTATTTTATTAATTTGCCATTATGAATACAGACACCTTTTCTGTTTTTGTTTCTATGTACACATATTTACGTTTTCTTATTAACATTGCCCCTATGACAAAAAAATCTATATATATATTTTTATTTTATGTATTTACAATCAACGTGTTTCGCAAAAATGTGCGTTACCTGCCAGTTTTTTCTGCTGATATTTTATCATTTATTTATTTGTTTATTTACATTGAGCATTGCTTTACATTTTCCTTGTATGTATTGCAAAAAAAAAATGTTTTCTTTCGAAAATTTAGGACTATCTAATTATTTAATGAATAATTATTGGTTTATTTACAAAATCATTTCATATATATATTCTTTTTTTTTTTTTTTACACATATTATTTTTCTCGGTTGTAAATAGTAAAATAATTGATTTTGTAATATAGTTCATATGTATAATTTGTCTCTATATATACACTTTTTTTTTTTTTTTTTTTTTTTTTTTTTGTATTATTTTGCATATTTTGGTGCATATAGTTTAGATATGTGCACCTTAATGGGTTTCGCTGTATTGTCGTGAGCGTTTTTCAAAACAATATTCATGTTGCGCAGTATTTTCAATACATAGAAAGGGCCAAGAAATTTAGGCTGAAATATATTTGGCCTTCTAAGGCTCTTCATATATACCGTCTGTCCAATTTTTAGGTCTCTGTCCTTATATTTTAAATTTTTGTTATACTCATTCATAATTTGAAGTTGATTTGTTAGTGCGGCTTCTTTTACACTCTGAATGTGTTGCAGACGCTTATTTGTATAGCTGTCAGTGGTAATTTTTGTTGCATCTGAGAATGCATTAAATGGTGTGTTGATTTCTCTAGCAAAAAAAACCATAGCGGGAGAAAAACCTGTTGCTCTATGTATTGTTGCATTATAGTGTAATTTCACAAAATTTAATTTTTCGTCCCATTGAAATGTTGTTTTTGTCATGGCGGCTAGTGAATTTTTTATTATTTTATTTGAAATTTCTACAATTCCGTTCGAACAAGCGTGATAAATAGAACTAAAATGTAATTTAATATTTAATTGTTTCATGTATTCTGTGAACGTTTTGCCTCTAAAGTACTGTGCATTGTCTAAATGTATTTCTCTTGGCATGCCGAATCTGGCTATATATTCTGTTAATGCGTTTAATATGGTTTGTGACTCCGCATTTCTGAGTGGCACTGCCTCCATGTAACGCGAGAAGGAGTCAATTATAACCATTATAAATATGTTTTTTTTAAAAGTCATAGGTAACTTACCTATGAGGTCTATGTGTAATACTTCCCCTGGCTTGTAATTTTTTTTCATTTTTTGTATTTCAATTTTGGGGATTGTGTGTTGTTTGTGTCTCATGCATTCAACGCAATTTGCAATATGATTTTTCACGTCTTGGTACATTCCATACCAGTATGTACGCGTTCCTATTAAATGCAAGGTTTTTTTAACTCCAAAATGGGTTTTATGTGCTTCTTTAATTATTTCGTTTTTTAACGAATCTGGAATAATTAATAATTCTTTTTGATTATCATTTGTACTTCTTTTTAAAATTAATATTTCCTTTTCTGTTAATTCAAATTTTCGAGTTGTTCTATTTGATTTTCCTTTTTTTATGTCTGATATTATTTTAGATATTTTTTTATCTTTCATTTGTTCAAGTTTTATGTTTTCGTCTGTCAAATTTTTATTAACTTCAAATAAGTTGTTGGTTGAATTTGTTTCCGTGATGTTATTGATATGTCGCGATATATAATCGGCAGGGTTAATTCTTCCCTCTATATGTTCTACAGTGAAATCATACGATTGCAATTCCAGTAACCATCTGGCTATAATGTCTGAATTCTTTTCTAAATTTAAGTGATATGTGATGGCTTTTGAGTCAGTCACTACCGTAAATTTTCTCCCTGTTAAAATATTTTTGAAATGGATTATGCTCTCGTATATGGCGAGCAATTCCAGCTTAATACTTGGGTAACGCTGTTCAGTATCTTTTAATTTTCTTCCATAGAATTCTATAGGGTACATTATGCCATTTATTTCTTGCGATAAAATCGCGGACGTCGCTATTTTTGAGCAATCAGTAATTAAAAAAAATTCTTTGTCATAATTTGGTGGTTTGAGAGTTGGACTGTTTAGAATAATTTTTTGGATATGTTTTAATGCATTTTCGGCATCTTCCGTCCATTCAAATTTCCTTTTCTCACTTGTTAATTCATTTAATGGTGCTACTATTTCAGCGTAATTGTCTATCAGTGATGCGAAATAGTTTGTTAGACCCAGTAAAGATTTTACGCCTTTTCTGTTTTTGGGTCTTTCTAATTTTTGAATTTTTTGAATGTTTTTATTGGCCGGTGCATAACCATTTTTATTGATTTTAAATCCCAAAAATTCTATTTCTTGTTTGCATATTTGCATTTTTGAAGGTTCTATTGTTAGGTTTTCTTTAATTAATGTGCTTAGTACTTGTTGTAATAAGTTTAACATTTCATTGATGCTATCAGCTGCTATTATAACATCATCAATGAAATAACGTACTTTATATTGATCAAATTTTCCTAGCACTTTATCGATTAGTTCCGCAAATACTGATGTGCTTATTTTATTACCAAAATTTAGTCGCGTAGGTTGGAATTTACCAAATTCAGTAATGAAGGCTAATTTTGGTCTGTCTTCTTTTTTTAAATTTATTTGGAAGAAGGCTGAATGAAAATCCAGCACTGTGTAATATTTTTTGCCACTTATATCTTGTAAAAGTGACTTAATATCCGGAATGGGATATGGTACGCCCTGTAAAATATTATTTAGCAATCTGTAATCTATAGCACACCTGTACGAAGTTTTATTAGGGTCGTTAGTTTTTGAGTTTGCCTTTTTTTTTACAAATATAACCGGAAATGCGTAGCTTGACGTTGTATTTTCTATTATGTTTGCGTCCAATAATTTGTTTATCTCCTGTTGTGCAAATTTTCTTACACTTTGCGGAATTTTGTAAGGTCGAGTAGAAATTGGATAATCGTGGAGTAATTTAAAATTGGGCTCCACTATTGAAGTCTGTCCCAAGGTTTTGTATGATTTTGAGAACGCTTGTATATTATCTTTTAGTAAATTTTGAAATTTAATTTTTTGTGATTGATCTAAGTGTTCTAGATCAAAATCTTGTAAATTGAATTCGTTTTCTCTTAATTCTTGAATTTCACTCATTGTTAAATTGTTCATTTCATATACTTTGGGAGTGTTATCTGTTTTTGATCCATTTAATTTTATGTCAAATTCTGTGCATATTTTTCCAATATTCATTTTTTTGTTTATCATTATTTTTTCTTCACTATCATTTTGAACCATTAAGTGTATCGTATTTTTCTCATTGATTTGATGTAAGGATTGGTCATATTTAATCCTAATGTTATGCCTTAGGGGTTCTAATAAAATTACTTGGTTTGGCTGTAAACTGGGTGGACATTTTAATGTAATTACTTTTGTTTCACCTGGTTCTAAGCCATATTTTTTGTCCGTTTTTGGCATAATCATGTTTTTATGCGAAATTCTCTTTTTATTTTTTTTATTTGTTTTTTTTTTTGATTTTTTGAGTATTTGTATTATTGTTTTTGTTCTTTATATTCTCTGTGAAATCATTTTGAATTTCGTCATTATTTGAATTTTTTGCGGGTTTTTGTTGGCTCATAGTATTTTCACTATTATTTTGTGAGTTCTGTGTCTGCGTATTTACAATTTCTGAAATCACATTTATTTCATTTTCATTTATTTTTTGTACGGTGTCTATGCCTTCTAAGGGTATTTCTTTGTTCTTTAGGTATAAGGCCTTTTGTTCACAATCTAATATTGCGTGATTGTTCTTTAGAAAATCATATCCAAGTATGATCTTGTATTTTTTATCTAGGTTTCTTGTTGTAACGTAAAATGTTCCAGTTGCGAATATGTTTTGTATCTTAAAGGATATTTTTACGCATTTTTTGAATGGTATATTTTCATTGTTTAACGTATGAATCCTTACTTGTCTGGCTAGATATTTTATTTTAACATTTGCTTCTTTTAATTTTTGGAAAATGTCTGGTGATAGGACTGATAAACTAGCTCCGGAATCAATTAAAGTTATTACCTCTAAGTCTTTAATTTTTACGTTAATTAGCGGTAGTTGTGATCCGTCGCTTACACTGGCTATTGTGTCATACTGTTTACTGTGATGTTTTTTGTAATTTTTTTTCTGTGTGTATGAATTTCCGTAGGTATTAGTTTTTGTTTTAAGCCCGAAATTTGGAGGTTTATATGGGCTTGAATTATTGTTATATATTGTTTTATTTATAAACCTCCTTTGTAGTTTTCCTGGTTTTTATAGCCTTGATTTTTGTATGTTGTTTTGGGTCTAGCACCCCTATTGTTTTGATTATATCCATTTTGATTTGTGTAATGTTGTGGATAAGCAAAATTTTCGAAGTGGGGACTGTTTTGGGATTGTGCAGCATAATTTGGAAAATTATTAGGCGGTGGGTAATTATAATAATAGTTCACAGGAGGATAAGTTTGATAATTTTGAGGGTTTGTTATTGGGAACCTACTTTGATATGAGTTATTTCCCCTTAAATCTTTATTTTGATATTTCCGTTTATTTTGTGTTACGTTTTTATTTGTCTCATTAAACCAGCAGTTTTCTGTTGTGTGATTTCTTTTTTTACAAATATGACAACTTTCTGTGTTTGGTACCTGTGTCTGTTTAAACTGAATTTCTTTGCTCTCTTTTAATTGTTTTTGTATTTCTTTTAATTCTTCATTATGTCTGACTGTCATGTTTAGGAGCATTTCATATAGTTTATCTTCCTCTTTGGAAGTAGTGTTAATTTCTTCTATTTTAGAAGCGTTAAAAGCGCTTTCGATTTGTTTAGCAAATTTAATTGCTTTATCTATCGAGTCCGGTGCCATTTTTCTAACTTCTAATGCAATATCTTGCCTTATGCTTTCTAAAAATTTAGTCAATTTAATTGTGTCTAGAAATTGCTTAGCCCCAGTTTTTTCTGAATGGCCTGAATCTTTTAAATAGTTGTTTGCCGCCCTGTTGAATATTTTTGTGAATTCTTCTATTGATTGTGTCGGTATTTGTTTCAAATTCATGAATTCATTTTGTGAGATGTCAAAAGAGATTTCCCTTTTAAATAATTCTTGTAACCTTTGTTTAATGTCAGCATAGTTGTTAATATTATTTGTGTCTTCGTCGTTAATTAGGCTTTCTTTTGCCTGGCCCGTTATTTTGGCTTTTAACAATATTACTCTTAAGTTTTCTGGCAACTTAATTTCCTCAGCTAGCGTATCGAATTCTTTTAGAAAGTTTACGATATTATTATTTTTTTTTCCGTCAAAGTTGGGTAGACTATTCAGGATAGCATCATAACTTATTACAACTTTGTCTGCCATTTTTTTTAATTGGTTTATTCCTCTCTTTAGAAATTTCGTTTAATTTTATTTCTTTATTTTCCGCGTAATTTATTTTCTTTTTTGCCAATCTCGGTATAGAGGATCTCATACGCGAATTTTTTTTTTTTTTTTTTGCTTAATTAAATTGATTACCCCTCCAAAATATGCAATAAAATACAATGTATATAAAATCAAAATATATGTACACAAAATACCATTAGCATATATACAGGAATAACTTTCTGTTTTTGCAAATATTATTTTAATTTATTTTCACAAGTTTCTTAATTACTCAATTTATTTATTTGCACCTTATTTGTTACTCCTGTATATAAGGCTTTTATTTAAGATGCAATTTCTTGAAAAAATTTTTTTTAATTTATAATAATAACTCTGTTAATTTTGCTATAAATCTCTTAAAATTTTTTGCAAACATATTATTCTACCACTTTCAAATTGTATTTATGAAGTGATTATTCTTTATCACATCCTAAGAAATTTTTATATATATATAACACCATGAGATAAATAAGATACTAAAATATTATTATTATTATTATTCTTTTTTTTTTTTTTTTTTTTTTTTTTTTTTATACTATACGCTTATATACATACATATTTTTATTATGTTATATCCACACCAGCCTATATAATCTATATATCTTCTTTCTATATTAATTCTGTTATTTAATTATTTTTGACATTAATCTTTGATTTTCATGTCACATTTCACATGTATAACTAAATAAAAAACACCAATTATAAAATACACATATTTGTGGAGTGTTAGTATACGTACAAATAATTATATTTCCTTAAATCTTTTTTCTCTGTACTCATCTTTTATTTTTACTTTATTTATTTTTCCGTTAACGTTAATAATTTAATGGTATTAAATTTTAGTAAATAACGCGTAAGAATTTTGAAAGTTAACTGTGCCAAATTCGTCACCAAAAACACGGCACCAAATCCGCAAAGGGGGTAGATGTTGGGCGGATATTAACCAAAATCAGACTACCCTCCTTTCCGTGGCTCTAAGGTGACATCCTCGTGGTAGTACATTTTGGAATATCAATTCGATATTCGGGCACGCGTTGTGAAATGCCCTAAAATTAATCCTAATTAAAAGCAAACATTAATCTGGAAAACAATATGTTTAATAATAAATAAATTTACTCTCAAATAATATCAGATTCATATAATTTTAATTAATTTCTTTATTAAACATCCAAATTTTAAATATTAATTAAATTGATTATTCTATAATTTTACAATACAATAAAAATGATATAACAATGATCTTTGATTTTGCCTCAAATGTGCTAAAGATGAGTACTAGAAAATAAATGCGCTTTACCAGCATTGCACGGTAAAATTACTGACCGAGAAATGTAAGAAATTCTCACCAGATTTATCAGATGCTATGTCACAGTCCAGGCACAAGAGGAATATTTTGGCTAGCAGGGAGCACATCTTTAAGTATCCTTGATGAATCATTTCGGCTAGGCAGCAACACACTGATGATGGCAGGACCTCACATTACGTCTGCAGAACACGAAGGCAATTTTTTAGAATTCTTACTCTTGAAGGAATCTTTTCTCTCCTTTTTTTTTTTAAGTCCCTCATTATAATTTTTGGAGGAGATTTTCCCCTTGCATTTTTTTCATTGGGTCTATCTTCTGATTGGACCTTTCTTCGACCAATCTGCTTGCTTCTAGATTACTACGGTGCCTTTTTTACGACCTCGCCGGGGCTTTTTTGGCGGTAGCCAGTGGGGCTTAAATGCGGGTGGTCCCCTTTCAGAGTTCCACGTGCAGGTGCAGGTCATAAATATGACGTTGTATTTCTGTCTTAGGCTTTTAAAAGGTAATAAAACAGCTTGTATTCTTCAGTACAACAGCTTTTGTATTTTTATATTCTTTTTCCTTTTAAATAATGCCTTTTTGTATCTTTATTATTTTGCTTTTAACAAAATGGCTGATTTTTCCCATCACTCCCCTCGAGGGGGGACTTCCCCCCCCCCCCCAGGGTGGGAGGCGAGGCTCCTACATACACAAAAAAAATTTCCCAGTTAACTATCTCTATTACAAAAAATATATATTCGTTTCATTTGGTTTAGTGCAGTCTATAGGCGTTAAACTCTACTTACCTGCAATTTCCCCCATAGACGTAATGTATTAGAATTCTCTTGATTGTCCCTGTACACGAACCATTTGCTTGATCTTAACGAAAAGCTTACTGTAGCATCCCTATATACACATTTAGAATACCAAGTTTGGAATGTCTGCTACTATTTGTTCTTGAGATATGCTGATAACAGACAGACACGCACACAGACATACACACAGACCAACCGCTAAAAACATGATTTTCGTATTCAGCAGACCTCAAAACGTGTAAATATAACAAAATCTCGCGTTCGAAAATTTGACCCAAAAACAATACTTTCTCTACCTTATGGGTAAGAGAAAGTAAAAATGTCAATTTAAAGTTTATGTCTATCTCGTTGAAAAATGTATATGAAGTACTCCAATATGCACGAAAAGCATCACATCTCTATATCTCAATTTATCCGCCTGAGTGGCATTTGCGTCAGTTTTATTGTAAGCTAGTAAATGATTTATCGTTTAAGTTGATTTTTCTCAAATAGTGCATTTTTGAGTTATGTCACTATCATTGCCGGATGTATATACATTCTGTTTGTCATGCTATGTAATAATGGGATTATTGTCTTTTAACAGGCGAGAAAACTTATTTTAATAATATAAACTCCCCCCTTAATCTACTCCGTATTTTCAGGACTGACAGCTGTCTCTGATAGCTGTTGAATCCTAGCAGACTGCCGGAAAATGACATATATGCGGATTTCTCTGGATCTTTCCCTCGAAAACGTTTTCTATTCTTGAGTAATGAGACATGGCAACAAAAGGCTTTGCGTTGCAGTGATTAATGTCCATGGTTATTCTAATCTTAATATGCGTTAGCAGATAGCAAAATATTTTTAATATTACGTGTTGAGCCTTAAACACATTAGGAGATAATGCTAAACGGCGAGCTTTTCAACAAATAAAAATCACTTGAACTGAAAGTGTCTCTCTATTTTAAATTAAGCTGATTAAGATAAATGAAGACAAAATTTTCCGTTTGTTTGTATTTATTTTCACATTGTCAATTTATTTGCATTTATTCTTAAATTATAAAATTTATTTCTTCATTCCTATATAGGTTGAAGCATTCGGGAAAAAAACTTCTTTAAAGTTCTAATTTTGTTTTGTAAAAATGATAGAAATGTAAATTTAATGGATTTTTAAAATGAATGAAATCAGATTTATTTATTTATTTATTTATTTTTATTATTTTCAATTTATTAATTATTCCTATACGTAATTATAAGGATGATACGCTAGTGTAGCTTTACCACCACTATTTATGAATAAAAAATTTCTTTTTGTTTCTCCTTTTTCCTTTCATTTTATATTAGTATTGTGAAAGAAAATCTTACAGAAAAAGTGGTACTAAAGTTGCACCTTGTACCACCAGCCTGTTTAGTTTAAAGTCCAACAGGTCTGAGGATCTGAGCGCCAGAATTTCAAGCACAGAAATTTCATTAAAATTATATTTATTTATGCAAATCTTATTATGAATTTCTATGCAGGGGCTCCCAAAAACCAAAATTTAGCAAAACACTCACACATAGACAAATTTTACACAAGATTTTGAAAATAATCAAATATAGCAGACACATCAGCGTTTTCTTATTTTAAAAATTTTTGTTGGTAATAAAATGAAATGCCTTGGTGCCGGGCAGTGTTATTTAAAATAAATAATAAGTCACATTCAATGTTTTAAATTTGTTTAGTTTTCAAGGTTTTAATTTTATTTGGAGGAAATTTTTAACACTTTCCACTTTTCAACCAACAAAGTTTAATGAATTGGTTTTGTCGATATGTCCATTTGTCTGCTCATTTGTTCGTGCTCTAACAACCGCAAATATTTTCAGAATTTCTTCAAAATTATATATGTTATTCATGTTCCCTATTGGATATGTACAAGTAGCAAGACTGGTTTGAGTGCAAAGACGCCTAAAAATACCAATATATTACGTTTTGTGAGAGGCATTTTTATAAGTCATATTTGCATTTGTGCTGCACAAATCGTAACAAAATTGGTATTTATTATTCATATGCACCAAAAAATATTTTCCATTTTGGCTTTAATGCTGATTTACCTCGATTCAATGTCCTTGTACATATGTATATGTTAAAGCGCATGTTTTGCGAGAGCAGGTAATATTGTTTAACTTTTGATGTGAATTGACCACTTTTCGTATGTAACTCTTTTAAAAAAAACTCTCTTATTCAAGGCCGTGGCCAAAAAAAATTTCGAGGGGGCTTCAAACTTTTGTACGCATAGTTTTGAATATTAAAAATGAAGTTTATTTCAAAAATCTTCAACAAATCTGCAAGATTTCGGGAATTTTTTAAACCTCTAATTCCCGTCCCCTTCCCCTTGTTACGGCTTTGATCATATTGCTCTCCAATTTTGAAATTATAGCAGATATTTCTTATGAATATGTCGATAGAAAAAAGAAGTGTTTAATACATCTTTATAGCTTTTATGTATATATTATAGGTAAAATTTTGGCTTGGAAAAGTGAATTTTGTACCAAAATTCAAGTAATAATTTAAAAAGCTTCTAAGAGAGTAATGCAGTGTTGCTGGAATTTGCGACTTTTTTATTCAATAGTCACCATTAATCTTGAGAACTGATATTTGATATGCATAATAGAAGATTATTCGATTCGATTCTTCTATTATGTATATCAAATATCACTTCTCAAAATTATTGGTGACTGTTGAATAAAAAAGTCACAAAGTCTGGCAACACTGGATTAGGGTTGAATTTAAATAGCAAAATTAATATATTATACATAGTTTAGATTGAAAATTACAAGCTAAACATGTTATTTTTACCGTGAGTTTTCATTAGGCTTAATAAAGACCATTTAATCATTCAGAAATGATGTTAAGTTGATTAATTTGATCTAGAATATAAAAGAATTCTTAGAAAAGAAATTACTGCAAAAAACCATTTAAAATTAATTAACTAATATTAATGACGTATTACAAAGCAGGATAGACAAATAATGTAAATTAGAATAATTGAATTCATTCGTAATTATTTTTGCCTGAATTATGATTTTCTGATTGACTTCTAGAAAAGGCGATTTCTTTAACGGACCATTTTTACTTTCTTCTATATGTAATATAGAGAAAGTATTGGATTCGCGAAAATTTTCGACCTCCGTTTTTTGACGGATCTACACGTTTTGGGATGTCCTGAACACGAATTGATAGTTTTTAAAAAATGTCTGTCTGTGTGTCTGTCTGTCTGTCTGTCTGTGTGTCTGTCTGTCTGTATCATTTTTTTGTGGACGCTGTATCTCACGAACCAATGAATGAAATTTAACCAAACTTGGTATTTAGTTGCACCCTGACATGAACTGGTGTCCATTAGATTTGGGGATCAATAGCTCAACAGGTGGCGTTGTGATCGCATTTTATGCAAATTTTTAACATGGCAGAATAGGACAAAATACCGTATAAATGGGCATAATGAGAGTTATTTTAAACTTACGATTGTAAAATTAATATGAATTATTGATAATAGCAGTAGTTAACTAGGAAACAAATTTTGTGCATGGGGGAGCATCGGTTCCCCCCCCAGGGGGAAAAATCCCCCCCCGGGGAAGTAAACTTTCAAGATGGGTATCTTTCGAAAGGTCTCGTTGATAATACTAATAGTTAACTGGGAAAAAATTTTTGTGCATGTGGGGGCATCGGTTGCCCCCCCACCGGGGGGGAAGTTCCGACCCGGGGGGGCAAAGTTTCAAGATGGGTATCTTTCGAAAGATCTCGTCAATACCTTTAAAACGAATGGTTGAACGATAAATCTGTGATAATTTAAACCAAAGTTATCGATTTTTTTTACTTTTAACAAAAAAAAACTTAGAAAAATATCGCAATTTTTTTTTTTTTTTTTTTTTTTTAACGAAATTTAACCAAACTTGGTATTTAGTTGGTCCCCGACATAAACTGGTGCTGATTATGTTTGGGGATCAATAGCTCAACAGGTGGCACTGTGATAGCATTTTATCTAAATTTTTAACATGGCAGCATAGGACGAAAATTCGTATAAATGTGCATAATTAGAGTTGTTTTAAACTTGTGATTGTAAAATTAATATGAATTATTGATAATAGTAGTATGTAACTAGGAAAAAAAGTTTCTGCATGGGGGGGCATCGCTTCCCCCCCTGGGGGGGAAGTACCCCCCCGGGGGAGATAAATTTTCAAGATGGGTATCTTTCGAAAGGTCTCGTCAATACCTTTAAAACGAATGGTTGAACTATAAATCTGTGATAATTTAAAACAAAGTTATCGATTTTTTTCACTTTTAACAAAAAAAAAAAAAAAAAAAAAAAAAAAAAATCGTATTTTTTTTTTTTTTTTTTTTTTTTTTTTTAACGAAATTTTACCAAACTTGGTATTTAGTTGGTCCCCGACATAAACTGGTGCTGATTATATTTCGGGATCAATAGCTCAACAGGAGGCGCTGTGATAGCATTTTATCTAAATTTTTAACATGGCAGAATAGGACAAAAATTTGTATAAATGTGCATAATAAGAGTTATTTTACACTTGTGATTGTAAAATTAATATGAATTATTGATAATAGTAGTACGTAACTAGGAAAAAAATTTTGTGCATGGGGGGGCATCGCTTCCCCCCCTGGGGGGAAGTACCCCCCCGTGGGGGGGTAAATTTTGAAGATGGATATCATTCGAAAGATCTCGTCAATACCTTTAAAACGAATGGTTGAACTATAAATCTGTGATAATTTAAAACAAAGTTATCGATTTTTTTTACTTTTAACCAAAAAAGAAAAAAAAAAAAAATCGCATTTTTTTTTTTTTTTTTTTTTTTTTTAATATTGTTACTGATTGAATATGTATAGGAAAATATAGAAGAAAGTCTTGTGGTGGCCACAACATACTAGTTTTTAAACACTTTCCGACATAGTTGAAAAGTGTTTATAACTTTGGTTTGTCTGTACACCTTTCTAACTCCCTGAAACTGATATATGTTGTTCAAGTTCATTATTAGATGTTTCCTATTGAAAATGGGGTAAAATGGACCCTTGGTTTGTCTAAAGGAACACGAGAAAGAATTTCAAAGCATTGCGTCCTATGAGATGTATTTCCATAAATCATAATTTAACACTTTTATTTCGCGCAGCTCATAGTGAAATTGTCATTAATAATACATATGCACACACACACACACACACACACAAAAAGAAAAAAAAAGCTTTTTATAGAATGCAGAATGATTAGCATTAACATTTACAGGGTGACAAACACAAAAATTATTCAGTTACATTAATGGCTATAATTTGAAATCGTTGGAATTTCATTTTCAAATAATTTTTATTTCGTTAATCATTTTTAACACTTTCTAATGATATTTAAGAGGGATAATTATTGAAATTAGTATAAGAATAAACAAAGAATATGTCTGGTTTTCTGTCAACTCTAACTTCCATAAATATTCAAGAAATTTCTTGAAATTGATATACGTTATTCAAGTTTACTATGGGGTGTTTTCAAATCACATTTTAATAATTTTATTTTGTACAAATCATAATGACGTCAAATCATAAATATGCGCTAATTTTGTGCGTAATCATTGTTACACGTATATATTACATGGAATTGTCTTTTTTTTTTTTTTTTTAATATGGTTATTACTCCCCCTCCATACACACCTTAATTTCATTCTATGTTTTCAGTTGCAGTTCTCATCAATGTATTACATACATGCATGCGCCCATGTATTATTACTATTATTATTTTTTTTTTTTAATCTTTCAAAATTTCACCATGTAATAATTATAAATAAATTATTGTAACAATTTCTCGCCTCTACGAAATGCACACTGATATTACGATTGTAAATTTTTCGTTAATCTGGAATAACCTCTCGAAAAATCTTAGCCCCCCCCCCCCCCCCCCAAAAAAAAAAAAAAAAAAAAAAAAAAAAATGAAGTTATGAATCCGCCACTGGTCGTAACAATAACACTTGAGAAAGAAGAGGTTATTAAATTTGAAGTTACTGAAGAGTTATATATACTGCGGGGAATATAATGAAAACTGATTTCAAAAAGAAACTGTGAAAAAAGCCATATTGTTGTGTTCGAAAGAGCGTCTGGATGCACTGTCAGTGGCTATTAAGATCCAAAGACGGCAAGTAAAATCAGTGCATTTTTTCGGGCCCACAACGTAAATCTTGTATAATAACAAAATCTTCATAATAAATTATAGAAACTTTCGTACTACCACGGAGTAATATTAATAGGAGTTGAAGGTCCAATGGGAGAAATCTACGAAACTGTGATGCAAATTTTTGGTAAATATTGAGGGCGCCACTTGTCATTACTCCCTATCTCGGCGCGGATATAATGTTGTTTTCAATAGAAATTTGCCGGAGTACATTTTAAATTTTAAATTTTAAGCAATTTAATTTTTTTGTAAGTGCTTAAAACTGCATAATTCAGATGCTTCAAATAAATGCTTCGTTCCTAGTTGTAAAACAGGCTATGATAGTGATAAGAAAAAGAAAGAAAAAAAAGCCCTAGGAGAGAAATAATGTCCGAGTTAATGAAAAATTATAAGACTGGCATAAGATATCCATAATAATCTACATTTTCAAACGACACAATACAAACGATCTCCATTCTCCTTCCTCCCAATAGTCTGTTTTAGCTAGCTTCGGTTCACAAGGATCGTCATTTTTAAAAAGTTCTCTTTCAAAGTAAAATTAGTATAAAATGGCTCTTAAAAAACATGTTGCTTAGAATACTCTATTTAATGAAATTTGCTTTCAATCGAAATTTTTTCAGCTTGATATTATTTAAAAAATAATAATTAAAACGAGACATTTCCCCATTGAATAACATTGCGGAAGCTGGAGAGAAGGAAGTATTGTACGCTGGCGCCATTTGTAAACATTAGAAAACAACATCACAAAATTTTAACGTTACCTTCTCCTGTCTTTACTACTCCGTGCGTACTACAAATAAACGGAGAAAAAAATCACGTGATACTGCTCTTGTTGAAGATTATTGCAAATTCTTTCGCCCATGGCAAAATGAGTTCTTCCATAGTTTCATCTGAAATCAGTTTCCATCAGATGTTCTTCTCGCAGCGTATCCAATTTTCCAGTCTCTTTAAATTTAATAATTATCTTTTTCAAATTCTGTCTCCAAAGCGACATTTTTCTGTAAGCTTTTCGAGCGTTAACTTTCTCGCATTGCGATTGTAGTTGAAAAACAACTAGCGCTCTGTTAAAACAACTTGATCAGTAAGTCAAGATCTTTCTCTTCTAAAGGCATGATGAAAACTTTTACGAAAATGACTACTGCCTTTTTAAAATATTCCAAGTTTGCAAAATCTCTCTCTCTCTCTCTCTCTCTCTTTTTTTTTTCTTTGCATGAAAAGTCCACCAAAATTTGAATTATTAATTCATAAAATACATCTACTAGAACGGGACCTATGTAGGTCTAAATAGGGTAACTATAATTATAACCATCCACTATAAATATCTGACAGACAGATAGAGCGTTGTTATGTTGATGGGAGTTGTCTATACGATGGACCTAGGCATGCCACTTGCCACCGGGGAAGGGGGGGGGAATTCTAAGCAGTCTAGACTTTATTCCTTCTTCTAGTTTTGGAGAAAACCGCAGAACACTTTAAACGGCTAAGCCTACGAGCTGGACTTAGAATCGAACTCGAAACCTTCTGTCTAACACCTTCGAGGACAGAACCTCTCGACCACTAGTAAGGCGAGAGAGATAAATTAAATTGTTTGGTCTAAAAGTTAAAACATATACATTAATGTTGCTTTGAAAATTCCAGTGTTTAGTTACCCACAACATTGGCCGAGAAGCTGTTATCGAAGCTGGAAGATGGGAAATGTCAGGTTCGATCTCAGGTCGCGCTCGTCGACCTACCCTTTAGGAGTTTTCCTTAGTTTGCTCCGTAATTTGCGTGAATACGGCAAAGGACATCTTAGGAAAACGCCAGAGCATCCACTTTTAGGCCCAGGTTCCTAATATAGACAACTGACAATCCAATCACCACTGTTTAGTTTTACAAATATCTTTTGATTTTAAATTTTGGAATAAATTTACTGTGTCTTTTAAATAATGTTATGAAAAATGCCATTAATGAACCTAAGTATCTCTATATATTAAAAAAAAGTAACTGTCCCGGGCGTCAATTTTTTTTGTCTGCGACAGCATCTCCTCGAGGAGGGCAAAGTGGCCTGCATCATGAGAGGTATCAGTGTATTCCGACTACTTCAAGGAAGGCATTTCAGCTGCTTAGAAATTTCTATCATTTTAATTAACGAAGTTATTAAGAAAAACGTCGAGTTTATGAAGGTACTCTATTTGCCACCGGAGGGAAAAGTTTCTCTTATGACGTTTTTTTCTGTGTCTCTGACGTCACTTTCCTCAGGAAAATTTAAATGTGATCAATGGTGCAAATAAGAAAATTGAAATATTAGCATCTTCGAGATGCTCGAGAGAAGAAAAAAATTATTTAGAATAGCAAAACATGAAAATAACCGATATTTTAAAAACATTAAGTAAAAATTTAATAAAAATGAAATGAAAATTGGTTTATATTTTTATTTTATTTTATATTATTAGTTAAGTTTATACAATTAGTTTAGTTTATATTATTAGTTTCTATTTTAACGTTAGGCGAAAAAGATTTAGTAATGAATATAATAATTATGTTAAACAACGATTGGTATGAAGGTACAACTATAGTATTTCCCCTCAGCTGAATTTGGCGATTTTTCTTTGGCGCCGATTTGAACGATAACGATGTCGTTCTGGGTTGTTTGCGATATAATATGGCAGCCTACATGCTATTTATTTTGGATTTATGATTTATAATTTAGCTTACGATTTTATCATTTATGCTATATGATTTATGATTTTTAGATTTATTATTTAGCCAAAATCGCCAACGAAAAATCGCCAAATCTAGCTGAGGGGAAATACTATAGTTGTTCCGTTTTTTCACTCAAAATATATTTAAAATGATGGATCTTTACTATGACCAATTTAGCTATTTTTAAAAATTAGAAATGAAGAAACTCGTACGTTTTTCGCCAAGGAATTCATTTACGCAACCACAATAGCCATTTTAACTCTAGCCATGCCTTAAATACAGAGAAAAAGGTACTTACGTATTAACGCCACCGCAGCTAGGTACAACTAGAGTATCTCCCCACAACTGAATTTGGCGATTTTTCTTTGGCGCCGTTTTGAACGATAACGATGTCGTTCTGGACTCTTTGAGACATAATATGGCAGCCTGCAGGCTGTTTAATTTGGATTTATGATTATATTATTTAGCTTATGATTTACGATTTAGCTTATGATTTTATCATTTATGATTTTCAGATTTATGATTTAGTCATAATCGCCAAATATAAATCGCAAATTCAGTTGTGGGGAGATACTATAGATGTTCACTCTGATAAATAAGATTCCAAAAGATGTCTCGCTGTCCCCCTATGTCTCTTGTGTGAAAATCCAAGATTGCTCTTTATTGGCGCATTAGCGCAACTTCTGCTGCGGTGGCGTTAATACGTTAGTACCGAGAAAAATATAAAATAGTGCAATAATAATAATAATAATAATAAAATTCACAACCTATTTTTGTGTTTTAAGCAATGATGTAAAACTTTGCAGAAAACAGAATTTAATTTAATACAACAGGACTTTTTTTTTTGTTGTCTATTTTTCCATGTAATGGAATGAAGTAACTGCATTGCTAAAATATTTTAGTTACGCCTAATACAGGACCTCACTGCCAAATTTTAAATTTTTCATTTATTTTTACGATGACTTAAATTATCTATCTCAGTTATGCATGTCAAGATTTTTGCGAGAAAAGTCTAAGCTACTTCGGTGCCAAATTTAAAATTTCGCCAAGAGGTTAAACTGTTCCATTCCTTTAGCACATTTTTTTTTTCAATTTTATTTTAAATATTTTTTAACTTAATTCAAGAGAACATTTTTTATTTGAGTTAAATATACAAAATATCTCCAGGTAAAATATCTGTACTATTAGAAAGAAAATGGTCAAAGTAGTTTTTCCTGTACCTTTGATGTCTCGATAAATTAAATTAAATTATATTATCCAATATCATTATGACGCATTTTTTATTTTCTAAATTCAATATTATATAATATATATGTAAAAAAATCAAGGTGTAACCAGTACACATCCAGAAGTTGTAGCCAACAAATATTTAGAAGCCAATCATTAACACAAGTTCAGGAGATATCGCCAACAACTATTAAGATGTCATGTTCAATATATACCAGTAGATATCGCCAACAATAATAATTATTCAGAATATATCGCCAACAAGTATTCAGGAGCCATCATGAATATTTATTCAGAAAATATTGTCAACAAACATTCAAAAGCCATCCAATTTATGAATGGTGATGGTCTATGTTGAATACTCCAAATCGGCAATTCGTTTTTACAATATAATCAAGGATGAATTTTTCGCTTATTAGTAGGTTTCGAAAAGTGTGATTCCCCCCCCCCCCCGATTTAACTTAGTATTTAATATAGTTTAAGAAATGGTAAAATCAGATATTGACGGGCATCTTGGCACATTCATGGCTACAATACAAAATCGCTATCTGAAAGAAATTGTCCTGTCGTACTACTACTAATGAAATGTTTAAAATAATCACATAAGATATTTAATTTCGATAGATCTGACTAAATCATATTCTAGGAAAAATGCACTTTAAAAAGTTACATGTTTACTGTTGTAAGCACCATTTTAAACCTTGTTGTACATTAGAAATAAAAGTTGAGTGTTACATATTGCCCTAAATTAACTAAAAAAAATTCAATAGTAATAAATATAGGCATTAGAAAAAATAAGTTCATAATTTCTTTAATCAAGCAATAATACCCGAAAAATTCATCGTCCAACAGTGACAAAAATTTAACAAGTGGATCGTATACCAAAGCTGTAGCGCTAAATCGTTTAGATAAGAATTTCTCTCTGTTCTAAACAGTTAGTGCTATCGTTGTTTATTTTGTGTGTCTAGCTGTTTAACATATGTTTTCTCTCAAAATAATGGCAAATTGTTATTAAACTGTCGAACGTTAAGACAGATTTTTCACATATTTTAAACGATATAATATTAAATATTGTGTATTTCAATGTGATACCATATATGGTGGATTTCTATAATATTGTTAAACTTTTCTCTTGTGTTATGTATTATTAATATTCCAATTCAATGAAAGGCAAAGTTGCGAATAGTCGGGCAAAATCCAGCAGGGGTTAATGAGCGAAGCAAGTCGGGGTGAGGGAAAGCCTTCCTCGGGGGTTGGTGAGCGGAGCGAGCAGGGGGCAGAGCCCCCTAGTTGTTTAAAAAATAATTAAATAAAAAATTATGCTGTGCTCAAAATTATGTCTTCTCTGCTGAGTAAATCAATTTGATTTTAAAAAATAATTAGGAATAAAAAGTTAATTATATTTTTTAAATATACCTTCTTAATAAAATGAAATTTTTTGATATATTCCATTAAAATATTTTTTCTATTATCTGATTTATTTAGAAACTAGTTAATACCCGTCAAAATTTGACGGATCATGTGCATCTTAAATCTTTTCACGGCATAAAGTTTTAAACATCCCTGTTTTAATAATCCGCATTGCTCTTAACCAGTTTAAAATCCACTGAGGTAATCAATTGTTTTTTGGTTGGAGGGGAAGGGGGAATAAATTTCCTGAAATTTCAATATACAAAATTTAAGCGTAATCCATATAATAAAATTAAAATCCGAAGATTTTTTCTAATTTTACTCTAAATATGACCAAAAGAATGTTTGGAGTAATTAAAGGAGAGACAGAATTTATAAATTATGGTAAGAATGGACAATGAAAGCACACATCAATATTTAATGTTTTTCATACATATTATTTTAATTTGCTCGCAGGCTCGCATCTATAATATTCCATTTCACTTACAATATGACAGTGACGTCATCTATAATCTGTCAATAATAATAATAATAAAAAAATCTCAGATTTTTTTTTTTTTTTTATAAAAATACTTTTAAAATCACATAAATTTATAAGGCAAAATAATTTAATTTAAAATAAATTTTAATAGTGTTTTGTGTTTTCTTTACATTCTATAATTGCAGTTGGTTTTCCCTTAGAAATAGAATATACTACTGAGGGCCCGAAAGAATGCATTTAATACATTTGCAAGTTAATTTGCTCATTAAATTTTTAATAATAAATTATTCTATACATATTTTAACTCGTATAAAATATCAATATTTTTAAGGTTATTCTTTTTTAATTATTTTTTTTCTGTAATACAGTACAGAAATGAAATATAAGAGATCAATTTAAAATAAAAAAAAAAAAAAGAAAAAAAAATTTCTTTTTATTTTAAACATTTACCTTCATTTTTTCTAAACAAAGTTTTCAATTGATAAAAGTTAACTGTTAAAGAACAATAAACACCGGCAATTTATTAATTTCAAAAGATTTTTTTTTCTTTTAAGAAACTGAAAAAAATATTATGAATATGGTATGGTATGTTTATATGATAAAAGATGGCGCCACAAAAACTCTTAAAATATTATTCTGTGTTGGAAAATTTTCGGTGCAATGAAAATGCATACGGCGATAGCCGATAAGTATTCGCGTATTGCTTTATTTTTAACAAGCAGGCTACGCCCGCTTCGCTGGTCACTATTTTTAAATGAACCACAAGAATTAATGAATTCTGAAAATTGCATTAATTTTTATCATGTGATAAAAAAAAGGGAAAAAATTTCTCATCGGAAAAAATGTCGCACCGGATCCCCACTGCCTTCGGCACCGTTGACCCGTGCGCTGCGCGCACGTACTCCTTCCCCATCCTTATGACTTCTCAAAATTCGATGTTATTACTCATAAACTTTCATTCTTAAGAAAAGGAATTAAAAAATATATCATTTAGCATCGGGTAAAAACTCACACCGGGACCCCACTGCCTTCGGCAGCGCAGACCCATGCGCGCTGCTCGCGCACGTTTGAGGATATACGTGCGCTGTACACGCATATTCCTTCTCAACTCAAACTTTTATTATTAAGAAAATAAAATTAAAAAAAAATCTTTTTTCGTCGGGTAAAAACTCATACCGGGTCCCAAACCAATGCGCGCTGCGCGCCTGTTCCTTCCCCACCCTTCCAGCCCCTCCTAATTAACTTACATATGCCAATTTTGAACGGTCTTACTCAATTACCTGAGATGTAAAAGAAAACCTGATCAGGACATCTTAAAATTGTAAATCAGGTGAAATCTCGAATTCCACTTTCGACAACATAAAAGAACTTTAAAATATCTTTCGAATGATGTATTAAAAATAATATAATCATAATTAGAAATTGAAATATCGAAATTTGAAAATATTACATCGCCATCTGGCGGTAGAAATTCCTGTAATTCACTGTTCGATTCCAAATCAAAAAAGCTATTTAATGATGTATTGCTTATGAAATTATTTTAATTAGTAGTTGAGATACAAAAGAAAACCTAATCAGGACACCTCAAAACGTGTAAATCGGGTGAAATCTCGAATTCCATTTTCGATAATGTAAAAGTACTTTAAAATGTGTATCAACTCAACAAAGCTTTCAAATGATGTATTACTTATGATTTTTTTTTTTTAAATTCATAACTGAGATATGTAAGAAAACTGATTCAGGACACCTCAAAACGTGTAAATCTGGTGAAAACTTTCGATAATGAAAACCTAATCAGGACACCTCAAAACGTGTAAATCGGGTGAAATCTCGAATTCCATTTTCGATAATGTAAAAG
Source organism: Salticus scenicus (assembly GCA_963930645.1). Classification (NCBI taxonomy): domain Eukaryota; kingdom Metazoa; phylum Arthropoda; class Arachnida; order Araneae; family Salticidae; genus Salticus; species Salticus scenicus. The sequence continues at coordinate 9,807,631 of OZ005655.1, read as the reverse complement.
TACTTTAGAATGTGTATCAACTCAACAAAGCAAAGGCGTTCTGGGTTTTCCGTTGTTTTCTCCGAAACAACCGTTCCTTTTGTACGATTTTGCCCCTTCCCCCCTCCCCCTTTCCGTCCCTTCTAATAATTTTACACTTGAAAATATCCGCAATCGATTTATCTTTCCTTAAAATCTAATAATACCAATTTCAAATATCTCAATTTAAAATACTGCAAAATATAAAACAAAATTTAATCTAACTTTTTTGTTTATCCACATATTTTCATGAAAATTGAACAGTAGCTTTATAATTTTCTGTCTAGGCCGAATATTAATTCAAATGTAACGTGAATGAAAATTTGAAAAAATTTGAAAATTGCAATTTTTCCCCCCACTACAAAACACGTGACATCTTGATCGGTTACAATCATTTCCTTTTTCATGGCAGGCATTCGTCTGGCATGATGCAATGGCGGTGAATTCTCAGTCATTGAGATCGCTTTTAGATTAGACATGAGTGGACATTTTAATTAATATCTCCAAAACTAATTAAGTTACAACTTTCATTTTTGCGGCGTTGTCTTTCTCGGGTCGTAAACATTAACCGTGCCGAATTTGGTCCCGCTCGGTGAAACGGCCTAGGATTCTATAGCGGACAGACAGACAGACACACACACAGACTCTACTCTTTTATATATATAAGATATACTTCCTTGGAAAATATGAATTAATCCAATGAATTAATCTTTTGAATTGTTTTTATTATTGAGCTTTAATCAGGCGTCTGCCATAGACATGCAAAATATCATTGTCGTCTGCTTGAATTCTATCATCGATATTCATATTGCACTGCATCAAGGGGAAGGAATATTCCCGTTCTGAATTGGTTCATAATTTTCTCGCGCATGCCCAGATCGGGCAATTTTGGTCTTAAAGAAATACCCTTGTGTTTTAATATTATAGATTCTAGAAGTAAATTATGAATTATAAAGACATATGTATCCTTTAAAATTTATTTCTGAAGTAGTTACCACCACTGGCGCACCCAGGAGGAGGCCGAGGGGGCCTTGGCCCCCCTCCAAAGATAATGGCATTCAAAAAATTTTCAAATCAATCTGCCGGGTTCAAAAGTTGTCCACACTTCCATAAATAACAGCTATTTTTTACTTTCTTCTATATGTAATATAGAGAAAGTACTGGATTCGTGAAAATTTTCAAACTCCGGTTTTTGATGGATTTACACGTTTTGGGATGTCCTGAACATGATTTGATAGTTTTTAGAAAATGTCTGTCTATGTATCACGAATTTTGTGGACACTGTATCTCACTAACCAATGAACGAAATTTAACCAAACTTGGTATTTAGTTGGACCCTGACATAAACTGGTGATCACCTGAATCCGACTATGACGCCCCTTTTGCCCTATCACCCACCTTTTTTTCGGGGGGGGGAGGGGGATGCCCCCTATTTTTATCACTGTATGATAATTTTATGGCTATGATTTAGGTTTGGAGGGGAGAAAGAATTGTTTTAACTGTTAAAAATCTTCTGAGGGACTACAGAAGCAAAAAATTCTGAAACGTGAACATTTGTAGTAAGGGAAATGTTAGGGGGGGGGATTTGCCACTGAAGTTATAAATTACATTTATTATATTTTATTAATATATTATTATTATTATTATTTAATATGCATTATGCTTTTAAGTGTTAAAAATAAAAAACTTTAAAAACCTCCAAATCAAACTAATGGCCATAAAATTACCAAACAGAGATAAAAATTGGAAGAGGGTCTGGCGTCTCGAGAAAACGGTGGGTGATTGGGCAAAATGGGTGTTATTCGGATTCAGGAGGTCATTTTACATGAGAATCAGCAAAAATGATACCAAGGCTCGAAAAAGAATGGGTGTCATATTCAGATTCAGGAGGTCATTTTACATAAGAATCAGCAAAAATGATACCAAGGCTCGAAAAAGAATTTTTTTTTTTTTTTTTTTTTTTTTCTTTTAAGCGCAGTGTTATTTTTGCTTATTAGGAAATTTAGGCTTAACTATGCCATTTTGAGTTACATTCGATAATAGGGAATCTATTTTTACTGTAATAATAAGCATTAAAGGCATAATGGTACAGTAATTTAGAATTGAATAATTTGCTAACGGATCTTTTATATATTTTTTTTTATTATTTTTTAAGGGGATTGTTTATAGAGTATGCTTCGGAATAAACCCCGCATAAACTCGCTTATAAGTTTACCTCTGTTCCATAATATGATTTCCAAAAGACATCCCGTAGGGAAACTTTTTAAAAGCTTTCTGGTTTAAACTAAAATTTCTATTTGGAAATATTTGTTCAGAACAGTTATCCACATATGCACAAGTGTACATTCTATTTTAATAAATATCGCATTCACTCATATATAAGCATGTCCCAGTTTTGTATCCCAATTTCTGAATAATAATCTCTGTAGAAACTTTCTTGTAGTTTTTTGCTTTGAACTAAAACGAAAATTTCCATTTGGAAATACTGACGTAGAATAAATATTGATTAGTGCAGCAGGGCCCAATTTTCTATAAAGTTCGGAAAGCAGAAGCTCCTCTTTTGAAATTTAAAGGGATCCATAAATTAACTGAAAAAAATTATTTTTTGATTTTAAAATAATAATAATGGAACACCAATAACGTTATTTTGACTATAATTATTTTTAGCACAAATTAATTATAATAGATTTTCATTATACCTGACAATTTTTTTTAAATGTGTCATAAGATCAGAAGTTTTACTCCATATCTAACAACCATAAAATTTTAATGTTAACATATATAGCCTATAATATGTGTATATGACAATATATAGGGTAAAAGATCCAGGGATGAAAAAGTTCCGATTTTTTTGCCACCAGTATTTTTCTACAAAAATTTCTGCCCAGTAACATCACAAAAACTGTAAAAACATGGTGAAAATTTCTATATATAAATACTGGTGGCAGAAAAAGCGGAACTCTTCCATCCCTAAGAAACTTCAATATAAATTATGTAAAAGAAACTTCTTAAAATAAAATGTGTAGCATTACTATGTTTTTATTTCTAAGTATAAAATTTTGAAAACTTTTCCAAAGTGAAAGGTAGTTCCTGGATGATACTGAGCCCGGTTAATTTCTTGATTCAGAAACTAATCGCGGATCCTGCGTGTATGACTATGTATGTGTCATTTTTTTTTTTTTTCCTCAACTCGGGCCCCCTCCAAAATTTATTTCTAGGTGTGCCACTGGTTACCACATATGTAGTTATTATGAAATCCTACAGAGAGCAGCACTATACAAATTCTTTTAACACAGTAGTAAGACTCACAGTAGTAGGAGTAGGCGTAGTCGGTATTGCTGAAGCGCGTGGGATATGAATATATTCGAGTGGCAATGCTTTGCTGCATTTAATTTTTTTTATTCAAATTAATTGATTATATTGATTATTGTTTCTACTTTAATGTTTATTATTATTAATTTTCAAAAAATTATTATGTGAGAGGAAAAAAAAGTTATGTTTTGCTTCAGGCCTTTCCAATGTTGGCGACGACCGTCGCCAATTGCCCATCTGCACCTCAGACTAAGGAAATACTTAGACCCGGTCAGACGGCTTTCTTGAATGGGGAAAATTGAAGTAACTGTAAGGCGCTTAGAGCGACCGGCGGCCATATTGGTACAAGCAAGAAACCAGTAACATTGCAATCTGTATATGTAAAAACGAATGCATGTCTGTCTGTTTATCCTTCATCCATTACAACACCATTCATCCGATCGCCATGAAAATTTGTGAAATTGTCGAATACACTCCCGCGAAGATTTCTGGCATAATTTTTTTTAAATATCGCCCCCCCTCAGGGAGAAGGGGGGGCAAGAACGGGATTAAAGCATATTTTTTACTTTCTTCTATATGTAATATAGTATTGGATTCGCGAAAATTTTCGACCTCCGTTTTTTGATGGATTTACATGTTTTGGGATGTCCAGAACACGAATTAATAGTTTTTACAAAATGTCTGTCTGTCTGTCTGTTTGTATCATTTTTTTGTGGACGCTGTATCTCACGAACCAAAAATAATATGAGTTGCAAAATTAATATGAGTTATTGATAATAGTAATAGTTAACTAGGAAAAAAATTTTGTGCATGTAGGGGCATCGGTTCCCCCCCTGGGGGGGAAGTACCCCCCCCCCCCCGGGGAAGTAAATTTTCAAGATGGGTATCTTTCGAAAGGTCTCGTTGATAATAGTAATAGTTAACTGGGAAAAAAATTTTGTGCATGTGGGGGCATCGGTTCCCCCCCACTGGGGGGGGGGAAGTACCCCCCCGGGGGGGGCAAAGTTTCAAGATGGGTATCTTTCGAAAGGTCTCGTCAATACCTTTAAAACGAATGGTTGAACCATAAATCTGTGATAATTTGAAACAAGGTTATCGATTTTTTTACTTTTAACAAAAAAATAGTTTTTTTTTTTTTTTTTTTTTAACGAAATTTAACCAAACTTGGTATTTAGTTGGTCTCCGACATAAACTGGGGCTGATTACATTTGGGGATCAATCGCTCAACAGGTGACGCTGTGATCTCATTTTTTCTAAATTTTTAACATGGCAGTATAGGACAAAATGTCGTATAAATGTACATAATGAGAGTTATTTTTAACTTGTGATTGCAAAATTAATATGAGTTATTGATAATAGTAATAGTTAACTAGGAAAAAATTTCTGTGCATGTGGGGACATCGCTACCCCCCCCCACCAGGGGGAGGGGTAAATTTTGAAGATGGGTATCTTTCGAAAGATCTCGTCAATACCTTTAAAATGAATGTTGAACTATAAATCTGTGATTATTTAAAACTAAGTTATCGATTTTTTTTTTTACTTTTAACCAAAAAAAAAAAAAAAAAAAAAAAACGTATTATTATTATTATTTTTTTTTTATTGTTACTATTTGAATATGTATTGCTTTTAACAAAAAAAAAAAAAAAAAAGAAACTGAGAAAAAAGAATCGTACTTTTTTTTTAAATATTGTTACTGATTGAATATGTATAGGAAAATATAGAAGAAAGTCTTGTGGTGGCCACAACATACTAGTTCACATTTGTTTTATTTCTCAATAAAAAAAATAAATATCCAATATTCTATTCAGCGACGTAATGGTTAATCTGCAACGCTTGTCTGGCAAATGTCTACCACACCTCATAACGCTAAAATAAATATGGAAATTTTTTGTTGATTAAGTATATTTACTGAAACTTACCTGTGAAACGTAATTCCCGAAACCTTCTTAGATGGTCTATTGGTGCAACCATAGGCTGCACAAGCCATTTTTCACGATTTATAGCCTCCTTTACAATTAATATAGAATAATACCAATACGATTGTATGAAAAACGCATTAATGTTTTGCTTATACGAATGTGGCGGCTCGGTTACAGTTGAGACTTCACTTTTAGAACCGCCTTGCCCGGTCTAAGTATTTCCCATAGAATAATAATAAAGGAAAAAGGAGCATAAGGTTTCTACATAAGCTGTTGTGTTGCCACAAAAAACAGCGATTATTAACAAGCCTTTATTAACAAACTTCAATATTGAGAGGATCAAAAGTAGCTTTCGCTGGCATTTCACTAGAAGGGGTTTGTAAGCATTAAGACTATTGGCGTGCTCCTTCTTCCTCTATTATTATTCTATGGTATTTCCTTAGTCTGTGATCTGCACAGCACTAGTGCGACGTAAAACCCAACCATCCATCCATCCAATGTGGGCGACGGTCTGGGAATCAATCACCCCTATGGATGATCTGTAACTATCACAATTTTGTTTATTTACAGAGAGAGTGATTTTCTGCTTTAGTCAGTTATGCATCTAATTAGCCAGAATGGCATAATTTTAGCGTATTTGATGACAGCAATAGCTTGTTTATTAATAAACGTCGTCAAAGTAAAGACATATTTAATAGTTAGTGCTGCCATCTCGTAGATTAAAATAGTGCTATTCAAGCCAAGCTAATGAAAGTGTTATATGTGTGTAAAAGAAAGACTTGTAAAATTTATAAATATATTAAAATCTTGTGTAAGAATTGAATTCTTTTACCATTAATATAGTATTTTTCTAAACTTTCTCAGGTTTTTGACAAATTATTTTGAATTATGTTACAAATTTTCATGGCAAATTGCTCATTAAAACGTAACTATTCATGTTATTTACTTTGCCGCCGATAATATTTTGTCATTTGTTTATACGTCATATGATTGTGAACTTTGAACATGTTTGAATATCGAATGGCTTTCGATTCGATTCCAGTAGTCATGTCGAGTACTGAGGAGGTGTAATTCAAGATTTAATTGAAATATATTCTGTCAACAGTCAAGAGCTATGTAATACTCGTAATACTGACTGTTATCTACAAACAAACAATTATGTCTTTGAATAGTTTTTCTAGTGAACCGGTTCTAGAAACAGTGCCGGCCCGAGCAAATTTGGCGCCCTAGGCGAAAAATTTTCGTGGCGCCCCATTTAAACAAATTTTAAAAAAATGTAAGACACGCACAGACAATTATACACATACAAAATCTGACACTCACGTAAACACTCACATAATCAACTAATTGTTTTTATTACATATTGCATATTATTGTTTTTTCGGCGCTACTTTTAGCGGTAGTAGAAAATATATCCTTCAAATGAATTGTTTTAGCTTCATCTTGAGCTGTTGTTAATGGTGATAGTCCTACAAATCATTCTCACGTCACTATAGAACGCTAGTAAGTTTTTATTAATTTCAGTTATATGAAGCTGAGTTTTCCACTGGCCACAGACACAGGATGTGTCAGCAACAATTTTATTGCTGTTACTAAATTCAATACGCAATGTACTAGTTCGTTTTCACAAAAATTATTCAAAACTTCCTGTAGTGTACTTTTATCAACATCCTTAGAGTCTCCTTGAGTCAGATAATCTCCTAATCTTCTACATAAAATCAAAATCACTGTGAAATTTTTTTTACAACTCACAATCGTTAGAAAGGCATCAGAAAACACGATTTATCTTTTTGGTCTGTTTTAACTTCTCATCATTCGAATTTCTTGCTGTGAAAAGAAATGTAAAAATTAATCTTAAAATGATGTTTAGACTCACTTGTTGATTTGTCAGCTGACTGCATAATTAAATTTCTTTTTCATTTTTCGTAATTGGGTTGGCTCTGACTCCAATGGGAATGATACCGCAATATTAATTTCTTCTGAAAATGCCTCCTGTTTATCAAATCCGAAATCATTTTTACAGTTTCCAAGAAAAAAAGTTTGTTTTTAGTAGTGCATTAGTAATGGAGTTTGGGTCACATTTTCACCATTGGCGTGTCGTCTTTTGTTATGTACTGACGAAAACTTTCTTTACTTATTTTCTAATAGGAAAATAACATTTTTTATACATGATCTGGCTTGTGTTCATCCAGAATGGAAAACTAGAACGAGGCGGAGCTTTCAATGTTTGTGGGAAAAAGCTGTGCTATGATAGGCTACATTCCACTGTTTGTGGGTTAAAAGATGACTCCTACAGGTTAAATAAAAGAAAATCGTCAGGACTTTGAATGACGTCATGTCGTTTATTCGCTGCAGATTACCCATAGAATTTTCTCACATTGCAAGGATACATAAACTCAAAGTGAAACCGGAAGCATTTTCCCTGTTCTGTTTATCAAAGCTTCAATCTTTATTTCCTTCATATCAAACACTTGTTTATTTACTAATTATTTTGGAAGATGAAGCAAGATTTTTGCTTATTCAGATTCAGGTGAAAAAATCTTTTGTTTTTTCAAATTATTATCCTGATAGTGTTTCTTTAGGATTCGGACGAAAATAACTTTTCAAATGAGCCTAATTTGCTTTGCTAATGATATTTTTTCTCTAATTTTCTCTTACAAAATTGTACTCCAAATTTTTTTTATTCTGTTAACAGCTAGTCTCAAGTATCAACTGTACTGAAAACGAAATTTCACATTTTATTACTAAGTTGAGCTACTAGAAAAAGAAACTACAGCAGAATCACTTTGTAAAATTCCAAAAGCCCCCACGCATAGCCCCTACAAAGTCACCTAGTCTAAAGAGCTAAAACTTCTTTTTAGTTAGAGCTAGCTTCCTTCATATCTTATTATTTTTTTCTTTTTATGTCAGTTCAAAATTATAAAAAACGTGATGTACAATTTAGACCCTTGAATGGAAAGTCAAAACTTTATAGTTCCAATATAGTTCCCATTAAATAATCACTCGGTGACTTTTAGATATAGTGTAAAGCTGTTAACAATTAGATGGACAGATTTAATTACGGGCTGTTTTCAAAATTCAATTCGACGTTGTAAGTTTATGAAATAAATAGATCGTTATTATGGTAAAATCAAGCCGCCAGTTTGTGACTCATTCTCTAGCGCTTCTCATTAGGTAAATTAGATTGACTTTGATGCACTGAAAAGTCAATTCGAGGATTATCCATTTACTTCATTTTTACACGTCCAATTGAAAACACGCCAAGAAAAACTCAGTAAATGTTTCCAAGTCATAGCAGCAAACTTGTACCTTTTAATCCTTTCTAGACAAAGATTGTAAGTATTTAAAATTTTTCACACAACATGAGTGCTGTGTTTCCAAGACTACATTTTATCTATTCTAAAGTGCCGTTAGATAGTAATAAATAAAATAGATCTTGTTGTCTGGATTGTGCCGCCCTCTAGATTTGAGCGCCCTAGGCCATCGCCTAGTTTGCCTATATGGTCGAGCCGGCCCTGTCTAGAAAAAACTAATATGTTTGAAGTAATGTTTAACATCTTCGTTCTTCAATGATTTTTTAGAAAATATAACACTTTTAGGAAGTTATTTATTAATTATTAATTTTAAGTTACAATTCAATTGGATATATATGTTTAACATGACTATTTTAGCCCAAAGTAAATCTTCTTAAATTCCATTTGGATTGTATTGCAAAGTAATCATCTGTTTCTGTAGAAGTTTGATGGGACATGTTTTATAATACATGCTTATAAAAATGAATCTAATTTTATTTTGGGTTTTTTTTTTACCTATATTATATATACTCTTTAAATATTCTAGATTTATATAGTTTTACACATTTGAATTGCAAATATATATATTTCTTTCATTTTACTGTTGTTGCTTATGATGTTAATTTTAATAAGTTTTTTGAAAATTTCCATTGTATTTTACAGTCAATGATATCAGTGATGGTTCACTGGACTCGCCTACTCGTTGGGGGTTTAGCTCTGCCCTTAGTTCTACCCTGGCTTGTATATAATCTCTATAGATCACATTTCAAGCACAAAATATTTCGTGTACGTTCCCTTGAGGACAAAGTTGTTCTTATAACAGGTGCAAGTTCTGGAATTGGAAAAGGTATAGATTTTATTTTTACACTAATTTGTTATTCAGTATGAAAAATGTATGGATTTTGTAAAAGATACGATTAATTCTTCATTTTGATTTTAGTCTGGTATTTGGTATGAAAATTGTAAATACAGTGAATATGTGATTAATATTTCATTTTGATATTAGTTTTTTATTCAATTTAAAAATTGTAAGAATTGTTTAAAAAATAATAATAATAATAATTTTGCCTTGATAAATTCATACAGTCTTCTAAATATCTCAATGAAGCAGTTCTACATAATCATAAATATTATAAGTTCATTTACTTCCATAGAGAAATACAACACTGGAAAAAGACAAGGACAAGATATGAGAGCATTAAAAAAATTCATAATGATTTATAGGAATTAATAATAAAGTTGTGTTATTTATGAGATGTTAAAGTAAATTTTGTCATATTTTTCACAGATATGATGTGTAATACACAGGGGTGTTTGTGTTCAGGGTTTACCCCTCATTTCAGGGTTTTTACTCTAACCCATCTGTGTTTTCATTTCCTATAAAGTTATTTTTTCTTTCATTGGTTGTTCATTTGTTGTGCAGGTGATATGTGAATGTAATGTAAAAGGATTGAGGGCTTCTGGCCTAAATAGTTTGAGTGTTATTTGGTATTTTGGGTTTTTTCTAATTTGAGGCTCTAATTTTCAGGGTTTTTACCTTTGAGTCACAATCACCCCTGATACAAAGGGGAAAAAAGCATAGCCATAACAAAATGCTGTGCCTAAGCTTATTCAGTATGGTGAAATCAGATACAGTTAAGCATCTGTTCGCTAATACCATTTACTCTGTTTATATTTGTTATAGTCTTGGATGTGGAGAGACATTCCAATCAGCCTTCGTCGTCCACCCTCTGCCCGTCTACATTGGACATTGACCACCAGCACCTATTCATTTGATGGGATATGATGTCTCTATAAACACTATGAAGATGGATATCTGAAACATTAGTCGCACTTGGCCATTAATAGCACATAGTAGCATTTCTATTTCTAATCACGTCTTTTTACCATACTTATTTGCACTGAATTGAACTTAGGCATGGTGTTCTGCTGCTTATACTGTTCTTTCAGTACTGGTACTGTGAGCATGCATAATTGCACTTCAGGGGGGGGGGATTCACATTAGGAAAAAAAAGAGTGAGATTTTTCTACTCTAACAGAAATTTTAAATGAGTAAGTATTTATCTTGTTTAATATATAATTGTAATCTTTAGCTTCTAAACTTTTTAGCTGCTTGCTTACATATGCTTACTTTTGATCTCTTCGGCAGTTTCGTTTCTCCCACTATTATTTCTCCAAGCAGAGTAAGAATAGACGAGTAGAAGCAGAGAGCCTCTTTGCCCATCGCCCACTATCCGACAGAAGAGATATGCGAAAGTTTGTCTATGTGATATTGTCACATAAAAATGAGCCCGAGACCTTTTGAAGATACTGCCTATGTTTATTTTGTTGAATAATGATTAAAAAAAAAAAAAAACAGTTCATATTTTCCAGTTTTTTACTGAAACGCCAATGATTTGCGCTTGTAATGATTTGTAAGCAACAATTTTATTAAAAAAGTTATCCTGAAATGGCTATTTTAAATGACAACAATGAACAAGTTATACACAGCGACATTCCGTCTGATTACAGAAATAAAATGGACGAAAAAGACATTTCTAATATAAAAAGTTAAGTAAATAAATAGATAAATAAGGAAGCTTAATCTTTTGTAATAAAAATATTTTCACAGGATATTGTTTAACAAAAAATTTTTTTCTTCTTCTTTTTTTCTTTAATGGCTCTTTGCATTTATGTTATTATTAGATATTTTAATCTTTTCAAATCTCATATACAATACATTATAATGATTTTTAATTATAGATGATTATGAAACATGATGGTATACAACACACTTTTAATATATATAATGTTAAACATATTTGTAAAATCCTTTCAAATAGTTAGGAAAAATAAATAACGCAGAATGTGTAAAAAAGAAAACAAAAAATGACAACCCTATTTTGTGGTGAGTAAAACTTTTTTTCGGCGAGTGTAATCTGGGTTGAAATTTCGGGCCCTGATCTAGTAGAATAAACTGTACAAATAAACACGCCAATTTCGGGCCGAATGAAAACGGTCCGCTGTATTAGATAAGGAAAAGGGAAGTAGCAGTCTCTCTCTCAGTCATTAGTGATTTGTGACAGCTAGAAAAATATATTTACAAATAAATGATAATGAAAGAAGATTAAGAAAAAGTTAAATAGACGTAGTTATTTTGTATATATGTTTTTGAACAGTTATAAAAAAAAAATTATTATTACTATTTTAATCGAGAAAAAATTTAGGTGGGGCCATGCCCGTTGGCCCTCAATGTAGAACTGCCACTGATGATTATAATATTTTATTTAGAGTATAAAAATAAGAAAGTATCATGAAATGTTTTCTAATGGAACACAGACAGTTTTTGAATTCTATGGTGTTTGTTCATTGTTCTTATAGGGTTCACAATTGAAAAAATCTAAGTATTTTTTTTTTTTTTTTTTTTTTTTTTCAAATTTAAGTGAAAAATTACATAGTTTATATTTTGTAGATTTCATTTTCAATAATTACAAACAGGCAAATCAAACAAGGCTAAGGACTGATGCTGCTTCAATATTCAAAATATGAATTTTCATTCAAAATGCAGAAGGAATTGCTCAAGTTCTTATCACTTAATTTGTTGCAAAGTTTATTTTAAATTTCATTTTGAATACTCAAAGAGTGCTTGACAGAAGTTTACTAACTGGAATAACCAACATTATTTCATATATAATTTCAATCTTTAGCTTCCACACTTTGTAGCTGTTTGTTGATAAAATATACAATTCTTCATATTTTCTCTTAAAAAAACTTTAGAATTAAAAAGTGGTTTTCAAATGATTATACTCAATTTTTCCATTAAAAAGAAAAAAAAAAAAAAACAAGAATAATAGAAAAGTTAAAGGATCACAGGCTTCAAAGCAGTTAATATACAGTATGGCCATAATTAAACTTAACCTATTTAGTGCTCTCTGTAACTGTAACTAAAATACTGATTGAGTCGATATAATATAGTGAGTTAAAAATATAGTGGGATTCTTGCGATCTCCCCCTATAATGTGAACCCTGTTCTTCTTTGTTCAAGACCGATTTTTTAGCATATTTTATTACTGTTGCATAGATTTTAACAGCACTGTTATGTACATGTTGCTAAATAATTAAAGATTTCTAATATCTCTTTCTTTTGAAACTGCATCCTTATTAATTTTATTATATTCTAAAACAATGTGAAATTTATTTAATAAGGATGTATTCAAGAAATGTGTAACAACACCACACTGATTGCTGCTGTTGTTCAGGTTCTAAAATGTGTAAAAGAATATGTTCAGAATATGAGTTTATTACTTCCATTACCCAATTACTGTAGGTAATGGGAGTACCGTGTTCAGTCAAAAAATTTTATATTAAATTTTGACTGATTTGTGTTTCAAGGTCTCCTGATTTCCAAAATTCACTGCTGTTGTATTAGTCCAAAAATTGATCATAAAATTTGAGTATATTTATTAAACCTCAAATTCATTCAAATTTTACTCATTATTGATTGTCATTTATATGAATTTCAGTTTAACATGTGTATATATATATATATATTGATTGTTATTCAGAAAATTAATGTTTTTATAAAATTTATTTTCAGCTTTAGCTTTTGTGTTCTATAAAGCTGGTGCTAAAGTAATTCTTGCTGCTAGACGAAAAGAAGCATTAGAAGAAGTGAAACAAGAATTAATTTCTGGGGTATATAATTTTTTTTTTTTTTTTTCTAATATATGAAATGAATTTCTTAATATTTATTGTTAGAATGTATATTATTCTCATATGTTATTAACAAGTTTGTTCGGGTCTATGTCGTTTGGACACCTTGGTAGTTGGGGAGTATTTCATTCCCCTCTCCCTATAAAGAATGAAAAAAAGAAAAAGTTTCCTTTAATCCTATCTTTTCTTAAAACTACAATTTTTAGTCCTATTTTGGTAAATTTCTTATGGTGAAAAAGGGGGATTTGCTCTCACTTTGTTTTGGTAAATCTAAATAAGGAAATGCAATGGTGTTTCAATATTGTGTACAGGGCAAACTTTATAGTGCGAATTTAGAAAGATGGTCTTCGGGAAATCAGAATATGTTTAAGTAAAAATTTTAATAAATTTATTATATAGATCTCGATTTGCTTTGAATAAATCATATTTTTTTTATCTGTTATAAAAGAAAACTAAACTTTTTTCTGTTATAAGAAAAATAAAAATCTTGAAAAGTAAATTTCACCGGGTTTTTTCTAAATTTATTCAGATTTTGTAAATTACACCAATGCAAATATGAATAAATTTGCGCCTGATTTTAAAACAGACAAGTAAATTTCAAATATCTCTTTCAAAAATCTGGCATAAAATGACGTATAAATGAACAAATTTTTAATGAAGAACTTTGATTTTTATAAATTTTAATTTTCTACGAATAATTTTCTATAAAACTAATAGCTTTAAATTTCGTTAAAATAAATTTTATTATTACATGGTATAACTTAATTCATTATAAGTTATTTATTATTTATTCTAAATAATGAATAAATTTTTAAACAAAACGTTAATCCAATCGGGGATTGAAAAGATTGGCAGCCCCCCCCCCCCCCCCTACGTTGAAATATATGTCAAGAAATAAATATCTTTCAAAAACTATTAGTATTCAAATGCAAAGTAAGAGAAAGTCTTGTAAATGCCACCCACCAGATTATTTTTATATTACTCCTATTATTAATATTGTTATTGTTATTTTGCAAGTTGCAATTAAAAAAAAAATAATAATAATTTGTTTAAAGGCAGCGGATTTTATAGATAAGTAACTGAATAAGTAAACTCGAACAATGTGAAAAAAAGGTATTTTTAAATAGTGACAAAAAAGCATGAAACACTTAGACTGGCTTTTAGTTACTTTAAGGTATTTGTGAAATATTTCGACCTCAGTTTATTTTTTAAAATATTTTTACATGTTTTGAGGTGTCAGGAATCTGCAAATTACAAAATCGATCCGTTTATTGGTTAGTCAGTTCATTAGTTTAATTCTAAAGAATGAATGACTGTAAAAAAGTTGGACCAGTTTAAAGATAAATATTATCATGAAACCATTCAGAACAATATTGAATTCCAGCGTTATAAATTGAAACTTTGTAAATTACCGTATATTTCCGTGTATAAGCCGAGAATTTTTGGAAATTTTTCGGAAGCTGAATTATAGGGGTCGGCTTATATACAGATCTACATTTCTAGCAAAAAACGTACTTCAGAAACAATGATTGAATACATATATTTTAAGCTTAAAAAGTACATATAAAGTAAAATAGTGATATTAAACCTTATTTTTAAATAATTATCACATATATAACTCTTAAATTAGCAATTTTAAATTTATCTCACGAAACGCTCGATGTAGTCACATGTGTTTACATTTCTTTTTGACCTGCCGGTAACTGAAGTCATCGGCAGAGTGCACGAACGGAGTAAATTCTCTGTCTGATTCAGAAATAGTATAAAAGAAACTTGAAAAAACAGGACTCCTGATCATATTTTAAAAAAATACAATTAAATTCAAATCATCTCTGTTTAAAATGTTTCTAGGCTTACACTAGCAAAAGTGGCAAAGCTTCGTTTTTTTTATAGAAGTATTTTTATTTTGTTGAAGATTGCCTTGAAGCACTGATAAAAATACTGAAAAGTAGAAATATACAAAATAATTTAGATACGCCATTAAAAAATATCGATGCAATCGGTCTTTACACGGCTTATTTATGTAAACATCCAGCGGCGGCATTGCTTCATCGACGTTAGGGTTAGGTCTCTCGGCCCAGTATTATGGTAACCATCGTTTTCAGCTGCCGGGACTTGCGTTCGCGTCTGTGTTTGCCTCCCTTCTGATAGGGTTGCCAGAGTTAAAACTGTTGCCGTTACCGAACACACTGCGAACGTTTTACTTTATGGCTAAGCAAGGTAAGGAATTCTATTGGATAAGCATGCATTTTGCGCAATTTCATTGGACAGATTATCCTGAAGGTTGTATAGATTGGCAATATTTTCTCCATTTTGGCGATATACTCGAACTTTGAAAAGAGTATTTTTTCAATTCGGCTCATACACGGGTTTGCAATTTTGGGCAAATTTCTGCAGGGAAAAATGTACTCTCGGCTTATATACGGATCGGCTTATATTCGGAAATATACGGTATTCAAAATTTGAGATTTACTTTGCATCATAGAATAGGGGGGAAAAATACTTTCTTATGCATCATTTGATTTTATATATTCATTCATTCAGTTATTTATCTGTAAAAACCACTGCAATTAAACAACATATTCCTTTTTATATTTTAATTTTTATATTGCAACTTGCAAAATAACATTAACAGTAATAGGAATAATGTAAAAAATAGATCACAAATTAAGGGAAATGATAGTACTGCATATGAACTGTGTTTGGTAGACACCACAGAAGATTTCATATAAAAATTTATATTTCTATTGAATAGTTATAAACTGAACAATATTAAGTTTGTTCCATAAAATATATATTCAGGCAACAATTCTTATGGTTTTTGAGAGATTTTTTACAGATTTGAAATCTTTAAATTGCGTTTACTCTGTTTATATTTTTTATGAATTCGTGATCTTCTCAAAGCTAAAACTGATACAGATATTTAACAGCCCTCTTCACTTACCATCGCCGGAAACCCGAGCCAATGTTATTCTATGGGGAAATTTTCTTTACAAATAGCTTATTAAATAATACATATTTTTTAATTCTTTCACATTCAGAAAATTTCCATCTGTTAAATTGACGGACCTTTTTAGAAAATGTATTTTTTTAATATTTTATTTTGAAATTGCAAAATGAAAAAAATTTGCATATTGAAAATTCGTATTTTGCAGCTTCAAAATAAAATATAAAAAATTAAAAAAAATATTTTTTTAAAAAAGATCTGTCAATTTAACAGCTGGGAATTTTCAGAATGTGAAAACAGAATTTAAAAATGTGTATTAGTTAATAAAAGAAAAATTTCCCATAGAGTAACATTAGTTTCGACTTCTGGCGGTGGTGAGTGAAGCGTGCCCTTAAGAAAAGACTTAAGTCTTTTTTTTTTCTTCTTTATGTTTAATAAAACCTACTTAAAAGAATTGGAGGAATTTTGCAATATCTCTAAAAGGAAAAAAAAAAGAACTTAAAATTAAAATATAACAAATATCATGTTTTTACTTTCTTTCTTTTTTTTTTTTTTTCAAAATCTTACATAGGCATGCACATTTTTATTTTTTGACAAAAACTAATTAATAAAATTCAAAATCCATTCCTAATTCCTTTAAGTAGGTTCCATTAAACAACCCCAAAATATCAAGTCTTTTTTTAAATATCTAGAAATTTTCACATTTTGAAGATCATGAATTCATGAAAAAATACAAACTGAGAAATATCAATTTATTTTAAATCTGTAAACATATATATATCAAAAACCATAAGAATTGTTGCCTATATATATATTTCTTTGAACAAACCTAACATAGCTCAATTTATAAATATTAAATAGAAATATAAACTTTTATATGAAACTTTCAGTGGTGCAAAGTCAAAAGTACTAAGTCCCCTTAAAAAACAGTTGAAAATAGTTTTTAGAAAGAGTTTCATTTGATCTGTATTTCAATGTGAGGGGGACTGCCAATCTTGTCAACCCCCGATTGGATTAACGCTTTGTTTTAAAATTTATTCATTATTCACAATAAATAATTAATAATGCTTTAAATAGTACCATGAAATAATAAAAACAATTTTAAGGAACTTTAAGACTATTAGTTTTATGTAAAATTGCATTTGTATGAAATTTAATTTGTAAAAATCAAAGTTTTTTTTATTAAAAATTTGTTCGTTTATACTTCATTTTATGCAAGACCCTTGAAAGAGATATATATTATTTGTTAATCCGTTTTAAAATCAGTTTAAAAACGTGTTCATGTTTGCAGTGTTATAGTTCGCAAAATCTGAATAATTAAAAAAAAAAAAAGTTGATATTTACTTTTAAAGAATTTTTTTTTTATATAACAGAAAAAATATTACATTTTTAAATAAATAATAAATAAATAAAAACATGTCAACTTTAATGATTAAAATTTCAAAAATGTGACTGGTGATTCATCATTCTCTCCCTCCTCTTTACACTTGAGGAGGGGGACGGAAATGTCATGCTTTCATTTGCTCTGTTTAAAAGTGTACAATACATTATAATATGTTTAAAAGAGTTTGTTTCTGAATTTGATACTATCAAAGTATATTTTGCTTAAAACATCTTTAATATAGTAATCTATACATATAATAAGATATTTGTGTGTGTGTCATTGTGTATTTATGTCTGGAGCATTTTAGGAAAACTGCTGATCGCAGAGCTACACAAATTTGCATGGAGGTTCGTAATGACCTCTCCTGATGCACCTCAAAGCCCGATTTTTGAATTTTTGATTAGATTTCTTCTAATTAGAAGGTTTTTAAAATTGAAATTGGATTTTGCCATAATGTTTCCATGTCACACTAAAAAACAAGGTGTTTCCATTTGAAAGTAAATGTGAAGTATTCCTTTTGTCGGCCAATGGCTCAGTCGGTTAAAGCGTCAAGTTGTTAATGCGATGGTTGTGGGTTCCATACTCGGTTGCGGATGTATTACTTCTTTTTGCAGATAATTAATAGATAAGATGTCAATTGTAAAAGAAAACATTTCATTATCTACACAGTATCCTAAGAAATTCTGATTAGATTTTTTAAAAGCTTTCTCTTAGTTACTAAAACGCAAAAAATAAAAATTTAAGTGAAAAAAAAAAAAAAAAACTGGAGCCCTAAAAATCATAAAGAAATATTTATTCTTGAAGAGATATGACTACAAAAAAATCAACGTGTCATCAATAAGTAAATCTTAAAGAAAAATATACATGTTTCACTTTTGCAAGTACAGGGTTCATACGCCTCAGGGAGAACCTGACAATCAGGGAAAACTCAGGGAAAAAAAATCTGTCATTAAATCTCAGGGAAACCTCAGGGAAACTTTCAAAACAAGCACCAAAACCTGGAAAAACAGGGATCTACTCTGGAAAAAGCTGGTACTTGTGCGTTTCCGTGATGTGAAAATCCGATAAGACACGCGTACTAGCATCATGCTGATCCAATGAAAAACTGGGCACGTTTTTTGCATTATGAACAATCCAATCGTGAAATTAGACACACCTTTACTCTCTCTAAGAGATTCATTAGCTTGATTTTTCTCCATGGTTAATTTGTTTTCATTCGATAATCGGCATCTGGTAGCAGCTTTAAATATTTAGTTTGTTATTTAGTCTTATTGATGCAGTGTGCACGTGCTTAGCTTAGTTATTTTATTAACTTAGGCATTTTATTTCATTTTTTTTGTGAGATGGATTTGGGTCAATAGTAACCCTTACAAAGCACAATGTCATTTAATAATCATTGGCTAATCAAATTTTTTGAAGCATTTAGTTTAAGGGCAAATTTTTATATAAGGTAATTAAGTTTCCAAGAGTTTGTTATATATATATACACATTTCCAATTCTGATTAATATTTTATTTTGTCTGAAAAGGATTTTAAAATTAATTTAAAATAAGTTATTCAGATACAAAACATTATAGGCAATTAGTTTGCTAATATTTATTTATATATTTTTTATTTTTAGAAACGGGGGGGGGGGGGGGGATAAAATAAACATCACTAGTTGTCGATATGGAAAAATTATTGATTCTGGGGGAAAACTCAGGGAATTTTTTTTCTGAAAATGAGTATGAACCCTGCAAGAGATGAAATATTTTAACTAATCAAAATATTTGAAAAACAGTGTTTCAATTCTTTTGAAAAATCATTTAAATATAGTGACCAGCGAAGCGGCCGTAGCCTGCTAGTTATTTAAATAAAATCATGATAAATACCTTAAAAATCATCCTTTTATTTGAGCAGCATATATATTTCGAACGTTGCCATGTTCATTTTCAGTGCTCGTGGTGACACTGCCGGCTCTGACTTGTTTTCTTTCTTCCCTTCTTTTCTGTAGACTCTCTTCACTTTGCTTCATTCTCCCCAGCAGGTGTTGCCATTCCACAGGTCTTAAGCAATACTCTCTGTCGTTGATGGTTTCCTTAGTAATTAATATTTCTATTGCTTCGCACTTTAGGGCAAAATGGTTCGAGTTATATGGTGCTATTTTTTGGAAATTAAGGGTGCTGGGGTTAATAGGGTTAGTATTATGAATTCTAGAAAAAGCGGTGAATTGCTTATTATACTTTAAATCGGCCAGATGTTCATTTTCTCGTTATTTTATATGGTGATTAGCCATACCTATGTAACATTTCCTATTGTCTTCAAATTTAAAATTGATTTTATAAATGTCGGAGGTATGTTTAAAATGGACGGGGTCTTTTTCATTACGAATACATTGGAAGAGATTTTGACCTGGTTTAATTGGAATGTTGATATTATGTCTACTGACTTTGTTTTTAATTTTTATGGAGGCTTCCTTACAGAACGGTATGGTGGATGTGAAGTAGGTTTTTGTTTTCTGAGCATTATCTATTTTATTTAGATATTTTAATCATTGTTTGTAAAGTTTATGCACTACGGAGGAGCTGTAATTTGCTTTTTTGTGATTTTTTTGATAAATTTGAGTTCATTATTAAGAAGGGTTTTATTAGAGCAGATAAGGATGACATGATTAATATAGGATCTAAGGGCAGCGTATTTATATGGGAGAGAGGTTTTACATTTGTTATTTATAATTTCATTGTTATTGGTGGGTTTTCTAAATACTGTGGTTTCAAAAGTGTTATCCTTATTTTTAATTATTTTCACATTGAGAAAATTTAAACTATTATTTTCAGTTTCATTTGTAAATTTTATATTATGGTCTAATTTATTTAGGTCTGAACTCAAATTTATCAAAAAAAATTTAAAAAAAAAATCACTAAATAAGCAAGTTACAGCTCCTCCGTAGTGCATAAACTTCACAAACAACGATTAAAATATCTAAATAAAATAGATAACGCTTAGAAAATCAAACCTACTTTCATATCCACTATACTGTTCTGTAAGGGAGCCTCCATAAAAATTAAAAACGAAGCCAGTAGACATAATATTAACATTCCAATTAAACCAGATAAAAACCTTTTTCAATATATTCATAATGAAAAAGACCCCATCCATTTTAAACATATCTGTGGCATTTATAAAATCAATTTTGAATTTGAAGACAATAGGAAAGCTTGTTACATAGGTATGACTAAGTGCCATATCAGAATATATAGTTATGCTCATCACTGGCTAGGCTGACTCTGTCACTCTTAAAAAGGCTAAGAGATTTCCTTGGACTCTGTCTGTGTGTGAACGCAAGTTGCCACCTAATTTTCATAATTTAGTTAATTTAAAAAAATCTAATTGTCCGATCGATAAGGCGTTTAATCGGACGGATTCAGAAAAATCACCCCTTCCATTTGGTACCTTATTTGTAGCGAATTTTTGATTAGATTTTTAAAAATTAAATAAAATATGAAAATAAATAAATATCTTTAAAATAGACATTTAAATTTTTAAATAAATTTACGTAAGGAAAATTTCAGTTTAAAAGTCAAGTGAAGATGCTTATTGAATCGAATACACAGCAAGGAAAATTATTGAATGACCAGAGACCATTCACAGGCAATGTAATTTTTCAAGAGGATCTTCATTAAAAATATTTTTTTTGTCAAATATTTAGAAATAATTTTCATTTGCACAATATTAAAAGAAATTGAATTCTTAATAAATATTTCATGTACATTAAAGTGTTTGTTATATTGATCATTTTTCAATGGGTGCCTTAGTCAGGGCGCAAAATTTCCGTTCGCCAGCTCACCATTGGCGAGTGAAATTTTTACTATGGTGAGTAAAAATTTGGTCTAGTTATAGATAGAATTCTTATACGATAAGGTGACAGAAATGTTCTTTTTATAGATTTATATATGGCGAAATCTTGCCATCTTATAACCTCATATTTAACCTCTTTTTCTCTTCTCGGAGTGCCAAGTCTGTGTGCGTGCTGCCCGAAGATCGACCCAGCCTGGAAAAGGAAAAATGCTTAGTGCATGCATAAAAGTTTTAATCTCTTCGGGCAGTTTCGTTTTTTCCATTGTGATTTCTTCAAGCAGAGCGAGAATAGACGAGCCCACTGTTATAATTTGTAATCAATGATTTTATCGAAAAAGTAATTCCGAAATGGCTATTTCAAATGACAACAATGAACAAGTTATACTCATCAACATTTCGTCTGATTACAAAAATAAAATGGACGACAAAGACATTTCTGATGTAAAAAGTGAAATAAATATTCATTCTTTGCATTTATAGGTATTTTAGTCTATTTCAAATCTCAAATGATAATGATTTTTGTTTATAGATGATTATGAGACATGACGACACACTTTTAATATATATAATTTTAGGCATATTTGTAAAAGTATTTCAAATAGTTAGGAAAAATAAAAAACCCGAAATGCGTAAAAAAGAAATATATATACAACCCTATTTTGTGGCGAGTAAAACGTTTTTTTCGGCGAGTGTAAGATGGGTTGAAATTTCGAGCCCTGCCTTAGTCGTCCTACAGCTAACTAGTATAAAAGAATGAGAAAACGAACATCTGGCTGATTTAAAGTATAATAAACAATCCATTGCTTTTTCTAGAATTCATAATACTAACCCTATTAACCCCAGCATCTTTAATTTCCAAAAAAAAAGCATCATATAACTTGCACCATTTTGCCCTAAAGCACAAAGCAATAGAGATATTAACTACTAAGGAAGCCGTCAACGATAGAGAGCATTGCTTAATACCAGTGGAATGGCAACACCTGCTTGGGAGAATGAAGCAAAGTGAAGAGAGTCTACAGAAAAGAAGGGAAGAAATTAAACAAATCAGAGCTGGCAGTGTCACCGCGAGCACTGAAGATGAACGTGACAACTTTCGAAATATATATGCTGCTCAAATAAAAGGATGATTTTTAAGGTATTTACCATGATTTTTTTAAAAGTTAATCATAATCCTTTATATTAATCATTATGTAGTAATTCTTTGTTATCTTATTTATTGGTACTGATAACAAAAGAATGTAGTAGAAAATAAAAATTATACATTTTGAAAGGATGATTGTTTATAAATATTTTATGTTTGTATTCAAATTATTATTCATTCATTCAAGTATATCATTGGTCCTTAATATCAGTGAAGATATTAATATACTGGTCTGCAGTGGTATTTCAAAGTTACCAGAAAAAAAAAAAATTCTATAAAGTGCAATGCCTGCTTTGAAGAAGAAAAAAAAAAAAAAAATTATAATAATATAAAATAATTTGTCTATGCAATACAGTATTATCAGCATCACACAGTTTTAAACAAGCTATACATACTGTAATTTTGGGTATTATTAAGTCTGACCATCATCAGTCAGTGCTTAAGAGACTGCATTGAGTAAGTATATATTGCTTAAAATCTTTTGGTGCTGATAATTATTTAATTAATTTTAAAAAATAAAGTAATTTCGTTAAATGATTATGCTTGATTTATTTCATCTATTTTGCAAATAACATTCTTTCAAAAGGAAAATTTACAACTTGGATTGTAATTTATAAATTAATATGCTTATCATGTGTTTATAAAAAGTATTTGGAATAAAAGTAACTCAGGGGTATTTGTGTTCAGGGGTTACCTCAGATTTCAGGGTTTTTAATCAATCCATCTGTATTTTCATATTTCTTAAAAATTTATCTTTTGTTGTAATCAATTGTTGATTTGTCATTTAGGTGACATATGGTCAAATAGTAGAGAGACAGAGTGCTTGTGGTTTAAATAATTTGAGTATCATTTGATATTCCAGGGTCTTTTTTATTTGAGGCTTTAATTTTCAGAGTTTTTACCTTTAAATCACAATCACCCCTGTACGAATTCTTTTACCTCTGCATTATTAATCTGTGATGCAATAAATTATGGTCATATTTATAAAAGTTAATTTGCATGTTGGTTGCTATAAAATTAAATATTCTAAAGATTTTTATTAAAAAAAAAAAGTAGAAGTTTTCTTTTTTACTACCTTTTCATATATGAAAAAGAAAAAAGTATTGGATTTGAGAAAATATTTCATGAATCCAGTACTTTAAATCCAATACAGTGGAGCACCGTTTATGCGTTTTTCAAGGGACCGTTCCTAAAAAACGTATAACTGAAAAAAATGTACAACTGAAAATTCGTTTTAACATTAATGCACAATAAAGCATCATATTAATAATAAAAGTCTAATCAATTTTCATGATTTCCTTTACATTTATTCGAATAAGATATATTTTAATTATATTTAAAATATTTTTAAATGGTTGAATAAAAATTAAATAATAATTAAAAATATAGAATTTTAGAATTTTTTTTCAAGATTTCGATTTTAACCTTTAAAGACAAAGCCTTTTGTTCTGTAAATGAAGATGACATTTTTGCGAGTGATTAAAAGGAAGGAAAGAAAAATAAAAATGTTTCTCCAACCTTAATGTCAAATAAACAGGATAATCTTCTATGGAAGTGAGTAATAAATCTTCAAGTTTACAAAATGCCTATAAAATTGTGGGCTTTTTTCCTGTCATACCCCATTCCTGGAATCAATTAAAAGAGAAAGTGGGAGGTCTTCAAGTGGTCACTGGGTACCTGGCTTATCTCTGAAAATTTCTCTTAACCCCCCTTCCCCCCAGGCTATCGATGCAAGTCGCACTTTGTTCTATAGCTGCACTTTGTACCATAGTTCTAAGAAAAAATAATCGAAAAAAATAAAAATAAAACATAAAGAGCATTCATCTTTTTTTTTTTTTTTTTTTTTTTTTAAATCCTGGAATGAAACTCAAACTTGGGATTCTACAAGGAGGAAAAAAAAACGTATAAGTGAAATTAAGAATTTACTTCTGTTGTATAAACGAAATATTTTAACATTAGAATTCAATGGAATGATTTGGGACCGAAGTCGAAAAACGTATAAATGAGAAAAACGTATAAATGAGAAACGTATAAAAGGTGCTCCACTGTACTTAATACAGTTGAACCTCGTTAACGTGAATTACTTTTGACATGAATTGTTTCTACAGTTCCCGTCAAAATAAAGATTAGTTTTCAAGTTACTTACAGCATGAACTACTGATAACATGAACAAGTTTTTTATTCCCCTTGAGATTCACGTTAATGAGGTTCGACTGTATATTTCAACTTTTAAAATATGATTACATTCCTTTTTGAATTGACATTTTCTTTTAATATGATATGCTTTGATTGTAATTTGAGTTTTACTTTGTGATTAATGACTATCATATACCTAAAATCGGTCCAAAATTCTTTCTCGACACCCTTTCCTCAAAAGCACTGAAATAAATATAAATTTTTATTCGAAATTTTTATGTATGAATTAAAATACCTACAAATTTTATGCAATTACAAAATTACTTTTATTGCATAACATAAAGAAGCAGAACTAACAAATTTTCTGTCTTTTTTAATCCCATATAGCCATTTAAAATCATTTCTGTTTTGTTTATTTTATGATTGTTTATCCAATGACATATTAACAATGTATTTTTTTAAAAATCATTTTAATTATTTCAGGATTTAAGTCTGTGGGATATGTGAACTTAATTAACACTAAAATTTATTTAACTTTGATAAAGCATAGATGTGGGATCCATAAATATGATTTTTATCATATCAAAGTGAAAACTTGTGTAGATTCTAAGAATTACAAAGCTAGTTGTGCTGGTTTGTTTTATAATTTTGTTTTATTTGCAGTAAAATTTAAGGAGACTTATATAAATTGACAACATAGAGTGTATACCTTAAGAATATTATATACCATACAAAATACAGCCTGGTAGTCACTAATTAGTGTTCTACATATCTTCTTTTTAATTTGTAGTAGTTTGTAAATTTTTGCACTTTAATGACAAACACCAAATGTATCAATGCTCACAAATGATATATTTATCCACTCAAATTTAGCAAATGTGCAAAAATTAAGGACTGAGATTGTTGTTAAGGTTTGTTGGATCTTTGTACATTTAGGTGTGTTTAGATAAAACATTGTTTCCCTTAAATTTTGTGTTCAAACACTAAAAAGTGACCCGGGATGATAGGAATGACCTGGCATAATTAGCCAATGTTTAAGAGGGGACAATACCTAATCCCGCAGACAGCCGTGGCCAATGTTATTCTATGGGAAAATTTATTTTGACAATTACACATTACCTAATGTATATTTTTTAATTCTGTTTTCGCAGTCAGAAAATTCATAACCGTTAAATGAGTACTCATTTTTGAAAAATTCATTTTTTTTTAATTTTTACATTTTAATTTTGAGTTCAAAAATGCGATTTTTCACAAAATGCATTTTTCTCATTTTCTAGTCGCAAAATGAAATACTAAAATTTAAAAAAATCAATTTTTGGAAAACAAGTACTAATTTAACGCTTATGAATTTTCTAAATGTGAAAACAGAATTGAAAAATATTCATTAGGTAATGAGTAATTATGTAAACAAATTTTCCCATAGAATAACATGGGCCAAGGCTGCCGGCGAGATTAGGTATTGTCCGCTCTTAACCATCTGACTGCTGATGACAAATATATCCAGTCACTAAGCTGTTGTTTTTTCCATATGATACTTAGAATTCAAAATTATATAACTATGAATTTTTAACTTGTTTTTAAAATTTGAAGTGCTTAAATAATAATCATGTGCACAATATCATTTTTAATCTTATGTTGAAATAAGCTTTATTTTAGTACATAAAAAAGTGTGCTGTGAAAACATTATAATTTTTCCCGTTTCAAAGGCAGTCAGAGGGTTATATATTTAAAACTGTGTGTTTTATTTAAGCTTAAATTTAGGGAGCTGAGATAAAATAACAATATTAAGATCTTCACTTTTAAGGAACACTTTTTACCATTCTAGATTTGATGAAGTTTGAACCAGATAATAAATTTCTGCTTCCATGTATCCCTTAGCTACATCATTTTCAACATACTTAGATGAGTATTTACTTATGGAGGGTAAAATATTTACAAAGTTCTTCTTCCCCCGAAATTTCTTTATTTTCTGCCCTTTTCCCTGAACTACACAAAATTATATCTCTAAATTTTTAATCTGTTTTTACTTGTATTTGTTATTGTAACTTACTGGTACAATAAGAATAAATATATAACTTTGATTATAAATTTCGCAAATTATTACCATTATGGCTTTTTATAAAGCACTTTCGATTCGTTGTTAAGGTCATCTTCAGTACAATTAGCCTCTTGTTTACATTTGTCCTGGTTTCTAAATTATAAAAGATTAATATTTCAAAAAAAGCCTGATTTAATTATCAATTTTACAAATTATTACCATATTGTTTACATTTGTCCTGGTTTGCCAGTACTAATGTAAACAAGAGGCCAGATGTACTGAAGATGACTGTGACAATGGATCGAAAGTACTTTACGAAAAGCCATATTGGTAATAATTTGTGAAATTTATAATTAAATTAAGCTTTTTTTGAAATATTAATCTTTTATACAACTTTGATTTTCTTATTCCAGCCTCCTCTAAATAATAATTCAAAACATAAAAGAAGAATTTCCTTTTTTTAATTTTCTGTTATAATGTGATTGTTTAAGACACCAGAACTAAAACCAATGTTGCCAGATTGGGAACATTTTTTATTCAGTATCCACCACTAAATATTAATTGTGGCGGTTGACTAATCACTTCGAAGATTAATCATCTATCATGTATATCAATATCGCTTTTCAAATTTATTGGTGATTATTGTATAAAAAAGTCCTCAATCTAGCAACGCTAACTAAAACTTCTACTGGACCAAAGTGGCAGAATAAAAATTTCCATAGGCCTAAAAAACAATGGAATGAAATTGTCATGTACCTGACATGTATATACTGTAGGAGCACTTATTTTTGCGAGCCGTAATTTTCGCGAAAATGACGATATCGGTGATTTCGCGAATTTTATATGAACAGAACCGAAAGTTGAAAAATCCTAACGTTGAAAAGTACCTAAATATAGAACCCCTTTTGCATAAGGCATTTTAAGAAATTTCCTTTTGTCCGACAAGTTCGTCCTCACCTCCTCATCTCTCTAAAAACAATTTATGCTTACAACGGTGCTTATACATCAACTTTGGCTTTGGCTCAACGCACACATTCCACCCCAAACAATTTTCTTTTCTTAATCCCTTTTTCCTCATGCTGTTTATAATACTAGGGACTTCTGAACCCCCCCTTTTGCACCGAAAATGTAATCACCCCACCCCCTACACTTTTCTCGTATTCGGACCGTCAATGCATGTGAGTTTTGGCAATTGAAAAATTTCTGTTTTTTTTTTTTATTATTATTATTATTATTTCCTGCAAAAAAAGAAAAAGTATTTCACGAGGCTTAAATTTTCTCGATTACGATGGGCTCGCGAAAATTAAAGCCTCGCGAAAATAAGTGCTTTTACAGTATTTGATAGCGATCTTTCTTTTGTTATTGTAATAGATAAATATATATATTTAAAATAAATAAATAAATAAAATAATAATCATGTTTTTTTTTTTTTTTTTTTTTTTTTTAATATTTTTTTAGCTTTATTAAATTATACATTTGATATTTTTCTACATTTCAGTGCCCATCAAAATCTGAGCCTCAAATTTTGTCACTAGATTTACATGATTTGAACCAAATTCCTGCCAAAGCACAAGAAGCCCTTTCAATTTATGGACATATAGATATTTTGATCAATAATGGTGGTATCAGTTATCGAGGAGAGATAACAGAAACTGATCTAGAAGTTGATTTACGTGTGATGGTGACTAATTATTTTGGTCCTGTTGCTCTTACAAAAGGTTTGAATAATTGATTATATATTTTCTTCTAATAATGTGATCGTTATTCTCTTGTCTGATTTGCCTGTAAAATTTCTCTGTAATTGTATAATTGTACTTGTTATACAGGGTTGTACTATCCTTAAAAGTGCTATAATTTTAAATAGGCAAAATCAAGATCTGGGAAGTTTTGATTTTTCCTTTCTTTTTCTTTTACTTGAATTCCTATTATATTATTCATGTTTTGTTGAGAAATTGTTTCACGATTTCTAACTAATTATTTTTTAAAGTTTCAGAATGGGATTATAATGATCTTTTAAATTTGCTGACCAGTTGTAATATTAAGAAAAAATGACAAATAAACCTAAGCAATTTAAAACAACAAAAATATTGAAATAAAACAATATTACATTTTTAATTGTTTAAACATTTTACCATCAGTACTTGGTCAATATACTTAATATTATTATGTTATTGTTAAGAAAAGTTCTGAGAAGTTTTTGAATTTTGTTTTAAGGAACGAGTATGAACCCTAATTGGAGTTTAACATTTTGATAAAGGCCCGAATAAACTACTACGTCAGAAACGCCAAAAGAAAAATATTTGACGTAGTAGTTTATTCGGGTTTTAATATTCCAACGCCAAGTCTCCTGTTATTATTTTGATAAAGGTTTCATCTTGAAAATTTAACCAATCATTTATTTGAAGTCAAATTGTGTATTAAAAAAAGGGTAAAAGGATCTAATTATTCTGAAAGAAAAACTTGTGCTTCTTATTTTTATTTAGTTGAAATAAAATTTTCATGAACAAGTCATATATATTAATATGATATTTATATATTATAATTAAGTTTATTAACTATCACTTAAAATATTTTTACATTGCATATTAAGTTGACTTAGCCATGCATGAAATTCTTCTGTGGATTTCTGCTTTTTTTGTGATTTTCCGTTATTTCTGCATTTTTTGTATTTTTCATTTTTTTAGCATTTTTTATTATTTCAGATTTTTTTTCTCTCTCTTTTTTTTTTTTTTTTCTAAAACTTTCTGCAGTTTTCATATTTTTCTTAAATTAAGAATTTTGGTAAAAAGAAAAGCTGAAAAAAATTATGCATATCCAGGGATGAGATTTTTCAGCTTTTCACCTGATTTCAGCTTTTTTGTAGATTTAGTTTTCCTAGCATTTTTTGTCTTTCTGATGTGAATTTGTTACATCAACTAGTCAAATAAAACTTGATTGACTAATAAACCATAATTATTAATTCTTTTTTTATAGATTAAGATTATAAAATGCTTTTATTACTGTAATATAATGGATTTGGCATCAAAATTTTAGTATTTTAATTCAACATCTTGCCTTTGTATGTAGTTTCAGCTTTTTTACTTTTTTGCTAATCTCATCCCTGCATATCATTTTTTAAAAGACTAAGGTTACTACCAAAAAACCATTTCTACAAAAATATTTTAATGAAATCTAATCAGAGAACCTTTAATACTATTTTTCTTCGATAGATGGTGCCACAAAACATTTGTACTGCTTAATTGTTAATATTGTGAATATGACTGATGATGATACACACATAAATATACATGATTAAATTCTTCATTTTCGCTTTCCATAAGTTCCAACCAAGGCTGTGGAGTCAGAGTAGAAGGCACTAAAAATATGCTGATTCCAACTCGGACTCAAATTTCTGTTAGATAATTTGAAGTGGAACAAAACAAATTATGTTTTATTTCAAATTTATAAAATTCATTTTACCTAGTTATTTTAGAATTCATTGGCAATATAGGGAAGAAGGATGGATGTGATATTTGTTATAGCTTTGATTATTAGTATTAAAATAATTAAATTGATTGAAAGCCGCAACTAGAAGAGGTCAGGACACAACGGTCAATTTGCAGCCTGAAAATATTTTTGTCCACTCTAGTGTGATTGACTAACACTTTCATCAAAGCCAGGAGATAGTAAATTTTAGAAATTCTTACCAGCCAAGAATTTTTTTTTTTAACCAACCAGCAATATATGATGGTTTAGTCTATAATCTTTGCAGCAAAATTTATGCAAATAAATGTGAATTGACCATTAGTAGAATTCTTTCAAGTTTCCAAAGCATCGCTGCTTAAAGCAACGGTGTTCAGTATGGAATAATATCTTAAAAAGTTTAATAAAATCTAAATGAGTTGCCTATTTAAACACTGTTCATACTGTTGGGAGAAGTTCTTTGACTGTTTTACACAACCACATTACTGTTTTATACAATTTTTTGACTATTTTACTACATTAAATTTCGGCAACGAAATAGATTGACTTTAAAATTCACGCTCCATGTCTGAAAAACTACTTAACAGTAGTGAGTAAATCAAGTATTTTCCCGATCCTGGTCAAAACAACTCTACATTTCTTCATAGATTTTTCTATTTTCATTCTTTTTATCTCTTAAAAGACAATTTCTTAATCAAAATGATCATACCTCTTTCTTTCAACTGAATAAAAAAAAAAAAGATTATTTTTCTTCTCTGCGTGTTCCTGCCGGACCATTGATTGCCACGGCAACAGCATCACGACGTAAAGTGTTTGCCTATATTTTACTAAGTATTGAACTAGTAAAAATTTGTGAGGTTTTCTTTCCTTGCAAACTGTCTCAATCCAAAATTTTGTTGTAATCAGATATCGTTCATCTAAAAAAGACTTTTGAAATCAAAATGAAATAATTCACAATATTGTTTGTCTAACTTGAATTCATTGTACATTTATATCAATATTGCTACCATAAAACCAATAGGTATCATATCCCCAGTTTAGGATAATATATTCATTGCTTTTTTAAATATTTTAAAAGAAATAGTTTTCGCTTACACAAATTTATTTTCAGAACATAGGATTTTTAAACTTGTTTCCTTATCTTAACTTTGTATCTAGAAAATATAAACAAGCTGTCATTAAGATGGCTATTTGATAATTCTTTTTCCGTATCTTTCTTTTTATGTATTTTAAGGGCCCTCTTCACTCACCGCCGCCGGAAGCCGAAACTGTTATTCTATGGGAAATTTTTCTTTACAAATAACTTTTTAACTAATACATATTTTTAAATTCTGTTTTCACATTCTGAAAATTCCCAGCTGTTAAATTGACGGACCTTTTTAAAAAAAATATTTTTTTAATTTTTTATATTTTATTTTGAAGCTGCGAAATATGAATTTTCAATATGTAAAATTTTTTCATTTTGCAATTTCAAAATAAAATATTAAAAATTAAAAAAATGCATTTTTAAAAAAGATCTGTCAATTTAACAGTTGGAAATTTTCTGAATGTGAAAACAGAATTTAAAAATATGTATTTAGTTAATAAGTTATTTGTAAAGAAAATTTCCCCATAGAATAACATTGCCTTGGACTTCCGGCGACGGTAAGTGAAGAGGGCCATTAACAAAATAAGCTGTAATGTGTATGCATGTATGAAGTTGGAGTCAGACTCCAACTCCGATTCCTAAAATTAAAAAAAATCAGTCAACATTCTTCCTCCTGACTCCACAGCACTGGTTGCAACTATACTATAATGCTATTCCATAATATGAGAAATGTTACATCCAACTTTATTCCATGTGGCCTACTGAAATGATAAAGTGTTTATAACAGATTAAAAGCAATAGCCTTTGTAGGCTAATAAAGTGTACAGTCAAAATTAATAGTTAATGAGAAGGAGGAAAAGAAATGAGGTTTCCATAAGGATGTACATCACAGATTGTCAAGGTCAGCCGAAGCCCATGTTATTGTATGAGTAAAATTGTTTATAGAATTGCACATTATCTTATTGTTATTTTTAAATTCTGTTTCCATATTCTAAAGATACACAACCGTTAAATTAGTATTCGTTTTCCAAAAATTTATTTTTTTAAAGTTTAAATTTTGAGTTTAAAAATGAGAAAAATTAACCAAGTGCAATTGCATAAGTTTCATTTTCTCATTTTTTAGCTTTAAAATGAAATATTAAAATTTAAAAAATTAAATTTTTGGAAAACGGTATTAATATGACGATTGTGAATTTTCTGAATGCATTAACAAACTTTAAAAATATCAATTAGGTAATGAGTATTACTCAATGGCGCACCCAGAATTTCTGTCTGGAGGGGGCTGAAGAATAACTGGGTCCTGCAGTATAATAATAGGTTTATGGTTGGTAATATCATTTTAGGATATTGTATTCCAGTATTATATATATATATTGTGAAATTTGAATTTATAACAGGAAAAAATAGCATTATTTAAAAACAGAGCTTAGATTTCAGTGACATCAGAGGCAAAAATGAAAACTGCGCATGGACCCTACTGTATATCCTACGTACTGTAATAAAAAAAATAAGTGACCCCACCCTCCCAAGCATCTGTAAAATATCTTAACATATTGTTTTCGGGGTATTTTCCTATTTTGAACAGTAAACTATGCTTTTTGACATTCCATTAACTCGTTATATTTTTAGATCAATTAAATTTTATTTTCAGCAATTAATGCAAAATTTCCCTAGCTTGTATAAAGGCATATAAAGGGTTTAACATGAATATGGAAAGTGCATTTTTTGTTTAAAATATTGTTTTAGAGGAACAACTAAGAGCAGAGCTAATTTTTATTTTATATCAAATGAGAATTTCCCTTTGCCAATGCAAATGTGTTAATTTTTCCCAAGGACAAAATAAACTTTCACAAAGGGGCTATAAATGCTCATAAATTAAAATACAAAATTGTATGAGCCTGGTATCCCATTTTTCCGACAAATACATCCTTCTACATCAGATTGTTTCTTCTGCCTGACTTTTTAGATACTCCCTCGATTTTGTGATAATAGTATATGCTTTAGGTCCTTAGAAGCCCATTCCTAAAAACTGCAATGAAATGTCTAGGGTATCTTTAAACTAAAAAACAAAGAAGTAGTTCTTTATTTTTGTGTTCGTAGAATTTCAAAAATTCCTAATATTTAATGTATAATTTATAAACTTGATTTTTGCTTACAATATCTGTGTTTGCATAATATTTTTTTCATGCATATCTAAAATTTTTTATGTTAGCTGGTTCTGGAGGGGGCTTGAGCCCCCTCCGTGGGTGCGCCACTGGTATTACTGTAAACAAATTTTGCCATAGGTTTACGTAGGATTTGGTGACTAGATGGGGAAATTGTAAGGAGGAGTGAGCAGCTTTAGATGGACAGTCATTCCTCAAATAGTAGGGGAGACCACTATCTAGGGCCACTTTTTTTCAATGCCACAAAACAAAGATCCTGACCTGTTTAAAATTATGAAACTGATATGTACTTATCTTTATGACTAATTACTTCCAATTGAGATTATTATAACTCTTAAAATGAAAAATTCTGACAAATAGAAGGTTTTTGAATAAACTTCACACATGGCCCTGGCACAACACCCTCATTGTACCCAGATCCAGACCTCATTGTACCTAGGGCCATTCCCTGAAAGTTAGATTTCACTTCATAATGAATAGAAAACAAACATACAAACATGCATTTTATAAAAGAAACAATATCAGACAATACATTTATAATATAAGTACAGTGGACTCCCGATTATCGGCGGTCGGATTATCCACGGTCCTCAAGGGGCTGAATTTAAAAGGGAATTTAAAAATACAGAATGAACTTATTACTAAAAAAGATCGAAGAGAGTAATGATCTTTAATGCTTTTTGAGATATTACACAATTCTTGACAGCATTTATGGCATACACACTGCTTGGGAGGCAGTTAAGCAGTCTACATTGGTAAGGAAAAGGGAGAAAAATTTTACCTAATGTGGAAAATACTTTGGTAGAATTTGTAGAGGAGGAAGAAATTTCTGCTCATGATTTGGGAAATTTACCTAATCTGTTACTGGAGGAGAAAAAGTCAATGAAGAAAACATTGAAGAGTGGATTAATTGTGACGCCAATGATCCAGGTATTGAACACCTTACAGATGAACAATTTGTGGGCCAAGCCCTTAACATCAATGGTGATCTCGTGCAACAATACACGAATACAATTTTACTGCAGAACAATACAGTTGTGTGTATTCATTCAATTCATCTCATTCAATTAAATATATTATAGCAATGATTGACACAACACAATATAAATAATAAAAGTATTAGTTTTAGTTTTGATATAGAAATTTTTTCTAAGTGAATTGTTATTCGAAAGTTGCAGACAAAAACTGTCCGCAAGCTGTTTTTCTGTGTCCGCGACCATGTCGCCGTGTCGCTGCCACTGGGTACAAGACTAGGCAATTTCATTCAAAATGTCTTCTGCTAAAAAACTCAAATGAAGAAGAGATTTTTTTACTTCTCATTTAATACTTAATATAACAAGTAAAATTATGTACTAGAAATAAAAGACAAATATTTGACTTGCTTTTGTAAAACAATAAAATAGATGAGCTGCAAAATTTTACTTTTGATCTTATAAAACTTTTTTCCACCTATAAATTGTCAACACTTTCAAAGATTCCAATGTGGCTGCAAAAATAGCGATTGGCAGCGTTACTCACCTAACTGAGTAGTAAAAATTAAAAATAAATATTATTCAAATTAAGTGGGGTGGCCCTAGGTTAATGATGGTCCTAGGTACATAGATCTCCCCTAGAGATTTTTTCAGAACAAGGGAGTTTGAGATTCCTAAAATCCCTAAAATTTGGTGTACAGTAATTTGTTGCGAAAAACTGATGAATATTCTTCAAACACTGAAATAGTGTTAATAATAAAAACTGCAAAAGATAGAAATTTTGAGATATTTTAGGCTTTGAAGATAACAAGTGTTGTTTAAGAAGTGTTGAATGCAATTCAAATTGTCACAGATTTTTTTTTTTTTTCTTTTAACTTTAATGGAAATAAAACTAGTGTGCTGCTAGAGTGATTTAGCTTGACTATGTGGCTCTTTAAATCTGTGAATTCAAACTCTTATCATTCTATTTGTGTATTTAATTTATTTTTCTTAAAAAAAAAAAAAAAAGCGACAGTTATGTTGCAAAATTTTAAATGGTTTTAAATATGGGCTGTCATTAAAAATAAAATAAACATACTGGTTGCTAGTGTTACTTGCAAATTATATTCCTGTGTTACTTAATAACTAAAAAATAACTTTTTAAAAGTTTGTAAAAATTTCAAATGTAAATTTCAAATATGATCTTGTTACATTTTTAATTTATCTAATTTTATTTTTTATAGCCATCTTACCATCCATGATTGAAAGAAACAGCGGATGTATTGTAGCCATTAGTAGTGTTCAAGGGAAAATTGCTATACCTTTCAGATCTGCTTGTGAGTATTATATCTATTTACTTTCTTTGCATTCTTCTTCTATATTTTAGTGCTGTTCTGATTGCAGAATTTTCCCCAGACAGTTTCAGGAGAGTGCTTTACTCTGCTTGCCTTTTTGTTACAATGGGGGGGGGGGAGGGTTGCACAACCCTTTTTCATTGTATTCTTGTATGTATGTTCGGTTTATGGCATTGTGTGTTGCCTTCCGACAGAATCCACAAGTCTGTGCCAGGTCTTTTGGTCATGGGTCCACTCTTCTTCCAGACCCCTATCCCTCATCGCTTTTTTTTATGTTATCCATCCAAGTCTTTCTTGGTCTTCCTCGTTTTCTTTTCTGATTTGGTATATAGTTAAAAGCGATTTTAAGTAATCTTTCATTGTTCATTCTTTTAATATGACCAAAACAGATTAATTGCTTTTTTTTGAACCTCATCCAATATGGTTTCCTTTATTTTCATTATTTCTCTGATTCTCTCATTTCTCACTCTCTCCATTCTTGATATCCTGCATGATCTTCTCAGGGCATCCATTTCAACAGCAGCCAATTTCTTTTTTTCCGTCTCCATAATTCTCCATCCCTCTGCTCCATACAACAATATGCTTTTTACAATGGAGTTGTATATATTATACTTTCTCGTCCTAGATAACTCCTCACTCCACCAAATCAAATTTGATAGTTTTACCGCTTTTCTTCCTTGACAGATTCTATTCTTAATTTCCTGCGAGTCTCTTCCTTCTCTACGCTCGCACATTTTTTAGACGATTTTGATAGAGTGTACTGAAACAATTTCACTCATATTTCATGTTTTATTTGTTCAGTTTGATAGCCCTTGTTCTTAACTATCATTCTACATCGTAATTTCTATGATAATAATGCTTTTTACAATATCGGAAGAGGTATATTTTTTTACTCCTTGAACGGCTTTCCAAAGTCCACAAAACGTTGTAGGTCGGTGTTTGGATAATGCTGATTTTAAGAGTCGAAAAACACAAAAATCCAACACTGATACATCAGGAGATTTAGCAGGAATATCAGTGAAGGGTATGGTTTTAATTCCCATTTTTGTTCCATTTTTTTCTAGAAAAGCATTTGCGGATTGTGATGTGCGGCTGCGTGTTTTGTCTTGATACAGTTCAACAGATTGATAGCATTGTGGATAAAGATCTGGATTTTCATTTTAAAAAATTGGAATTAAAATATGTTCTTGAGAGTATTTAGAGCTGATTTTTACATTTTTGTCATCTTTTTTTTGCTTTTATCTTGCGCTTGTATGGAAAACCAGTGACAATCATAAATCCTGTAAAAAAACTTTCTTTTGATTCTCTGAGCCATGTAGCAAAAAATTTTTTCTCCACTTTTGTGATAATAAATTTATCTTTTTTTATTACAACCACTTAAATAGACCCAAGATACATCTGTTGTTGCGACATTTTTCCATTTTTCTCCTGATAAATGCTTTTCATAACGATTTCACTAAAAACTCTCTTTGGAAAAAGCGGAAACGTATCCTTCCATCCTCTGCCTTTTTAAAAGCGCATTTTTGCATCTAAACAAAATTTCTATATATTAGAAGATAAATAAAACTTCCAAAAATATAACTGTTTTGAAAATAAAATTCTCCATGCAAACGATTTTTTTTTACTGCGAAATAAAATTGTCTAAAAAATGTGCAAACAGCCTCTGTATTAACGTCTACACCAAGGTATTTATAATGAACACAACTTTTAATTTTGATGTTATTATTTAGACTTAGGTCTGTCTCGTCTCCTCCTATACATAGGTATTTGGTTATATTGACGTTCATGTATAGTCCCCATTTTTCATATTCTTCCTTAATTGTATTCTTTGTATTCTTTTTAACACTTTCCAACAAGGTTGAAAAGTGTTTATGACTTCGGTTTGTCTGTCCGTCCGTCTGTCCGCGCTCTAACTCCCGTAAATATTTATGGAATTGCTTGAAACTGATATATGTTATTCAAGTTCACTATCGGATCTTCCTTATTGAAAATGGAGTTTATACCTCTACTGGTTTGTGTACAGGGACACCCGAAAGTATTTCAAAGCATTGTGTTCTATGAGAGGTATTTCTATAAACCATATTTTCATACATTTACTGTAGACATATCTCAATTAAATTTAAATATGTTATTCAAGTTCACTATTGGATGTTTCCTGTACAAAATAGAGGAAATACCACCGCTGAGTTATGTACAGGGACACTTAAAAGTATTCCAAAGCATTGCGTTCTATGAGAGATATTTCTATAAATCAAATTTTAATAACTTTACTTTCCACGAAGTTTTAGGAAATTGAAATGTGTTATTTATAAGCACAAAAGAAAATGTTTTGCATAGAATATAGCATGATTAGCATTAGATTTACAGGGTGACACAAAAATATCCATTTATATTAAGAGCTATTAATAAAAAATTGCAAGAATTGTACTTTCGTTTACATTAAGCGTTTTTAAGACTTTCCAAAATGCTTAAGAGTAATTTTAATATCAATTAGTCTATCTGTATATTTTTCAGTCCTTTTGTCCGTTGTGTGATAACGTAGGCAAAGAATATTAAAAGTTATTCAGTACAACAATTACGTACAGTTGGAAAGGGTTACTAATCAATGCGTACTGCATGATTTTTCTTTCTTGTTTGAATTACTTTAATTCATGTTTTTAAAAACATGCATTAGGCTAATTGTAAATATATTTATAATAAACACTATTTTCACTTGTAGATTCTGCATCTAAACATGCTACCCAAGCTTTCTTTGATACTCTGAAGTCTGAATTGAGCAACACAAATATCCATGTCTGTCTTGTGAGCCCGGGATATGTAAATACCAACTTGTCTCTGAATGCTGTAACTGGGGATGGCAGTACATATGGTGGTAAGTTAAATTTTGTATTTAAATGTTTTCGAAATATATTTTAATGCTATAGTTTTAGTTAGATTGATTTTTATTTCGTTAAGTAACTTTGTGAAGGCATACAACTCTATTCAATGTAATATTAACTGAAATATTTTACTTAACGTGAGTATTTCCACAATTGGTAATAAATAGCTTTCATTTTCTTCCATATTATTTATATATACACCGTGACCAATAAGTTCTCAT
The DNA here is from genome assembly GCA_963930645.1 of Salticus scenicus. Classification (NCBI taxonomy): domain Eukaryota; kingdom Metazoa; phylum Arthropoda; class Arachnida; order Araneae; family Salticidae; genus Salticus; species Salticus scenicus. The sequence continues at coordinate 9,768,795 of OZ005655.1, read as the reverse complement.
ACACTTTCAAATTTTTATAACAATAACACAAAATAAATCATACAAAATTTTTTTACAACAAATTAAAGTAGCAATCATTGAGTATCTTTACAGTAAATCCTTTGGAATAATTCCGCCTTTTAGTTTCTTAACGATCTTAAGTCTCTTTTCAAATCTATCACATGTGGCATGTACGGCTTCCATTGATATTTCCTACCATATCTTTTGAATTAATTTTTTTAATTTGCTCAAATCGGTTATTTTATAGTTAATCAGTTGGGAGAGCATATATGACCACACAAAATAATCAAGTGGGTTCATGTCGGGGGAGTTGGAGAGCCATTCGTTCTTTGGCAAAAAGTCAGCTCAATTTTGACTGCACCATTCCTGAACCACACATGCGGTATGAGAAGGGGCACCATCTTGTTGGAAGCAGAACTATTCCACCGCATACATACTCTGGACATTTAGGAGTAAAACATTTTCCAAAACCTCAGTTTTTATAATATTGGGTATTGATTTTTAACTCCTTATCAATGAAGATTAACGAGAGTTTTCCTCTTTTGGAAATAGCAGCCCAAACCATCAGAGACGAAGCATTTTGCTAACGAGGAACGTAATGTTGGCTGTCAAGGATGTTATCAATAGAAAGTGACCATACTTTGTCATTTTCGGGATTGAGACTTTGTTGTAAAAGGAATAGTTTGTCGTCTGAAAATACAAATTCATCCCCAGCCTGCCAAGCAAGAATTTTTTCCACCCTTTGCTTCCATTTCATCTTAGCAGACTTCGAAACTCCGTGAATTTTACATTTTCTATAAGCCTTGCACCCAAGGTCCTTTTTCAGAATGTTTAACATTGACCCCCTTGATATTTTGAGCTCTCGGGCTACTTTTCTAGCAGATCTTTGTCTGTTTCATCGTATCCTTTCCCCAACCCGTTTCACAGCCTCTTTAGTCCAAACGGACCTCGGCCTGCCAGATCTTTTTCTGTCATCGACAGAGAACATCTTATTATACCTTCTGATAGTTCTGTAAATGAAATCTCTCTTCACCCCCAGGGCTTTCAAGTCTTTGAAAATTTCACCGGCTGCTCGTCTTTGATGAATTTATTTGTTACAGTTTCTCTCAATTTCTTCATTCTACCTAAGCTTAGAAAAATTATATTTAGTACAGCATTTACACTTGCAATAGTTTTATACTTTACTCTAAATTGCCTGCAAAATAATTGGGACTACAGTAACACATATGTTCAACTTTTTAATGTGCTTCAAAAATTGTATGAGAACTTATTGGTCACGGTGTATACCATAAAATTCCGATAGTAACCCCCTCTTTTTTTCAAGGGAAAATCTGTCAAAACTGGGGGAGGGGTTATAATCAGAAGTTTCCAGAAAAGTATGACGACTTTGAAAGGGGGGGGGGGGTTTATAATCGGAAGTTAATTATATATAATATAAATTTATTAATATTATAATATATATTAATGGTTACTAAATTGTATTAACAATATAATACTATCTATAATAATACTAATAATATGCAAAAACAAAGTTGCATAAGCAAGATTGAGAAAGCCATGGCCGCTTGCAGATAGCAGTTAACGTTTTGGAGTTTAAAGAATGTAAACAGCGTCACATTTATTTAGAGTTATTTTACTTTTATAAGATGAGTAAAAATAACATTTGGATACGTTTACATGCAAATTGAAGTTTCTAAATACACATATAAGACTTCAGAAGTAAAAAAAAAAAGTATGTTTGTAATGCTCATGGGAAAAACGAAAGAATGGCGAACTTAGTCGCCAAAGGTAAGGGAGGAGGGGTTATAAACGGAATTTTCTGAAAAAGTAAAGTACATTAAATTTCATGGGGGGGGGGGGGGGGTTTATAATCGAGAGGGGGGTTACTATCGGAATATTTACATTGTTCGTCATCATTATTAATCAACTAATTATATTTAGTTTCACATTTTGCTTATTACTTTTTTTGGTGTGCATGTATGTGTTGGATTGATTTGTGTTTCTGTTTAAAAAATTTAAAAGATCTCAATGTAAAGTTTGTTATTTTATAATGAACATGTATTTTAAAATTTTATAAATTATGTAAAAGCAAAAAATAATTAATTTATCAATATTGATTAAAAAAAAAAAAAAATTATTTCTTGTTAAAAATGTATACACACAAGTTAAAAAAAAAAAAAAAAAAAGCCCTGTCACTATTACAATGCTCTACAAGAAAGACAAAATATAATAGCTCTGTTCTTAAAAGGTTGTTTTATATTTAATTTTTATTCAACCAGATTCATGGTAGTGATTAATTGAATTATTCAAAGATGATTTTATTTTTAACTTAGTTATATAAGAGTGATGACTATAGAAAACATTTTATTCATGTGTATTAAAACAGGAATAAACTTCTACGTCAGAAACGCCAAAGAAAAAATATTGAGGTGCATACAGCTGTTTCGGTAGCCTAAAGCATACCGTCATCAGTGCAAAAAGAATTCTGAATCTTGAGAAGTGCTCGTATATATAGGAGAGGGACCGGATTTAGTTCAACCAATAGGAATACGGAAGAGGTGGGGAGTGTCGCCAATAGGAATTAAGGAATGTGTAGCTGTGTAAACAGTAGAAAAATTAAGGAAATGTGGACTGAATGTAAAATTTCCAACAATCAGATAAATAGGGAACAGCGAAATCACAATTAACAAGGTTTTTAAAATTTTTATAAATATGAAAAGCTTCAAAGAAATCGAGTTCATGAATGGATTTAGGTCTGTAAATTATTTCAGCTGAATTAAATTTAAAATTATGATTTTCCTCCCAGCAATGTTTAGAAATAGCCGATTTATTGGTTTTCTAAACATTGCACTTTAAATCATAATTTTAAATTTAATTCAGCTGAAATAATTTGCAGACCTAAATCCATTCATGAACTCGATTTCTTTGAAGCTTTTCATATTTATAAAAATTTTAAAAACCTTGTTAATTGTGATTTCGCTGTTCCCTATTTATCTGATTGTTGGAAATTTTACATTCAGTCCACATTTCCTTAATTTTTCTACTGTTTACACAGCTACACATTCCTTAATTCCTATTGGCGACACTCCCCACCTCTTCCGTATTCCTATTGGTTGAACTAAATCCGGTCCCTCTCCTATATATACGAGCACTTCTCAAGATTCAGAATTCTTTTTGCACTGATGACGGTATGCTTTAGGCTACCGAAACAGCTGTATGCACCTCAATATTTTTTCTTTGGCGTTTCTGACGTAGAAGTTTATTCCTGTTTTAATATTCCAACGCCAAGTCTCCTGTTTGTTTTATAAAAATAAAAATTTAGAAATTTTGCTTATTTATATTTTATTTGTAATTGTTTTTATAATGTTATATTTGTAACAAAATCTGGCATTCGATTATAATTTAATCAATACTTTTTAAGATGATTTTTTATTGTATCTCGAAACTATATGGATGAATAAATGTTATATTTTAGTGATGGATCAAACAACTGCATCTGGCATGGCTCCCACAGAAGCTGCTGAAAACATACTGGTAGCAACTTTATCCAAGCATACAGAACTCATTTTGGCTGGCCTTCTTCCACGACTTGCAATTTTAATGAGACTGCTATGGCCGTCTTTATATTTTTACATAATGGGTAGTAGAGCTAAACGCATTCGAAATTCAAATAGCACTAAAACTGACTGAATGTTGTGTAAATCTTTTAGTTGTCTCATGTAAGCTGTGATTTTTATTTTGTATTTAATTTATATTTGAAGAATAAATATTGATTTTATGATTTTTAAAGTATATTGTTTTCTAGTATGTCTTATAAATGTCTTAAAAAAAAAAAAAAAAAAATTCTTGTTGTGCAAGATTTTGATGCTCAGTTTTTAGTATTAAACTGAATAATTAATTATTAAATTGACTTTTACATTTGATAAGCTTAGCCGTGTTGAAATTGACAACTTTAAATGCCAATAAATTAACTTTATTAGCAAAACCTCATTAATGACCTCATTGATTTAATGTGGAATTATGTAGCCAGGTGTCGATCCTGGTTTTAAATTTTGGGTCCCCTTTTTGTGAAAAACAAATATTTTTGTAAAATTTTTATTTATTTTTGTGGGGAAAAAAAAAAAAAAAAAAATCATGTAAAACCTTCCATTTTAACAGTCGTTCTAAGTAGTTTTTAAATATCAAATTAACATAGTTTAATTGAACCAATTAATTAAACATACTGAAAATATAGAAAAAGGATCACTTTTATAAAATAAAAAGGCTTATTTCATAAATTTGAATTTTGTGAAGGGCCCCCATTTATGGATTTGAATTTTGTGAAGGGTCCCCTTTTATGATGTGGAATTTTGTGAAGGGGCAGCAAAGGGGACCCAATTTTTGCCTGGATCGACCCCTGGTAGCAGAACATATATTTTTCAGTATTTTAAACAATTAAATGAAAACATAATTGACAGGCATATATGAAAATTAAGTCTATTTTTGATTTTGCTTTACATTCATTTAAGCTTGTTTAGTGTATTTAAAAAATAGTGAAAACATTTGTAAATGACAACTCAAAAGATCAAATGTTATTTATTAAAGGATGACCGTATTATAAATACAAATCAAAAATAAAATGAATGACTAAAAAAATCTATATAAATATTTCTCTAACATGGACCCAGTTATGATTAAATTTTGTTGAAACAATTCGATAGTGTCATCATGGGCGAACAAATTTCTTGGATTGATAGTATAAATTAAAGTAAAAGAAAAGAGTAAAACACTGCAGATAATAATATAAAATATACAGCTTAAGGTGACATTTTTAAAATTAGACTTTTTCAATTGTGATTCAAAATAATTTAGCAAACACGCTATATGACGCACACATCAAAGGGGCTGTAAGATTGGTCACTAGGACTGGGCATTACATCGATGTAATGTAAAAATCGATTTATAGCTAAAATCGGCAATCTGATTTAAAGATAACATCTACTATGAAATTTCGGAATGACGATGTTAGACGATGTAATGCAGCATTGATATAGAGATTACATCTGTTATGGAATTGGAACAATACGATGTTAGCTAGGCATTAAGTTACCATGATTTGCTTGTGAGTTGATGCATCAAGCCATCAAGGGAAGTTTTATCGATTTAGCAAAAATGATTTAACAATAAGTGTAAAAGCCGTCTTACGATTAATTACATTTAACATGAATTGTGCTACGTACCGGCTTTCCATTTCAAAAGATATACCAGAGAGGCAATGCGTTTAAATCGGCCTCTTGTGTGCTCTGCTTATTCCAAAGGAGAGACAAAGTGCTGCACTTGCACTATGCTAAATCGGGGAGAAAAGAAAATAGGGTTTTAGATGAATAATAACTGTTCCTAACTTTTAACTTCTTGTGGTTTTACGGAGACTCCAATTTGTTTGCTAAGTAGTGTTTCCTTTCTTTTGTAATAAGTAATTGTTTTTGGCAATTACAGTATGCATTGTTGCAATAAATATTAACATAAATATATAGATTTTTATACTTGAAACATTCTATCCATGAAGCAATTAAATTAATAAAACAATTAAGATATATAACCTTTTACTTATCTTCACGTTACATCTTGGTATACTAGTTTCATCTGGGGCGCCCCAGCTTGGTCACTACCTTTGCTTTGGTGTTCGAAACTGTGGTCTTCTTGTTTTCTTGTTCTTTTAAAGACTTTTCGCCATTGGCGGTTAAGGATAGCACCTTCGTTGCCATTACAACTGTCAGAATTAGCTAAAATTTCAATAAGCGATCAGGGAGTCTATTGAAATTTTAGCTAATTCTGACAGTTGTAATGGCAACGAAGGTGCTATCCTTAACCGCCAATGGCGAAAAGTCTTTAAAAGAACAAGAAAACAAGAAGACCACAGTTTCGAACACCAAAGCAAAGGTAGTGACCAAGCTGGGGCGCCCCAGATGAAACTAGTATACCAAGATGTAACGTGAAGATAAGTAAAAGGTTATATATCTTAATTGTTTTATTAATATAGATTTTTGTCATTAAATTAAATAGAAAATAAATTTATTTTTTACAATATTTAAGAATAAGTAAATCACGATAAAAATAGTTTCATAATATAATATGACATATCTGTTTGTCATTATTATTATTTATTTAATAATATGGCTTTGTCAGACACTTCTATTATTAGTATTTTGTAAGAGGGGGGAATTTTTAAAGAATGTACGCAAGAACTTTTATTGATGCTCCTTATTACGTACATCCTTTTTACATCCTTTTTATTATGCTCTTTATAATACCATTAATAAGCTTCAAATATTACTTTACTGAAGTTAATAAAATCTACAGTGTTTATACTACTTAAAAATACTATTAAAAAGAAACTGAGTTTTCAAAAATTTTTCCGTCATTTAAAATTAAATTTCTTTTTCAAACTTTGCTACCTATTTCATCTAACAAATGAATTGGTTTTTATTTTTATTTTTCAGAATGGTGTGTGGTTTATTTATAGACAAATTGGATGTTAACTGGCAGAATATAACGTATTTCAGCAATATGACACAAAAAAGTAGAAATTTTGTTAATTTTTAGTAAAATAATAAAAGTTTGGGAATCAGCTTTCAAAAATTTTTTGCTAAATTATTACTTTAACTGGGCCGTTGGTTCAAAAATATTGTATAGAGTTTATCAGTCGACTTGAAAAAAATTTAAATTTTTTAAAAGAAAGCAGAAATTTAATTAACCCCTTGGGTACAACCCCTCTGAGACAAGTCATTCACTTTTTTTGTTTTTTATTTTTGTTTTGCAATTCTAATTACTTGAAGACATCTTAATACTACATATGTCACCAATATTTTAGAAATAAATAAATTCTTACGTAAAATGTACTGCTTTTACATACTACTCCAAGCAACCAAAAATTATATCCATTCCACATGCAAATATTTTCTCAAATAAATCCGTACCCAAGGGGTTAACTGAGTGTGGTAAAAGACAAATTTTATAAATCAAAATACAAAGTTCAGTGTTCTGTCATATGTCAGGAACGCACAAAAAAAGGGCTAAACAGTTAAAAAAAAAAAAAAAAAAAAATGGATCTTATAAAAATTAACAATAACAAAAGTGCATCAGAGGACTAGCGTTGAAAAGTAATTTGTGAAAAACTTTAAATATTCGCCATAAAATGTAAAAAACTAGCAACAATTGATTCAAATCAAAATAAAACACTACCCTTCATCAAGCAAACAAAGTAGGCACAAGTGCTGCAAACAAAGCGGCAACGCACACTGCAAAAACTGTTGTGCCACAGGCCATCAAAAACTCTCTCTTTAATATCAATATTTATAGTAATGCTCCCTAATGTTAATCATTCAGAAATGTTTAATCAACATAACTTTTCTTAAAAAAAATTTCACATATGTAGTTTGACATAATTTTAAGCAATAGATGCTGAGTTATAGCCATATGGGGAATTGCAGAAAAAGAGTAATAGCAGCGCCACTTTTCGGTCAGTATACTTTTGATTAAAAGACTTGTATATGTAGGAGGGGATAGGGAGAAGATATTTTCTAAATCAGTGTTAAATTGATTTATCTCTATATCGCGATATTAGATGGAAAATAAATCTATTTATAGAATCGCTACATCACCCAGTCCTATTGGTCACCTAGATAGAACTGATCAAAAGCATAAATTTGGCTACAAAAATTTAATCTAATGGATACAATTTTTAATATTGATTTTTAAAAAGTATGGTAACTTTTTGATTCATTTAAAATAACACAAAATTGCTTCATTTTGTTCAAAAAGTAATTCATACGAAAACTGAGGTCATAGAAAAACTCATGGATCAACTATGTGATTAAAAAATATATATATTGGCAACCTTTATTCAGTAAGTTTTGTTTCTTTCTGAACGCGCTATTCCCTAGGAGATGAAATCCTAAAACATTTAATGCTCTTAGAAGATTTAGAAGGGTAAATGAAACACCAGAGCAATCAAATGTGCCTAAGCGATTATGAAATATTCAAGATCATTGCAGAGTACCAGAAAATAGCTTCCGTGAAATTGATGGTCTAGGCAACATGATTGTGGAAGTATGTCAGAAAGCTGTAGTTTCTGTATTTCTCTTCCTGTGATTTTTTTTTTTTTTTAAATATATTGGTAGGTACTATCATGCATATGAAAGAGCGGGAAAGGCTAGTAATTTAATAGAGAGATTAAAACTGCCCATAAGAAGTACATAGTTTGAAAGTCCTTAGGAAAATAAATTTGGTTATAAAATTAAACTTATTTTTTGAAATTTAAAATCAAATGATGGGAGTCTAAAACACTAAGTGTTGTTTATAAAACCATAGCAACCTTTTCTTTACGTTTCAGGAATAACTATATCGATGTCTATAGATATTGATGTTATTTTATCTGCTGCCAGTGATTTAAAAAATAGTCAGCCATAAATTATTAATACAAGGAAAAAAAAGTTTGTCATCTGGATAAAAATCTGTAGTGATGTATTTCTTCAATTGCTACCAGCAAACTAGCTTGTTACAAAAGAAGTAACCAAGAATGAACTACTAGTAGTCCAGTCAGTAGATACTTGTACCTTTCAGTAGATGGGGTACAAGATTTTTTTTATGCACTTGTATGTATTGGTGCCAGCATAAAATACCAGGTTATTCCACATGGCCCAAACTGAGAGAAATTTTTAATGCATAAAAATCAACATTCCTCCCCTCCTTCCCTCCTAGAGAGTTCAAAAATGGTCAATTTTAGGGATACTTCTACAATATAAAGTTTTAATGAGCATTAAATTTCCTAAATATTTTAACATTTACATAAATACTAAGTAGCTGCAGCTTCTTGAAAGTAGACAATTTTTCTATACTACATTAAAAAAAGAAAAGAAAAAATGCTTCAACTCCTTATAAATAATTCACATTAATTAATAAAATTTTATTATAACCTTTATTTTCAGAAAGTTTAGAAACTTTTTTTAGTTCCTCCTTTTTCTTTTTTTTTTTTTTTACTTTTTTTTTTTGGTCAAATTTTCAAAGTTGAGTTTTTATGATGGAATTTCAAAATTGAGTTTTTCTATGTTTTGAGGTCCCCTCAATCTCAAAATCCTATTTTTAGAGGTTAGTCTGTGTGTCTGTTATCAGCATAACTCAAGAACAAATATCAGCAGGAAGTCCATACTCAGTATTCTAAATCTGTATCTTATAGGGATGCTACATTGCTGGGAGTGTATTTTATGTTGTTCTATAAGACTATAAGTACACAATGTGGAGTGTACATTATTTATTGTTGACATACAGATCTTATTGATAACTAAGCAAAGACATCCTTTTCTATTTAATATAATTGGTGTGTTAGTGATTTACTATATTTTACCATGTCCAGAAAAATTGCTTAGGAATGAAAATTAATTTTTATACTCACAGAATAAATAAAGTATTCTTTTCAGAGTTTGTTTCTTAGTGTAATTATACTTTTTGAGATTCCCCAATTACTTCAGTCAAGTTTTCAATGATTGATCTTTGTGTATGTTTGTTTTCAGCTTAACTTTTTAAAATAAGTAATTTCAGGAAATTCAAATGCTGTATTTTAATGTCCATATGAGATTGCTACTTGGAAAGTTTGATCGAAATGGATAAATTTCAAGAGTGGTGTAGGTGAAAGTTATCCAAATAATTTGGAATTAATTTCCAATAGAATTAAGTAGAAGGCTGATTTTTACCAACTATGTGAAAAATACCAGAGACAGAAATCAAACCCCGGGCCTTTGGCTTAACGCGCGGATGCTCTATTTTTCACATAGTTGGTAAAAATCAGCCTTCTACTCCATTCTATCAGAAATTAATTTGCAGGTTGAGGAATTAAATTTCTGAATTAAAATTTCGTGGCCGTTTGGAGTTTTGTCACTTGATATAGCTGCTTTAATGCAGACTCGGTGACCTTGCCAACGTTAATTATGTGAGAAGTGCCGAGCTGGATATCAGCCAGGGTAGCTGAGTGGTTAGAGCATCCGCGCGTTAAGCGAAAGGCATGGGGTTCGATTCCCGGCTCTGGTATTTTTCACATAGTTGTAAAAAATCAGCCTTCTACTCCATTCTATCGGAAATTAATTTGTAGGTTGATGAATTAAATTTCTGAATTAAAATTTGGAATTAACTTTTAAATTTAATAACAGCTTTAATTCGATATAAATGTAGGTACTATATTCAAACTCACACAGAACTATTAATCAAATGAAACTGTTTCTATACTTAGTTTGAATTCTTTTCAATGTAGATTTATATACAGTACTTGTTTATCTTATCCCTTAATCTGCAATCTGTCTTTATAGTATTGAAATGCAGTGTAAGAGAAAGTCGTAGTGTCACACCACATTATTTTTTCACCAGCGAACCTCTTTTGTGCTTCAGTATGATAAAATACAAATGTTGTACTATAATGTAGGAATAATGATTAAAAATATCATTAAAATCAAATAAATCTTGATTTAAATCAGAAAGCAAGTCTGATTGGTAACCTCTGATCTTATATCTGACAAAATGATGTCTGCAGCTTCTTTTGACAACGTGTAGTGTTTCCTTGTGATTATACCAATTATCAATGAATATTTTATAGCCAACATTTCACAAACAACTGTTTTTTTTTTTTGTTGGCAGGTTCAGCTATTAAGTGAACTTCACCATATTTTTTTTTTTTTGTTAAAGCATGATGTAACTGTTCTCATATCAGAACGAAGATTACCTTCTAATTTATTTGCCAAATCCTCAATGTTCATCGAGAAACTGACACTGAGTTCTTTTTAAGATAGATATTAACCCTGTGGCAGAATTTAGGCGGCACAGCAACATTGTCACAAAAAAATTATCACTTGCAAAAAAAATTTGCTTATGAAAATTAAAGATATTCTTAAATTTCAGTAGAAAATAAAAAGAAATTCTTCAACAGTCTATTAATATTGATGTCTTTATAATTATATGTAGGTATTATGTGTAAATTTGAAAATATGTCACTATTGTCTTGCAGAAAAGGTTTGCACGAACAAGGCTTGTCGCAAAAAGCATAAAATATTCTGTCACAGGGGGTAGTGAATTGATTTCATTGCCATATCGTTGTTACTTGAAGGCTTTATCCTTGATTCATCTTCTTTTAGTTCTTTGGTATAGTTATCTACAGCAACTAAGTGTTTTACATTTACGGTTTGATCAAGTATTTTTTTTTTTTTTCCAACTGATCCCTAGTTTTTCAACATCATTTGCAATTGTTTTTTTTTTTCACACCCAATTTCATGATAAGATGATTACTTTTTTTTTTAAAGAAATCTTTAGATATTCCCTCTACAGTTAAGAAGGACTGATCTTTAAAACTGAAACTTTCAATTCCTGATCAGGGATGAAACCACATAGTTTTGATCAGCGTCATCACAAACTGTCCAATGCCGTATATGTTGCAATCATTTATTCATTTTAGTAAGTAAATGAAAAATGAAGCATAATTCCTAAATTAAGTTAAAAATTCAGACACCTTACTTTTTTGCTTCATATGGTCACCATCGCCCAAGCACCACAAAGGACTGGTGCTGATGCCAATGATGGAAGGGCCCCCCTCAAAGAAAGTACTTTTCTAAGGTCCATATAAGCTAAAAAGTAAGGTGTCTTCTTTTTTAACTTAACTCATTTATTCATTTGTGATGTTGAAACTGCATTCCTTCTGTTCCCATCTCATTTTGGTTCTCAGTTCACATTTCAGACCCTGTATGATCGTTTTCTCGTGACAGCAATTGCATCATTTCTCTCTTTCTCCTCTGTCAGAGTGTTGTTAACATGAGGGGTGTGTGCGTGATGCGGAGGTTGGACTTTTTTGCCAATCATGTGCGTTTTATCTCTTTGTGGCCTTCTAAAGACCCTTCTTGATACACAGCGTGAACTTTGTGGCATTAAAAAAAAAAAATCTGGAGTGACTCCACTCGACTTTCCGAACATTGAGTAATTAACAGTTTTGTAGATAAAGTAAAGAAAGAGGAGTTGTTAAACAAACAAAAGAGAGAAAACCATAATAGAGTGTTTGAGTATTTTTCTCCATCTATTACACGATGTTTTATTTAACGTTACTGAACTTTGAGCCCATAGATCATAACGATAAAGAATTTTTCGTTGTGTCCCTGTAAAAACCTATAAATGCTAAATTCACCAAAATGCTTATAGTTAGTGCAACAGTGATTTATAATACTCATATAAATTTTCAGCTCAATTCAATAAGGCGTTTAGATGCTATCGTACTTTTAAAAATTTAGTCCCATAGGCCATAATGATAAAGAATTTTTCTTTGTGTCCCTGTAAAAAAACTGTAAGTGCTAGATTCACCAAAGTATATACAGTTAGTTCAACTGTGATCTATAACATGTGTACAAATTTTTTGCTCAGATTAATAAGGCGTTTAGGCGCTATCACACTTTTAAAAATTTGGCCCCATAGGCATAAGGATAAAGAATTTTTCTTTGTGTCCCTGTAAAAAAACTATAAGTGCTAGATTCTCCAAAATCTATACAGATTGAGTATTTGTGACCTATAATATGTGTATAAATTTTTTGCTCAATTGAATAAGGCGTTTAGATGCTATCGCACATTTAAGATTTTGCTCCCATAGGCCATAATGATAAAGAATTTTTCTTTGTGTCCCTGTAAAAAAACTATAAGTGCTAGGTTCACCAAAATCTATAGGGTTCGTACTATGGTGACTTACAATATGCGTACCAACTTTCAGGTTAATTGAACAAAGCGTTTAGACGCTAGCGTGTTCACTCACAGACATACACACATACACACACACATACATACATCATCGTAAAAATAGTGAAAACGGACTCAGGGGACCTCAAAACGTATAGAAACATCAAAATCTCGAATTCGGATTTTTGACATGATTACAATACTTTCCTCACTATAGTGTTCGGAAAGTAAAAAGGGATTCTTCTTGATTAATGTTGGGGTATCAGAGCAGCAGCTCTTGTTTTTATCGGCATTGCATTTTTGTAGTTGGGGAATATTTTTACTTCAGGTGGATCCTTTTGAATTGCATATGTATAGGTATGTATATATTTCTCTATATTTTGTGGCATACAAAATCATAAATATATATATAAATGTTTTTGTACATATTCGACTTTGCCTATGTTGTGTTCTCTTCAAAGAATTTTGGATTTTGATTTCTTGTGGATGAAGAGTGGTATTGATGAATATAGATTATAATGGAAGCAAAGAGTAAAATATTTTTTTTATGAATAAAGGATTAAATCGGTAAGATTTAATCATTACTTCTTTCTTTTTGCTTGTTATGCTTTTTCTTATATATCCAGTAAAAACAAAGAAAAGGAAAGAATGAGAACTTCCAATCATGACCATTTATGATATTGTAATAAACAAATTGACCCAAAGAACAATAAAGGTTATTGCTTTACAATGGCAATTTGAAATGCTTATAAGAATATAAAGGTGTGCGATTGTACCTGAACATATCACATTAATTATTTAATGAATGCTTTGTCACTGATATATATATATATATATATATAGTAGTATCTGTTTCATGATCATTAAAATTGAAACTAAGAACAATTAGCATGCACGGGCATGACTGGCGGGGGGGGGAGAGCGGTTGAGGATGTCCCCCCCCCCCCAAAAAAAAAAAAAAAATTTCATCTGTGTGGATGGTCCCCTCCAAAAATATAAGTGTGAGACTATTTTCCCAAATCCCTCTACATTTTATGTTTGTGTTTGTGAGGGGGGGGGGGATTGGAAAAAGATTTTTGTCAGCATCACATAGAAAAAGGTTAATCAGCAATAAGTTTTTTAACCAGATATGCGTACTGTCAGTCGATCTTATTTTAATTAAAATGTTTCTGGAATACCCCATTCCATTATGTCTTTTTTAAGGGTTTAAAAGGCATCACGAATTTAAAGTACCTTCCTTTAAATGAAAACACAAAATAACCTTTTGCCTGGTACAAGGAAAACCTATTATGCAATTATCATGAATTATCATCGTTCATAGAGATAATGGTTATAATTCTTTATGCTTTTCCTGGATATCTACAAGGGGTGAAGAAGAGAAGAACAAGTGTAGTCTTCAAAAGCCAGGGGATTTTAGCCTGAGGGTCTTCTTTATCCTTTTCTTTCCCTATAATGAATGTTTGCTGCAATCTCAGATAGCTTAAAAAAGCAATCAACGGAAGTAGCTTGCTTTGAATTCAATGACAAACTTCTGATAGAGCGCGAAAATCTCAGAGGTCTTTATCTCCTAATGATTACAAATAGGTTTTTAAAGTGTCTGGATATTTTAAAGTAACCTCTTCGAACAAGTCTGAGTTATTAACGAATTTGAATCACAGTAAATTTGACAGAAATATTGAAATAAATTGACTTAAATGGATTTGTGCTTGGTTTGGTTTTGACACGCTATGGTAATTTTTTTCACATTAATGTTAATTAGACAAGGACTTACTAAATAGGTTTAGGATGTTACTCTTGATTACCAGAAAAAAGGGAAATGCTTTACTTTACGGAAATCCAACTGTACGTTATCTGTTTAGTTTAAAGAAATTGTTTTTCTTAATGCCAAAATAGTTGCATATGGTGTATCCCCCCCCCCTCCTCCATGCATTTTAAAGAAAGGGAGCGATGAAAAAGTAAATTGCACTGAAGTTAATTTTCCTAAATAATTCAACCTAAAGTACCATCTCATTACTTGAATTTTATTATTTTGATTAAAAAAAAAAGTTTTTAAATAAATATTATATTTTGATATTGGCTATTGATCACGAAATTTGGTTATTATTTGAAAGATATATAAATTACAAAAACTTTGTCTCAATAAGATGCCCTTCAGCGACATTGTGGCATTTATATGTGGTGCTACCATCAAATAGAGAGGGGTGTGGACAATGCCTCCTCTGATATTTGCTATTATCGTTTGTTCTAGGTGTTTATCATCACTTGCTCAGCCGTTGCATATCAGTATATTCCTCGTTCATGTGATATGACATACATGTTGCTTCTGAATGAAATTTAATGCCCTGTGATGCTTATTTACCCCCCAACTTTTATCAACCATTTTCCTCATACAAAAATTTTTATACGAGAAGTTTTCTTCTTCTGGACTGCAGTGCTCCTCCTTCGCGTATTCATACTTGCCAACCATCTCATTATGAACCGTACAATTTTTAGTACCCGCCTTTTTTTTCACACCAGTCAGTTTTTTGAATAATTTTATTCTTATTTAATTGTAACAGCATTTGGAGAGAATTACTCTAAAAATAATGTGGTGAGAAAAAAGGGGCGTTAACAATTGTACGGTTATTAATGAGATGGTTGGCAAGTATGCGTATTTCTCTGTCGAATTTGGCAACACCCCGTATAAACCTTCAATTTTACATAATTCATAGACAAAGGATGTTTGACTTCCAACTGTTCATGAAATCAAATTATTATTATTATTATTACAAAAATTAGTCGCAAATGAAAATTGTCATACTTTCTGGTATGGTGTGGATGAAACTACACTGTGATTTGGGCTCGAGTTATTTTAAAGTTATGATATGATCAAGGCCAAGCTCGGTTTTATTTATGCGTATAATTAAATATCATTAACAAAGTTCGATTTTTTAAATTTTCTTTTAATAAAATCACCATAGTAAAAAAAAAAAAAAAGAAGGGCCGACCTTCGGCGTGGTTAAAGGGACATATGATGCTCAGGATGTCTAACTTTCAGGCCAAGACTGCATAGTAAACTTAATACAAGATTATTAGTGAATCTGATGGACTCCTCATATTTTCTAAGATGCTCACATTACTGGAATATTAACCCACTTAATATTACGGGACCCCTTTGTGGTTACACACACACATACATATATCTTAATATATATAAATCTCGTGTCACAATGTTTGTCCTCAATGGACTCCTAAACCACTTAACCGATTATAATAAAATTCGCACACCATGTGCAGTTCGATCCAACTTGAGAGATAGGATAGTTTAAATCTCAAATTATAGTCGCAATTTTAATTTATTGCTAATTATTTGTCTGTTATTATTTGACAGTCACAATCATCTGTTAACTCCAAATGATTCTAACAGATGTCGATACCTTTCGACTGGGTTGAAATGAAAGCTGAAATATATTTGGTGCTGCCATCTACACAAAGAATCTTCAACTTTTTAACCTATTAATAAATTTCGTATAATTCAATTATTTCCACTTTTTAAATTTTTGGTGTTAGCATAGCCGGCCACGTGTTACTTAGACTGAAGTGTAAATTGAATTCATATTATAATGAAGATAATACAGTGAAATTAATCCTGTTTTTTACTTATTTGTGCTTCATTGATCAAAACTTTATAATTTAATCTGTATATATATATAAATTACGTGTCACGATGTTTGTCCGGGGTAAACTCCTAAACTAAGGAACTGATTTTGATGAAATTTTGCACACTGTGTGCAGTTTGATCCAACTTGAGAGATAGGATAGTTTTTATCTCAATTTATTGTCACAATATTGTTTTATTGCAATTATTTGTTAATTATAGACCTTTATTAAAGTTGCTCCAAAATATCTGTGAGTTCCATTAATTTAATTGTTGCCAAAAAAAAAAAAAAAAAAAATACGAGTTCATTTTCTTTCGACATAAAAATAAATACATTTAATCAAACGTGAACGTTAAAAAATTATAAAAAGTTAAATTATGCATCTCACGAAAATTGACGTCATAATCAATTTAAAGATTTTATACACATTGATAAAGTGCTAATGTAGTTCTATCATAGATATAGTAATATATATAGATCTCTCATCCCCATGTTATCGTAGAAAGATTTTTGATGCCGAAAAAAGATAAAAAATAAAAGCTTTGGAAACAGCCATTAAGTGGTATTGGAAAAAAAGAAAAAGAAAAGAAAGAAAGAAATATGAATTTGAAACTGTATCTGGAGTCTTCCATTCCCCTTTAGCAAATAAATTATTCATAAATTTTATTTGCTAAAATATTAGTATGTATTCCCGTGTGTATTCACTCGGGGAAAGACGGCCATATTTTGGTAAAAACGTCGTCTTTTCCCAAATGAAAAGGAATAACTTTTTTCTCCCCAATGATCACTCTATTCTATATATGCTATACTATATCTATGAGTTCTATACGCAAGCGAAGTGTGACTCACTGACCGTCTGTGCAGCCAAGAAAAAGATTTCCTATGTTAATTGCCCACTGGATTTTTTGTAAGAAATTATTAAAAATCGAGGAAATTTATTTCCCGATTTTAATCCTTATATTTGGGTATAGATATGTATTAGTTATCGCGGGTGTTAGATTGAATTATTTTGCTGTCAAATTGACAAAATTTTAATTTTAAATTTTTAAACTCTGTCGCCCTTGGCTTTTTTTATTATTATTATTATTATTTGGCGATCAAAAGCGTAACACGAAAATATACATGCCAGATGTATGCATTGTACGAAATGTAATATGTATTATTCATTGTACGTATGTATGACATGTAATATGTATTGTACGAAATATTGTTTCATATTATTCATTACTCTTTTAATATAAGTTGTTAAAATAACCATGATTTTTGAAAGGAATTAAATATTTTCGCCAGATAATTTGGCGATATTCTTTTTTTTTCGCCAAGGATGACAGAAATGAAATCTATTCCGCTGCAAAATATTAGTATCTTACATCAGATATTTTATTTAGACATTTGAAAACAAATTTGACTTCAAACTATGATAGAATATTTATCATTTTCCTTTTAATTTGTATATTATTAGTATATTAAAATTTAAAAGCATGGTATATAAAAAGTTTTTTTTTTTTTTTTTTTTTTTTAAATCTTATAATTATTCTTATCTTAATCCTCAATGTTTCCCATCTTTATTGACTTGAATTTACTATTAAAATTTTAACATACTCAAAAACTTCTCATCACTTCGTTAAAATACACTAAACTTTTCCAAAATCTTTTTGTATTTAAAATGATACATGTATTTACTTTAAATGTCCAATATTTCATAAGATTTCCAATTTTAAAGTTTTAAAATATTTATCAAATTTACTTATTTTTCTGGTTTAGCCTTATTGTTTTCCCTTTTATAACTACAGCTGTTGCCCTCTTTAAAATATTTAAAATGATGAGGTCATTTAATAGTAAAATTATCCATTATAGCATATATTATATTTCACTCCTCCATAAAAATTGATTTTAAAATCGTCTGTTTCTTTTATACTTTTATTTTAATAGAATTTTAATAGAATTTAATTTATATATTAGTCATTTTAGCAATTTTATCCAAAGTAGCATTAGAAATAATATATATCACTTCTCCATTAAAATTTATAGGACCCTACAATAAAATTAATTTGTGCTTAATATCAACACTACGAAAATTTTTATCAATCGCTTCCAAATTTTGACCTAAGTTTCAAATCTCAACCCTGTGGGTTTTTACATCGGCTACAACGTTTTCGTCTTTGTTCGTAAATAATAATTTAACTGTACTAAATAGTTTACAGCCGTATAATTCAACGTATAACTTAGTCACAGCAACGCGTGGCCGGGTCTGCTAGTATATATATATATATATATAAAATTGGAAATTTGCTGGAATTACATTTTCGTTTACATTGAGCGTTTTAAACACTTTATAACATTTTTTAAATATGAATATAATTTCAATTTGTGTATCTGTGTGTCCATCAGTAAATATTTTTAGAATAAAAAGAAAATGATATATGTTATTCAAATTCACTATGAAATATTCTGTGTTTAAAACGGCATAAGTATGTCCTGTACAACTGGTACACAAACCAGTCCCCCCCCCCCCCCCCCAAGAATGAAAAAGGCCAGTGCATTGCATTTTAAAATGCATTTGTATAAATTTGAATTAAATAATTTTTACTAAAATCATAAAGAAATTGTCATTTATTGGTAATATGCTAAAATAATGTTTTGTATATATGGTATGTATTCAAATTTACAGGGCTGCACTAAAATATTCAGATGCACTAAAGTAAAGGCTGCAATTACAATCTGAGGTTCCATTTACTTTCGCGTTAAGCATTTTTAGCACTTTCCAACAATGTTGAAGAATGATTGTGAATTCAATTAGTTTATTTGTATACCTTTCAGTCCTTCTGTCAGTTCGTTGTGTGATAACGTAGGCAAAGAAAATTGAAAATTATACAATGCAAGTATGTACAGTTAGAAAGTGTTAATAATCAATGTCTACCACATGATTTTTTGTTCTTTTTTTTTTTTTTTTTTTTTTTTTTTTTTTTAACTTACTTTAATAGATCAAGTTCAGTAATAGGGTTCACACTAGGGAAGGAGGAAAGTAGGATTTTATAAATTTAAATGAGTAATTACATTTTTATACATTGCAAAAATCAAGTAACTGTTAACATGGAAGTTTAATATATATATTAAGGGGGGCGGTAGTAGAGGTGTGTATTATTTTGTGTTCAATTCTGATTGCACACTTTTATTCATATCTCCTTCAATTTAATTTTTTTTTTTTTTTTTTTTTTTTTTGGCTGGGTTTTTTATGGTGTTAACACGTTTTCCAAACCTATTTATGAGTTTATTCAGATTTTAATATTTTTTATGCATAGAATAAAAAATTTTAAATTAATACTTAAAAAATATATGCATTATGACCTATAATTTTTTTTTTTTTTTTTAAACAGATACTGATTTCTGGCCCCTTTAAATACAAATATACAAATTTACAGCTCATCAGACCAAATGATTTTCGAGTTATGCCCCCAAAACTATCAAAAATAAAGTTCGAGACCGTATATCGATTTAAAACTGTATTTACAAACAGCATTCACAACAACCAATTTTTAATTCAATTGCAGACGATAATGGAAAAATGTTTTAATTCACATTCATATTTTGCTAATTATTTCAAAAATGGTAGCTATTTTTCAGCTAAAATAAATTGTACAGTCGAACCTGGTTAACGTGAATGCACTTAACGTGAATTACTTTTAACATGATCTGTTTCCACAATCCCCGTCAAAATGAAGATCAGTTTAGTTACATGAAGATTTGTTACTGATAGCCATGAAGCTGATTGTAGTATGAACTACTTGTAATATGAACAGTTTTTCTTTCCCCCTTCAGATTCACGTTAACGAGGTTTGACTGTAGTATTATATTATTAGATATGTGTAAATTTAAATACAGGACCACATTGAAAAAAACACATTGAATTTTAAAAATACAATTAAAGACTAAAATTTGAAAATTAATCATTTTTTTTACTATACTGTATTATGTTTTCGTAATTTTCATTAGACGAATTAAGATTTTTATAGTCGCTATTATTAACAATGTTGGAAATGTAAATTAACGTTTTAAAAAAAATCTGATGTGAAACAGCCACACAACTTCCATTACATACTATTACACGCATTTTATGGAAATGTAATGAAAATACATATGTATTTAAATGTGTATCAGTTTCCTGTTACCGGAAAATTGTTAGTTATCTAATTTTTTAGGTCAATTTTATGCCTTCTGACCATATTATCTCCAGAAAGTGCGTATAATATTTATGATTGTGGGTAAAGGAAGTCATGGGGTTGTTAAACACCAGATTTTTTAATATAAATATGTCACATAACATTGAAAAATGTTTCATAATTGCCGAAACGTTAGTTAGGCTTACACATTGAGACTAAAACTGTTTTTGGCATTTGTTAGCCTGTTTTTTCCGTGATAGTAGTCGCAAAAAACAACCAATTTGCTTGAAATTTTGTATCGATTTGCTTGAAGTATTATGAATTTCCCTAGAAATAACTGTATAGGAAATTAATAAAAAATGCATCTGAGGACTAGTGTTGAAAAATGTATAAAACACTCTTTAAAAACAGCTTAAACTATAAAAAATTCAAATTAATTGTTTCGTCTCGAGATAAAATCAATCGAGATAGGATAATTTTCCGCCTGACGAAGAATCGTGACTTATTTCGAACCAGAAACAATTGTTGCGATTTTGTCTTTTGCAAAGTATGATGTTTTCACAAAGTTTTTTATTCATTAAAACTAAAATTATGTATAACTAACCACCAAACTATGCATAGCAAAAATACACAATATAGTTTTTGCTATGCGTAGTGGGTCATGCAACGCATAAAAGTTTTCGATACCCGTAGGCGCCGACTGCAGGAGGACACCGGGACACGTGCCCCGGACGCGTGTTAGATAATTTACGGTTACAATTTAAGTGTTACACAATTTAAGGGGAGGCTATATCTCAGGTTCTATTGCGTATGATCAATCAAAACTTAATATGTGAGATGGGAATTATGAGACATCGCGATGATTCAATTTGAGTGATTATTGGCCAACAGGTGGCGCTGCTATATAACTATTTCCACAATTTAAGGAAAGGCTATATTTCAGGAACTACTGCATAGAATTGCATATAAATTTCTATGTAGATTCACCTTGACATAAATTAGTGCCTATCAACTTTTGGTGTCAACCGCTCAACAGGTGGAGCTGCTGTACAGCGATTTCCGTAATTTAGGGGGAGGCTGTATCTCAGGTTCTATTGCGTGTAATAAATCAAAACTCGATATTTGAGAAGACCATTATGAGACATGCTGATTCAGTTTGGATGCTTATCAGCCAATAGGTGGCGCTGCTATATTGCAAATTTCTTCGATAATGGGAAGGCTATATCTCAACTTCTATGGAATATAACTGTACGAAACTTGATATGTGAGATAACCGTTATTAAAACTCATACTTTAAGATGTTATTTATAGACTATAAAACTGTCTGTCTTTGGTTATTTAGTGCTAGTTTTCTCTAAGATGAAAACCATTTGCATTCATCATGTTGGATAATTTTAATAAATAATAGTCTTAATAAATCATTTGCACTTAATAAATTCGTATAGGAAAATATAAAAGAAAGTCTTGTGGTTGCCACAACATACTAGATTTTTTTTTTTTTTTTACTTCCTTATACAAAGTAGAAGGAAGTATTGTAATTCCTATTTGCGAAATTGATTTTGTATCTCGCATAGCTCAGAAACAAATGATCGTAGAATGCTGTAAATTTACATTTGTGTTGTGATTGTTGTGACGCCTAGTTGGACACTTCCAACTTTGATCTTGACGCGAGCTTCTGTTTTAGAGATATTTGTGATTTTGCACGATTTTTCGTGACGTCTGTATATAAGTGTGTGTGTGTGTGTGTGTTTCTCGCATAACTCAAAAACGGTTGGACGTAGGACGTTGAAAATTGCCGTATTGGTTTGTTATAAATCTAGTTGTGCACTCCTCCGACCTCCCCCTCCCCCCTCCCTTTGGTCTTCCTGTGACTTTCCGTTTTGAGACTTTTGCGAAAATTATTTCCATAATGATCACAAATATATAAAGGATTTAATAAAAGCAAACACGTTTTATTTATGAGACAAAAAATTTTTAAGTTAAAATACATTTAAAAAAACAAAAATTACATATAAAAACAATTAAAATCAGACGTTTCGAAACCCGTCCGGGTTTCCTCATCAGTAATTACAACACAATATGCAAACAGGACATGAACACTCAAGGAATTTAAAGGAGTACAGAATATTGAGGAGCCAGTGCGCATGCTTCATTGATAGTGTGGAGATGCTTGGCAGTGTGCCAGCTCTCAAGGAAAATACGCGATTTATAATTATGAACACCAGAATTTAAAATTTTTATATTATCGAAGTCAGGAATATGATCGGTTTCTATTGAATGGATTACAATTTTAGAATTTTGGTTGCAATTTTTAAAAGATCGTCTGTGTTCTTGTAGTCTAATTTTTGCTGTACGGCCAGTTTCACCTATATAAACAGATTTGCAATTTTTACAAGGAATTAAATATATTACACCAGTTAAATCCAGAGAAGGGGTTATGGGTTTAAAGTTGAAAAGGACGTTTTTTAATTGTTTAATTGGCCGGAAAGCAGTATAAATATTATAGACCGTGGGCCATAAGCTAAAAATGTCATTTAAAAACAAGTTCGTTTCAACTTTTCGGGGGCAACCTGAAAATGTTGCTAATATATTCTTTTTAAGGTAGGTAATGAAAATATCAAATGTTCTGGAAGTAAACTTTGCACATAAATTTGGAAAATTGATTCCAATTTGAAGGAATTGAGTTTACATTTAGGATGCTGGTTTAAAGCAGTGTGCAATTTATTTCTGATAATACTGTGATTCGTTGAACAAATTTTAAAATATCTTGCACAGAAATGCTAAAATCATACTCCTGAGAAAAAATACAAAAAAAAAAGGATAAAATATTAATAATTAGTGGATCTGCAGATCAGGAGCCTCAACGTCATATTTTCATCACTCATTATTCATTAGATCATTGATAGTTCCTATTAATTCCATATTTATATCTATCATTATCATCATCAATTTCAACCTTTATCAATCCACTGCAGGATGAAGGCCCCTTCTAGGTGGTGGCGTGCTAACTCCGACGTGCCATCTCCGGACATAGTCAAAGTTTGTAAGGGATTAAAGTGTTGAAGGAATGTGTCTTAAAAGGATTATTTTATACTTGGCCCACTCCCTAAAGTCTATTGACCGGAAATGTAGCTAAGTTGAATTTTGGCGATAATTTTACTAGTTTTAAGTAATTTGAAAAATTCCCATTTGCGCGAATAAAGTAAAAATACAAGAATAGTACGAGTTACATGCGTTCCCAGATTCATACACAGCTAGGTAGAAGTGTCCAGTGATTTTTTTTTTTGGTTTTTATGTGAGCGAAGCGAACATACGTGCGTGATAGTGATGGCTTCGAAAACGAGTTACATGCGTTCTCAGATTCATGCACAGCGAGGCAGGGGTGTCCAGTGATGTTTATTTTGGTTTTCATGTGAGCGAAGCGAACATACGTGCGTGATACTGATTGCTGCAAAAACGAGTTACATGCGTTCTCAGATTCATGCACAGCGAGGCAGGTGTGTCCAGTGATGTTTTTTTTGGTTTTCATGTGAGCGAAGCGAACATACGTGCGTGATACTGATTGCTGCAAAAACGAGTTACATGCGTTCTCAGATTCATGCACAGCGAGGCAGGGGTGTCCAGTGTAGCTTTTTTTGGTTTTCATGTGAGCGAAGCGAACATACGTGCGTGATACTGATTCCTGCAAAAACGAGTTACATGCGTTCTCAGATTCATGCAAAGCCCGGTCTTGCAATTTCTGGTCGCGCAAATGGGAATTTTTCAACACTTTAATCCCTTACAAAGAGGGACTTTGACTATGTCCGGAGATGGCACGTCGGAGTTAGCACGTAACCTTCTAGGTGATTCCAATCTGCCCTGTTTTCTGCAATTCTTCTCCATTCTCTCTTCCAAACTTCACAATTTTACCTCTTCAACAACACACTGGCCTCTTTCTCGGTCTTTTGTTTTATCTCGGTATCCAAAATAGGAGTGGTGGTCACTCTATGATAATTTCTTCTGGAAGAGCCCAGTCCAGCTCCATTTTAACTTAATATGTTTCGTTTTCTGTCTCTTCGGGTGAGTCCTAACATGTATCTCTCTCTCTTTATTATACATATGTATACATATATATGACGACTCGCTACATAAACATATACATTTCTGACGGGGGCTACCACCCCCATCAACTTTTCGCTGTATATCTTTGTCTATATCTATCTCTCTACATATGCATATTACTATATTTTTCTTGAAACAGCCTTCTATTAATTCCTTGTAAATAATAAAAACTTGTACCAAATTTCCTGCAAAAAGATTACATAACACATCGGCATTATTTTGTATAACCCTCTAAACTAATTATGAACTCTATCGCAAAATATTTCATAGAAAAACATGCTTTTAAACATTCTAATAACATTTCATGATATTTAGTGTAACCATGTTAAAATATATTTTTAATACATACCATCTATAGACCATAATGGTACAATATTCTTTTGTGTGTTTCTCAAAAGGAGTCACCGTTATTATATACACCACTAAAAATGATACACCTAATTAATTATAACTCACTTATATTTCAACCTAATTTGACATCATTTGAATAATTACAGATTATCATCAGAATTTTTTCGTGTGGTCCTGTAAATAAACTTAGCTTATATATAACTTTTTTTCTTTTTTTTAAGCGAGAAAACATGCTTTTAAATATGTTTATAATATATGTTAATTCCACTAAATGCAGCATAAACACGTTAAAATGCGCTTAGATTAAAATATACCCATAGATTCTAATGTTATGAAATTCTTTTGCGTTTCTCTGTAAAGGAACACCGGTAAAAACATATCAACTTATTCTATGTTTTTCAAAAATAATTCTTCGAAATTTAACAAAATTGGGATTATTACATGACATTGTCAGAATACTTTTGCAAGGTCCTGTACATTAATTATGAAGCCTAAGTACACATATTTTTTACAGAAATCATAAATTTAAGCATCTCAATAATGCACGCTAATTTAATTTCGTTGAATACAGATTAACGAATATAAAATTCGCTTAAACGAAATTCACCTCATAGGCCATATCGATAAGAAAAGCTTTGGTCTGTCCCTCTACACGATCCATATGGAGGCCTCCACTGACGCTTCGGTAATAATTTAGCTACATTTCAGAGCAAAACTTACTGTGTAACACTTTCTATGGTAACCTATGCTGTTGTCTAAAGACAGTTTGGACTGTTCATTAATTTGAAGAAGAAGCAAATCGGTAGATATTTTTCTTTCACGAACATGTAAAACTTTCCACTGATCAGCAAACAATCTCACTTCAGCCCAGCTTATTTAAGAAAAACACGTCACCTTTGAATGTATCTCATCTCCGATGTACAAACAATAAGTAATTTCTTCTGATATTATATTACCTGTAATAATTCTACTTAAAAATAAAGGGTAAAAAACAGTAATAACAGAATTCGATCAAAATGTTAATAATACGCAAGATAATGATGTTGTGAGAAAATTTACTTCTTATTTGAGAAAAATACTACATTTTTTAATTTACCTCATTCCCGACATATGTCATTTTTTTTCTCACATTATATGAAATGTAAAGATTACTTAAAAATACACGAAAAGAAAGCAATAATAGAATTGGATAAAAATGTCAACAATACTCAAGATAATGTAAACATAAATAAACGTAAACAAAACATATCAAGTGCTAGCGCGCGCCCTATAGCAGCAGCTGCCATTGGGTTAAAAATAACAGCGAAAAGGAAATTACTGTTTTGATTGGAGGATAAGCGAATGAATAAGTAGAGAATTTGACTATCTCTAAGTGTAAGTAGAATAGCAGTACCGCAGAAATGTCAAATTTGTAGAATTAATTTAATAAATTTTAAAATAATGTGCACATCTTCAGACCAGAACATTGCGAATTTATAGATAATAGAATATTCTTCTAATTTTAACATTAATTTGAAATTGCCCCTCGATGATTGAAACGGACTTGAACGATATCAAGCTATGGCCCACGGCCTATTATGTTGTTTAAGTAATTTAGAAATAAATTTTGAAGGAAAACCAAAATATGGCATAGAAATATAACTGTTTTCATTAATAAGTGAATTTTTCATTTTCATTGGAGTAGAGGGGGAATTTTCAGGAGGAAACGAAGGAGGGGGGAAGCTGATAATTTTTTCACGATAAATTCGTTTTAACCAATTAAGAGGGTAATCGTTATTTATTAAATCCTGGAATTTTTTTTTTATTTCCAACTTAAAAAGTGTCTCGTTACTGCATAACCGAAGAGCTCTATTGACCAAAGTTCGGAAGACTGCAATTTTATGCGAATTAGGATTAGCGGAATGAAAATTTAGATATATTGACCTGTAAATGTGGCCTTACGATAAACAGAAGTTTGAAAAATGCTAGGTGAATTCGAAATGCGTTCAACGAGAACATCAAGAAAAGGCAAACTGTTTTTCTTGATGTTCTCGTTGAACGCATTTCGAATTCATAAAACGTGTTTGCTTTTAATATATATAATTGAGACGGTTTGATGTTTGTGTACGTTAAATATAAAGGATTTGACCATAATATGTGACCTACCATCATAGAGATTTCAAGTTAATGATAGAGCCGGATATGATATTTTTATGAAAGTTGTCGACATTTTTGCATGTTGAAAGTAATTCTTAAAGACATAAGCAGGTTCTAGTCGACGAATGACTTTATATAATGAATATTCAGCCCCTAGATAGAACTCGTAATGATATTATGATAGTTGACTACATTTTTTGCATGTAAAAAATAATTTTTAAAGACATAAGCAGGTTCTAATTGACGAATGCACTGTATTTAATGAATATTCAAGAGCCCGTAATGAAATTGTTATGACCAAGTTAAGTTATCAACATTTTTGCATATAGAAAAAAATTCTCAAAGACATAAGTAGATTCTATTCGAAGAATACACTTTATTAAATGAATATTCAGCCCATAGATAGAGCCCGTAACGGTATTGTTTTAAAACTTGTCGACATTTTCGCGTGTAGAATGTCATTCTTCAAGACATATGTAGTTTCTAGGGATGAATATACTGTATTAAGTATTCCGCCCGTATATAGAACCTGCAATGATATTATTGTGCAATTTCTCAAACTTTTTGCGTGTAGAAAGTTATTCTTAAATACATAAGCCGGTTCTAGTCGATGAATGTACTTTATTTAATGAATATTCAAGAAACAGTTGAATATAACTCTTTTGTGCCACAAAAATCAATAATCAATGAATATTTTCAAAACAGTCCAATGAAACAGTCATTCTTACTACAGAAATCAAATAAACAATATTAAATACACTACAGAGCAGAAATATCGTTAATTCAGGAACAACCGAAAATTTCGAAGTCTGAATGGAATTTGTATACATCGAGAGTATTGTCAGTTGTTTATAGAATTCTCAAGGTAGTTCTGCGCTAGAAACAATAGAGTTATAAAAAATTCCAGAAAACGACTCTATTGAAGTTAGTCTCCAAACATTGGAATTCTGAACGGCCACTTTTCGCCACATTTGAATGCCTAATTTGACGCTAAGTCAATGCCCACCTCCGTGGAAATTAAAAAACTGCTATCTGATACTGTAATATCGAGTAGGAAGTCCCACATAAAGAAATTAGCAGGTTATAGTTTACAATTATCAATAATGACTCTTACTTTTTTAAGTCTTTTTAGTCATTTATAGAGCTTTCAAAGAAGTTCGTTCAGCGCTAGAAATCAGTGAATCTCTCCGGAAAATTCCAGAACTCCGTTCTTATTGAACTGATAGCTTCCAAACTTTGGCAACCTTAAATTACAAGTTTTCATCAAATTCGGTAGCTAAATCACCAAATTCGACGCCAAATCGACAAAATCGATGCTAAGGCCAAAATCTGCGTTGTCTACAAACTTAGCGGCTTGGCGAAATTAGCGGTCAAGTTTGGCGTCAAATGTTAATTCATGATAGCCAGAATCAGTAAACCATCTCTCAATGCTAACGGATTTAATTGTTTTGGTAAAATGTATCGTTTCTCACCATTAATTTTTACCAAAGGGAACAAAAAACCTATCTACACGCGAAGTATTTTTATTGAACTCTAATCTGCGCATTTACCAATGAAAGATTTTATAGTAAACCTTAGAGTACTATTCCTGAAAAAATTATATTTGTCTCGGCTGTATACATAATCCTATTATCGTAACTTTTGTGGTTGGAATATCGGCTTTTTTTTTTTTTTTTTTTTTTTTTTTTGGGGGGGGGGGTGCTTATTTTCAGGTTTTTCGTAAATCCGTTACCTCACACAAAAATGTCATGTTTCTATAACAATATTTTTATTTCCATTGGACATATAGGGAAGTCATGTGGTGTCCACATCATATTTTCTTTAAAGTATCATTTCAAAAATTCGAATTTGAAATTTTGATGTTTCTATACGTTTTGAGGTCCCCTGAGTTCGTTTTCACTAAATTTACGATGATGTATGTGTGTGAGTGAACACGCTAGCGTCTAAACACTTTGCTCGAATGAGCTGAAAGTTGGTACGTATGTTGTAACTCACCGTAGCACGAACCATATTAATTTTGGTGAATCTGCACTTATAGTTTTTTTAATGGATACCAAGAAAAATTCTTTATCATTATGGCCTATTGGGCTAAATTTTTAAAAGTGTGATAGCGTCTAAACGCCTTATTAAACTTAACAAAAAATTTATACTCATGTTATAGGTCACATAGTTGCACGAACTGTATAGATTTTGGTGAATTTAGCACTTACAGTTTTTTTACAGGGACACAAAGAAAAATTCTTTATCATTACGGCCTATGGGACCAAATTTTTAAAAGTGTGATAGCGTCTAAACGCCTTATTCAATAGAGCTGAAAATTTATATGAAGATCATAAGTCACTGTTACACTAGCTATAAGCATTTTGGTGAATCTAGCATTTATAGGTTTTTATAGGGACACATGACCTATGGGCTCAAAGTTCAGTAGCGTAAAATTAAACATCGTGTACTATATGGAGAAAAATACTCAAACACCCTATTATAATTTTCTCTCTTTTATTTATTTAACAGGTTCTCTTACTTTACTTTATCTATAAAACCGTTAATTACACGATGTTCGGAAAGTCGGCCTATACATGTATAGTTTTTTTCCTGGCTGATTGTTACTATTATATAAATAACTAGCAGGCTTTGCCCGCTTCGCTGGACATTAAACTTAAATGAGTTGTCAAAATCCCATATCTTTATTAATAACGTAAGTTCTCGCTGTGATTGGTAGAGGTTTTCTCGTTCGCAAAGTGAGGAGTCTGTGTCTCCACTGTCTTCGGCACAACTTACCCACTCCTTACTTCCCCTTCCTCAGCGGGTGAGTTCGAAGTTTTGCAAAATCACACTAATGTACAGAATGCGTACACTTAATCAATATCGAGTCTGGGTCCCCACTGCCTTCGGCACAACTTACCCACTTCTTACTTCCCCTTCCTCAGCGGGTGAGTTCGAAGTTTTGCAAAATCCCACTAATGTACATAATGCGTACACTTAATCAATATCCGCACACCAAACTTCGCTATTCTAAGATAATTCAAAGACAACTTCAGTATAACCCCACAACGGTATTTGGCGATTTTTTTGTTGGCGATTATGGCTAAATCATAAATCTAAAAATCATAAATCATATATGATAAATGATAAAATTGTAATCTAAATCCTAAAACATAAAACATAAAACCATAATCTAAATCATAAAACATAAAATCATAAATCCAAAATAAACAACATATTAGGCTGCCATATTATATCGCCAACAATCCAGAACGACATTGTTATCTTTCAAAACGGCGCCAAAGAAAAATCGCCAAATTCAGCTGTTGGGTTATACTGAAGTTATACCGTTTATTGCCTTCCGACTCCGAGAAGGGGGGGGGGGATTTCGAATTTCGTGAAATCCAGTTACAATAAGTGCCGTATGCAAACAAACAATTTACGCACCAAATTTCGTGACCACAGAAGTCTTTAATAGAAAATATTACAAATAAATAAATACAAAAAGCACAGCTTTAGTATGGGACCCCTTTGGAGAATTTAAATATTTTAAGCCGTTTTTGCGATGAACTGAATTGGCTATCTCAATTGTGCAATTAAAGATCTTGGCGAGAGACGTCCGAGCTACGTCGGTTCCGAATTTCAAATTTTGCCAAAGGGATCCAATACTAAAGCTGTTCCATACACAAAATAAATAAATAAATAAAATAAAATAAAATAAAAAATCTTTTCTGATATTTACAAAATAAAAATAAAAAATCTTAATAAAATCCAAATTATAACCATTTGCAATTAATGGGAGAACATAAAAAAACCCTCATAAGGTACATAATAACAACAAAAAATTTTGTTTTACTGCAGGAAAGAAAAGTACTGCTTAATTAAATAAAAATATTAAACTAATGCCAAATATCTCTATGAAAATATTTATCTTACGTGCAAATTTCTCACAAAAAAAAAAAAAAAAAAAAATCACCAACTTTTGTAGGTATTTTTCTCTCTAATTTTTATTATTATTCACGTGAAATTAAAAATATTTCATTTTATTTTTCGAAAATAAAATAATCTGGTGTGTCACTCACACGACTTTCTCTTACCCTGAAATTTAATACTATAAATACAGCTTGCAGATTAATAGGTAAGATAACGAGTACTGTTATGTAAACCTATGTTAAACAATTCATATTAGGCTTCTGAAGAGTTTTATATGATAATTAGTTCTGTGTGAGCTACATTTATATAGAATTTAATTCGGTTATTAAAAAATAATTCTCTTTTTAAAAAATAATTTATTAAAATTATTATTAAAAAAATTATCTTTTATGATAAGGCAGACGATTTCCATATTAGAGAAGAAGTATAACACCAAATGTCCAAAAAAAGTCCATTTTATTCTCAATATTTAAAAAAAAAAAAAAGTACGATTTTTTTTCCAAGTTTTTTTTTCGTTAAAAGTAAAAAAAATCGATAACTTTGCTTTAAATTATCGCAGATCGATGGTTCAACCATTCGTTTTAAAGGTATTGGCGAGCTCTTTTGAAAGATACCCATCATGAAAATTTACTCCCCTCGAGGGGGGACTTCCCCCCCCCCAGGGGGGAGGCGAGGCTCCTACATACACAAATTATTTTTTCTCAGTTAACTATCTCTAATACAAAAAAAATATATATTCGTTTCATTTGGTTTAGTGCAGTCTATAGAAGTTAAACTCTACTTTCCTGCAATTTCCCCCATAGACGTAATGTATTAGGATTCTCTTGATTGTCCCTGTACACGAACCATTCGCTTGATCTTAACGAAAAGCTTACTGTAGCGTCCCTATATGATACACATTTAGAATACCAAGTTTGAACTTTCTGCCATAATTTGTTCTTGAGATATGCTGATAAAAGACAGACACACATACAGACACACACACAGACACACACACAGACATACAGACACACAGGCATACAGACACACAGACATACACACAGACCATTTGCTAAAAACATGATTTTCGTATTCAGGGGACCTCAAAACGTGTAAATATAACAAAATCTCGCGTTCGAAAATTTGACCCAAAAACAATACTTTCTCTACCTTATGGGTAAGAGAAAGTAAATATATATAAATGCATATTTATAAATACTAGTATCGCCCAGTGGTCTAAACTCGACCATTTTTTTTGCAAAGCGAGGCAAAGCAAAGTTATTGCCTTGTCCTAAACGGAATGCAATTGCAACACAGCTGCGGCAATTGTTTGCCGATATTCACTCTAACTGAATCAGCAGAGTTTTACTTAATATAACTATTTCTCTCTGTAGATGTTAGCCTTTCCTGAAATGAGAGAAAATCGCAACGTGAAAACGCCCCTTGTTGTGTGATACAGCCCAGAAGCTAATAGGTACCATGTCAAACCAAAACCCAACCAAGTATCAAATTCTGTTAAATTAATTCGATTGGTTCATAAAGTACAGTGTTTGAAAAAAAAAAAAAAAAAAAAAAGATATTTTTCAAAAATGGTCGAATTGAGTTCGGGAAATTTCAAAACGTGTAACTTTATCGAAAACCGAAAATCTAAAACTTTTCTGACTCTTATATTTTCTACTTATGTATGCAGAGAAAAGAATAATAAATCCACTTTTTAAAAAATAAAAATAAGTAGTCAATTTCACTTAATAAAAATGCAAGGAAATCTCAAAACGTGTAAATTCATCGAAAACCGGAAATCAAAAGTTTTTATGTATCTTCTACTTGCTTCTTCTACCCACAAAAGCTAGCAATAAAGACACTTTTTTAAAAAATAAGTAACCAATTTCAGTTCATTGAAACGTAAAGAAAGCTCAAAACATGTAAATTCAGCAAAAAACGGAAATCGGAAATTTTTCCGTATCGTCTACTTATACATGCAGCAGTTAGTAACAAATCCATTTTCCTTTGATTTAGTATATTAGTTGAATATTTATTGTTTAAATATCACCCTTTGAAATGAAATGTTTATGTTTACATTCGAAACTGGAAGTTTGCCATTTTTTTTTTCTGGAGTTTTGTGATTTTAAATTAAAATTTTATCAATTTTACAGAAAAAATAACTCGATTAACACAGAAATCTTTTTCATGCCTCCATGGACAGACAGTGACGTCATCACTTCGCTTGCGTATAATGATGCTACATGATACAAATTACTGTGTCTATGGTTTTATTTGAGCTTTATGAAATTGCCAGATTTAACAACTTTCTACTTTTAGGTATTTTTTAATGTAAAGGAATACGTGTATAAAAGGGAAAAATGGGGGAAAATGCATAAAAAATAAACGTATTTTTAAATACCTTCTTGACATCGTAAGAAAATATTATTTGTATTCGCACCTTCCGGCTAACCATACCTTTCGAATGATACCATTTTCAACCCTCTACTCTCATAATTAATATGTTAAAAAGGGACAATAAATTTTATGCTTGCCTATTAATATATAGATAAAAACTTTTACCGAATCCGCGTTGAAAACGGAAAAAGGGTAAAATAAATTAGAAATATTAGACCTATATTTATACATTTGATACCAAATGAAAGGGGTGATTTTTCTGAATCCAGGGGTGCAAACAGTTTTTCGATGCGACAATTAGATTTTTTAAAAATAACTAAAGTATGAAATTTAAGTGGCAACGGAAAAACGAAAAAGGGGAAAATAAATTAGAAGTATCAGACCTATCGTTACAAATTCAGTACCAAATGAAAGAGGTGATTTTTCTGAATCCTGGGGTGTAAACAGTTTTTCGATACGACAATTAGATGTTTTAAAATTAACTAAAGTATGAAACTCAGATGGCAAAACTTCATTTCAATCTTTTCATAATTTGTAGTGCGAATCACGCGAATAAATAAAGTCTTTATCTTAAAAATTTATTTTTGCATTTTATTTTTCCATTCAAAGCGTTTTAGTGAAAAAATATTTATGGCGCATGCGCAGGCGTTTTTTACCCACAATTTAAACACTTATCAGAATTTTGAAAATTTCTATACATATAATTTCAAGATGGGTGAAGACCTAAATCCCTGCCAAGCGCCGTTGAATTCCGTCCTGCCGTTCTCAAGTGATGGCCGGACAAAAAAAGCGACATACGGACACGATGACACACACACACACACACACACACACACACACAGGCAAAATTTTCTGAAGTCATTTTCGGCTTTCATGGGTTGTGAAACGTGAAGATATCGCAAAATTTTTCGATTCCGACAAATTTACAGACAAAAGTCTGATTTTATTAATATAGATTAATTTGTTTTAATTTTATACTGATTTGTTTAAAAAAAATGCTCATTTTGCATATTTACACGGAATTTTGCTCTAGTCCATACTTAAAAATTATAAAAAAACTGGATGGCAATTCTAACTATTTGGTTATTTTCACCCAAAGTTCATAGGCAATAATGTATGTCAAGGTGCATATATTAGGACAACTTGACATATATTAGTGCCACAAATTTATACGAAAATTATGTGCATTAATTAATGAGCAAGAGCTCCCTACAAATTTCGTCACAGAGAGTTTTTCTAAAAAGTATCAGATCGTGTTTGACTTTCTCAAAACGCGTAATTCCATCGAAAACCGTCTGTCGTAAATTTGTACGAACCCAATACTTTTTTCTATTAAAAAAAAAAAAAAAAAAAAGAAAAGAAAATTTTTATTTTTTATTTTTATAATATTTCCATCTAATTATATTAAGGAAATAAAATCAACAGAGCCTAAAAAAGTTTCTAAGATGATATAGACCAGTTGCAATCATAAGACCATTGGCGTCTTGATCAAGAAATAATAAATTGTCCTTGCACATCGATGTGAATTAAACAAGTCCTTCCGGCTTTTTCGGAAGGGTAGGTTGATTTCTTTTTCCTTATCAAGTAGCCGTCATTTTGTTTCAAAATGGCGGCTACAAATTATTAATGCACTTGGTAGAAATATTGATGTAGGTTATGGACATATGTAGTTTTAAGCAAATCGGTTCATAAATACACATTTTTATGTGAATTTAAAAACAAAATTTTGGGTTAAGTTGACAAATATATGAAATGTATTTGTGAGATAAGTTTACTGTACATATATAGTTCGAATTAATTCAAAATCTCAAAAGTCATCGTGTTGAAAAATTAAGTGACTGCCATTTCGACCAAAATGGCAGAGAAAGTTTCTCAACTAAGATATCGTTGCAAACTTGAAAATAATTTTTTTTGTAGAAATTCTTTCAAAGAGGCTTAGTAAGCTGCTAAAATGTTAGTTTTCTGCATTTCTAGTTTGTTTTAGCATTAAAATAGCCTAATTATTCCTTAAAAACGCATTAAAAAGATCCAGTAACGCAGATAATGGATTTGGCGCCAAATTTGGCGACTTTTCCCCTATGGCGACTTTTTTGGCGAGAAAATACTTTTTATTGATATACCAAAGTTGGACGCAATAACGTGATTGGTTCCCGAGTTAAGTGAATTTTCTAAATTTTTGTTGTTTGAATGATAAATCAATTTTTCAACTTTGATTTGAATTGATTAAGTATTTCTAAAGTTGCCCTGATAACAAATTTTCAAGTCGCCGCCACTTGAAAACAATACAGTGGAACAAGTTGCCCAGCAAACACATCCAAGATATTTGAAGCATAGGTTCACTGTCCAACTGTGGTTTAAATCAGTGCCGTGTTTCAAAAGTTATTCTTATGGCAAATTTTCAAGTGGCAGTCTAAGTGGCTGCGACTTGGAAACAAAATAGCAAAACAACTTGCCCATCGAGATCATCCAGTATATTTGTACGATAAGTTCATTGTCCCGTTCTAGTTTAAATTAAATCAGTATTTCAAAAATTATCGTCATAAGAAATTTTCAGGTGGCACCACTTGTAAAAAAAAGTGGAGTGAGATGCCCAGCGAACTTATCTGAGATATTTGAATGATAAATCCACTACCCAAATTTGATGAGAATTGATTCTGTATTACTAAAGTTACCATAATAACGAATTTTCAAGTGGCCGCCACTTAGAAATAAAATTGCGGATCAAGTCACCAAGTGAAATTATCCTAGATATTTGAACCATAAGTTTAATCTCCAACTTTTATTTGAATCAGTATAGTATTTTAAATGTTATCGTGATGGCATATTTTCAAGTGGCAGTGTGATTTCAAGTGTCTGGAACTTAGAAACAAGATGTCGGGACAAGTTGCCCAGTGAAAACATTCAAGATAATTATATGATAATATCACTGTCCAAATTTGGTTCAATTTGGAGTATTTTTTCAGAAGTTATCGTGATTTTAAATTTTCAAGTGGGAGCCTGATTTCAAGTGGCCCCGCTTAACTTAAGATATCTGCCACTTTATTAAAAATGGCGGATATAGTTTATCAATAAACTTCATTAAGATCTTTATGTGGTCTGTATTTACATCAAAATTCAAACAATTTCGAAATACGCTTTTTACAATTTAAATTTGAAATTTTCAAGTGGTCTGCACTTGAAAACAAAATGGTGGAGCAACTTGGTTAACAAACTCATCTAAGATATTTATAAGATAAGTTAAGTCACTGTTCAAATTTGGTTCCATTTGGAGTATTATTTCGGAAGTTATCATGGTTTTAAATTTTCAAGTGGTCCCGCTTAACTTAAGATATGCGCCACTTTATTAAAAATGGCGGATAAATTTCATTAATAAACATCATTGAGACCCTTATGTAATCTATGTACACATAAAAAAAAAAAAAAAAAAAAAAAAAAAAAAATATCGGAATACGCTTTTTACAATTTGAATTTGAAATTTTCAAGTGGTCTCCACTTGGAAACAAAATGGCGGAGCAACTTGATTAACAAATTCATCTAAGTTATTTATAAGATAAGTTAAGACACTGTCCAAATTTGGTTCGATTTGGAGTATTATTTCAGAAGTTATTGTGATTTTAAATTTTCAAGTGGCCCCGCTTAACTTAAGTTATCTACCACTTTATTAAAAATGACGGATAAATTTCATTAATAAACATCATTGAGACCCTTATGTGGTCTGTATTTACATCAAATTTCAAACAAATACGGAATAAGCTTTTTACAATTTGAATTTGAAATTTTCAAGTGGTCTCCACTTGAAAACAAAATGGCGGAGCAACTTGATTAATAAACTCATCTAAGATATTTATAAGATAAGTTAAGACACTGTCTAAATTTGGTTCGATTTGGAGTATTATTTCGGAAGTTATAGTGATTTTAAATTTCCAAGTGGTAGCCCGATTTCAAGTGGTCCCGCTTAACTTAAAATATCTGCCACTTTACTAAAAATGGTGGATAAACTTCATTAACAAACTTCATTGAGACCCTCATGTGGCCTGTATTTACATCAAAATACAAGGAAAACTTGCTTTAAATATGCTTTTTACAATGTCGGTTTGAAATTTTCAAGTGGCTGCCACTTGAAAACAAAAAGTCGGAGCAACCTGGTTAACGAACTTATCCAAGATATTTATAAGATTAGTTCACTGTCCGAATTTGGTTCGATTTTGAGTATTATTTCGGGAGTTATCGTGATGACAAAATTTTCATTATATATATAGAGATAGATAGATAGATAGATAGATAGATAGATAGATAAACGAAGTGATTGCAATAGGTCGATTTCTAAAGAAATCAACCTAAAATTTAAAATAGCATTTATGTGTGCTATTTAAATTAATATAATCATTGCATTTTAAAAAGATATTAAAAGATGCGAGCGAGAAATTGCCGTGGTCAGCCTTTTCAAGTGTTGCAAACAATCTGATGGATGTTTGCTATGTTCAGAATTGTTTAGGCAACATATGAGGTTGAAGGCGCCGCTGGCGCTACCGAGCGGAAAATTGTTATGGACAGAATCTTCAGCTTTCGCGAACTAACTGATCCCCGAAGAAGGCTGGTACATTGAATATAATATACAGGGTATCTGATGAAGGACTCCTAACTTTGAAAACAAATAACCCGGAAAAAGTAATAGATAAAAACAAAAAATCAGTCATATGTTTCTTGAAAAAGCTTTAACAATCTGATACGGAAACCTCAAAATATTAGTTAGAAATTGTTCAGATATATCGCGTTGCGTGCGGCATTGTGAATCCCTGTAAAGAGAGCTCAGACTCCGAGAACGAAACGCCGTCGAAGATTTCGCCTTTGAAGCGTGACCTATTAGTGTATAATAAAAGAAATTCCAGAAGTGATGTATTAAGAGAGAAAAATGTGTTTGAAGCGTTTGGATACCACCGATTAAATCCCAGTCCTACTGCTGTAA
Source organism: Salticus scenicus (assembly GCA_963930645.1). NCBI lineage: Eukaryota > Metazoa > Arthropoda > Arachnida > Araneae > Salticidae > Salticus > Salticus scenicus. Next base: position 9,730,420 of record OZ005655.1, on the reverse strand, counting down.
GGTGAAGTTTTCAAACGCTATTTCAAATCGCAAAAAGCTCTGATGGGAAAACAATTCGTGAGCTATTAAAAAATTTCCACAAATAGGCAACATGGCCGATGCATTAGTTGAAAATGTAAGTCGTATTTTCTCCCTCATGACACCTGAAAAAATACAGAAACATTTGCTGTAGTTATTGAGAGTCATCCGAACAAACCTGTCCGCAGACTTGCAGCAGAATCCAGAATCACGCCATCCAGCACGTACAGAATCTTACGAAGGGCATTACACATGTTTCCGTTCAAGATTCAATACCTGCATGACGTATCAGTTCGAGCTTAACGACAGCAAGAAAAGCGAAATGATTCATGGTTCTGGTTTCGATGTCGACCGAATGTGGTTTCTTGCGAGGCCTAATTTCATCTGGTTAATGTCGTTGAAAGACATAATTGGAGATTTTTGGGGAATCAAGAACCTAGATTTGTCTCCCGCACGACCACTGTACTGCTCAAAATTTACAGTTAGAGCTGCAATCTCCTGCAAAGGCATCATTGAGCCTTTTTTATTGAGAGAAATGGTGACGATTCATTGGTATATTGCGTTTTTGAAACAATTTATCGCCACTCAACAAGTGTTCGACGATAGAGCAAGTATAAAGTAACTTATGGAAGAAGAGGCTCGGCCACACCGTACGCAAGACGTTTTTGATTTTCTAGACGAATACTCCGAGGTAGGACTGGGCGATACATCGATACATCGCGAAACATCGATTTAAAACCATGCAATTTGAAACCGATAACGAAATCTTTCTGTTGGCGATATATCGCAAGCGCCACGATTATCAGGAACTCAGCTGCGAACGTACTGCGAGCGACCATATCAGTTTCCGCGAGCCCAACGTTTCACTCCGTGAAAGCCGGTAATCGCTGATACGAAGCAGAGTGGATGATACACGTATAACGCACGCGTGATGCTAGACATTGATTTAATCTGAAATCGCTACTCACAGCTACGATCTGAATATTCGTTATCGCCTTTTCTGATCATGATCTTGCTTTATCGGGAATCGATTAAGAGCCAAGCAATAACGCATGCGTGATATGAGACTCTGATATGACTGAGACACTGCGTGATCGTCATCCCATATCTTTATTCGCTGCTACGATATGAATATTCATTGTCGCCATTACAATATTGATACAAAACTATTATTGCCTATAAATACAATTAATATTAGTTGATGTCATTAATTTTATTAAGAGAAACAACTGAATAATTTCGTCATTTATTTGCGTCCATATTTGTTTTAAAAAAAAGTTTTAATATATATATATATATATATTTTTTTTAAAGATTTTAACTGTTTTGATTTAAATAAATTTTTAAAAGTTATGTCATCAATTTATACTGAATTTGGTTTTAATATTTTAACAATTATTTCATTTCTTTCAAATATTTTATTATATCTGATCAATATAGCGAAAATTTGGTGTTATTTATATTTATATTTTTATTTTAATAAACAAACCAAAGCAAATTCTTTACTCAGGATACTGATTGTTTTCCACTGTGAATCTAATTTCAGAGACAGCAGGAAGGAAGCGCCTTTATTTTAGAAATCTTAATATTTTATAGTATAATCTATAGATATAAAAGAGTAAATTCACAGATTCACTGATCACTGACTCAACATAGCCGTGGCTATTCTATGGGAGATAAAGATAAAAAATTTTGTGAGCAAGTTGGTTTTAGGACCCTGACGGGACACAAGACGGGATTTTGTGAAATACCTCCCCTCCCCCGTTTTCCCCGGGGCGGGGCAGAAAGCAAATCACCTTTATAAGCATAACTCGGCTCCAAATAGCTTCACGGTGAATAAATTGCAGAGGGAGGTTACCGAAAGAGAATGATATAATAATATACACACGCACACACAAAGAAAAACTCATACGCATACACAAACGGACCTTGATTAACTTCATGATAGGCCCCGAGGAACACATATTTTCGTGGGCCCGTCTCCCTCTTGCTCTGTGCACCAATCAGCACATATATAGATATACCTGTTTATAGGACTAATATGGCAGAAATTGCATTATGACACCATTTTAGTTCCCCATCATACTATAGGTATGGGGAACTTAGGTAATCGTGAAAATTTTCGACCTCGGTTTTTTGACTTTTCTACACGTTTTCAAGTGTAAGGAATACGAAAATGACAAAATTTCTATGGTGTCTGTCTGTAGGGTGTCTGTTAGTGTGTCAGTGTGTCAGTGTGTCAGTCCGTTAGTGTGTTAGTCCGTTAGTTTGTTAGTCTGTTAACATGATATCTCACGAACAAATGATCGCAGAGAGGTCAGATCAGTTTTAAAATATTACTTTCGACACTGGCAAGAACCCTATTCATTTGCAACATTCGAATTTAAAAACTTCGTAAGTTATTAGAAATTTACGATTTTCTTAACATGGGAGAATAGGACAAAAATTTACTTAAACGTGCATTTAATGGAAACTGTTTACTGTAAAAATGTCAGACCAGTTTTAAAATATCAGTTTTGATGCCGGAATGAACATCAGTAACTATAAATATGCTACTTTGGAAATTTCGCAAGTTATTGGAAATTTACGAATTTTTTAACATGGCAGTATAGAGCAAAATTTCACATAAACATCAATTTTGAGAGATATTTTCATCGTAAAGATGTCAGACTACTTTTGAAATATTATTTAGGACACTGGCATGATTATTAATGACTATGAATTTTCCAATATAAAGATTTCGTAAGTTATTGGAAATTTACGAATTTCTTAACATGGCTGAATAGAGCAAAATTTCACATAAACGTCAATCTTGAGGGATATTTTCATCGTAAAGATGTCAAACCACTTTCGAAATATTATTTAGGATACTGGCATGAATATCATAGACTACGATTTGTCCAATTTAAAAATTTGGTAAGTTATTTGGAATTTACGATTTACTTAACATGTCAGAATAAGGCAAAATTGAGCATAAATTTCCATTTTGAGGATCGTAAATACATTAGACAACTTCAAAATTACATTTATGATATTTGTTTGAACACGATTGAATACAAATATTCTAATAGGAAAATTTCGTAAATCATTCGTAATTTACGATTTTATCAACATAGCGAAATTGTAAATTTTTCATATAAATATGAATTTTGAGGATTATTGCATTGTAAATAGTAGGATGAAAACTAAACAACGGAATTGACCCTGATAAAATAAATTAATAGATTAGAATAAGATATATATATCGAAGTGAGCGGTGGATAGCCTATTAGGCGGGGATTTCATTCTGTCATAATATCAAGCTTTGGTCAAATTCATTTCTTTTAACATGATTATAATGTGTCTCGCACTAGAAATTTATGAGAACGTAAATATGATGGGGAACTGAGCAGAGTCCACCTATGCCAACTAGTTTTTCTCATTTTTAGTCGTAAAAGGCAAAATGGTATTTTCAGGGCCAGTTTTATGGCCTTCGGCTACTCAGGTCACATGCCCCGAATGCCTCTTGTTAATCGGCTCTTGCACGCAAATTTTTCTTCTACATTTTTCTGTACAAATTCACTCAAAATAAATAACTTTATTAAAATTAAAAAAAAAAAAAAAAAAAAAAAAAAAAAACTTTTATTTAACACGTTAATCGCCATGTCAGTTATATGTGCCTGACGCATTTTTAACACGCATTTTTAACTAGGAAATAACCCTAAAAGGAATATGATATACGCCGAGTAATTATTAACACGTTAATCGCCATGTCAGTCATATGTGCCTGACGCATTTTTAACACGCATTTTTAACTAAATTGTCTAATAAAGTTACCATGTCCCATGTGAAAATTTTTCTGATATTATCGTGGCGATTAACGTGAGTATCACAGATCAATAGTTCAATTATTCGTTTTAAAGATATTGACGAAATTTTTTAAAAGGTGCCCATATCGAAAATTTGCCCTCTCGGAGGGGACTTATCCCCAGGAGAAAAGCGTCGCTCCTGTATGTCCAATTTCTTTTTTTCTTCTACTTGATTATTACTATTATAAACAAATCTTTTTAATTTCATAATGATTCGTTAAAAATAATTTTCGTTGTGTACGTTTATAAGAAATTTCGGTCTATACCACCAAGTTAAGAACTTAGAAAAATCCGGATTGGAACGCCACCTGATGGACGATTATCACCAAAAAGCAATAAGAACTATTTTATGTCATGGTGCAATTGCATATAAGTTTACATGCAATTCTGTGCAGTGTAATAGTTCCTGAGATACAATTGGAACAAAATTTTGCTCACACACAGATAGGCATTTTCTAAAATTTTCTAAAAATGGTCAATCATGTTCTAGATATTACAAAACATGTAAATCCATCGAAAACTGGAAGTTGAAATTTTTTATGAATCCAATGCTTTCTTCTGTTGAGTACGGAAGAAAGTAAAAAGATTGAATTCATGACGCAGGATAATATATTATAGCTATAGTACGAAGGTGGATGAAATTAAGCGAAAAAATATAGCAAGATTAAGGGAGAATGGGTTTTAAGACGCTCTAGAGTTTAAATATAGACGATTATCAACAAAAAGCAATAAGAACTATTTTATGTCATGGTGCAATTGCATATAAGTTTACATGCAATTCTGTGCAGTGTAATAGTTCCTGAGATACAATTGGAACAAAATTTTGCTCACACACAGATAGGCATTTTCTAAAATTTTCTAAAAATGGTCAATCATGTTCTAGATATCGCAAAACATGTAAATCCATCGAAAACTGGAAGTTGAAATTTTTTATGAATCCAATGTTTTCTTCTGTTGAGTACGGAAGAAAGTAAAAAGATTGAATTCATGACGCAGGATAATATATTATAGCTATAGTACGAAGGTGGATGAAATTAAGCGAAAAAATATAGCAAGATTAAGGGAAAATGGGTTTTAAGACGCTCTAGAGTTTAAATATAGAAAAAAAAAGGACATAATGGGAAAATCTCTTAAACTGAATTTGTGAGTTTTAAAAAAATATTTGTATGTGGGTTAGTATTTTTTAAACATCTTTTTAGGCAGCAATGTTTGCTTTGTACTTGAGACTACACGTAAACAACCATTCATCATTTATTTCTGTGGGAGGGGGAGTGGACCGTCCCTTTGCCTACGTCCTTGCACATAACATCACATTAATACAAATCATTCCCTTTTTTTTTTTTTTTTTTTTTTTTTTTATGAAAGTGAGTGACTACAAATAATTATTTTCTTAATTTGTTTATCGTTGGTTCTCTAAACTCCTCTCGTGGTTAAAGTTTTAATGGATAAAATGGTACTTCTATCTTGTTTGTTTACACTGCCGACTTGAACGAAAATTAATCTAATAATTCTCAGAAAATTAGAAAATAAATCCTAAATTAAAAGTATTCCCTGATATTAAACTATAATGCGATTTTGTTATTTTTTACAGGTACTACTTTTATAGACTTTGGTTGATATAACATATTTTAAAGTTTTGAACTTTTTTGACGTGAACAATTCAGCTTAAGAATGTTCAAAAAATAAATTTTGATGTAGTTTTATCTGAATAAATGATATTTTTCCATGTAAAATTCTAATGCGTCAGTTTAATTTTACTTTAAAATTAATAATATCGAGTTTCAAGTAGGTTATGAATATACGAAAAATGGAAGTTTCCGAAATTTGTAATTTAAATAGCGGATATTCATTATAGAAAAAACTGGGTATGTGTTATAACAATAATCATAACACACACGCATACGCGCAAACGAAACCTTATAATAACAACTTTATCTAAATTAAATGCTCATGGCTGTTAGCGTTACCCGAGAAACACCACGTGGAGGTCGCCAAGCATCGTTTCTCATGGGGAGTTTTGATAAGGCAGGTCCCATAGCCTACTGCCAGCAAGCATCCCGAGGTAATTTATTCTTTTACACTTCGAATGCAACAACAACAACATATTTTCATAAAATTCCTCAATTTCCGGAATTTCTTTTTTTTATGATGTTGTGGAGAAACAGAAACTGGTTGATTTTCAATAACCGTTTCCACTGTCTGAGAATGAACTGATTCCACTTCGATAAACGGAGGTTCGTCAGTAGAATTATCAGGCAGTGCAGTAGAAACTGTTTCTTTTCCATCGAGTGCGTTCACTACCTGAGACTGAACTGAGTCCACTTCGGTTTGGAACGGAGGTTCATCAGTAACAGTATCAGGCAGTGAAATAATATTACCAACTTTTGGCAGTTTTTTTATATCCAACTTTGGATGCTTGCAAACACGAGCTTTATATAAAGCTGGGTTATAAAATTTTTGACAATCATTATTCATTGACAAATAACGTCCAGCAAAGATGGAAGTCACTGGACAAGCATACCTTTCCCGAGCATCCTCCATAGGATGATGCTCGAAAAGTTTAAAAATAAACCACATGAGGAACTTTTTTAAAAAGTAACTCACGAAGAGAACACCTAAGAACGAAAGATACATCATTCTCAGATAAGGGTCAGTAATTAGACTGAAGAAAATTGTTAAAAAAAGAAACTTTTCATTGTTGTAAAAATATATATATAAACATTGTTGTTTATCAAACAATTATTTTTTATTAAATAGTTGTTGCAATTGTTCATTCAATTGTTGAACTAAAATATTGGATACATTGTTTAAAAAACAAATTATGGCAAAAATTCGTATAACATGAAAATTAATTTTGTATTCCATGTCATGTGAAAATTTCGATCAAATTAAAATATGTCATTAATATAACGATAAAGTTAACAGGAAATGATAGCATATCAAATAGAGAAATTATTCTATAAACTGAGTTGCAGCCATAGATATAGTAATAAGACATAGATTGATCATTGTGAGGGAAAAACTGATTCTTTTTTACTCGGAGAAAAGTCCACAATATGGCGGTCTTTCGCCGAGTGAATACACACAGATAATTTAGAAAATAAAATTTATGAATAATTTATGTACTAAAGATGAATGAAAAACTGCAGATACAATTAAAAATTAATTTTTCTTTCTTTTTTTCTTTTATATATTTATTAATTTAGTTAATATTTAAACTCTTTTAAATGCTAAAACTAAACTACGCCGCTGCTAACTATATTTAAAAGAATTTTGAAAATTCTATATTACTTACTAATGTAAAATCTTAAAAAATATCAAACTTTTAAAAACGTATTCTATTAAAAATCAAACCAGTTTTTATTTCCTAATTATATCAAGGCAACTGATTATAAAATTTATATTTTTCATAATTTAGTCAAATATATTTTACTTTTATAATAACTTATCCATTTCCTTTGATAAATTTATTTGAAGAATTAAAAGACGCAATATTTCAACATTTTGAAAATTCATCAACATTCTATTCTATTCTATTACAATTGCCGAATTTCAATGGTTTCTATGCCCTTATATGGCTGATGCCATAAAATTTTTTCAGCATCAAACATTTTTGCATGATAACAATGGGATGATAGATCTATATAAATTACTATATCTATGGTTACAGCAAGTATTAAAACTCCTGTTATTTTTCATTATATGCTGCTGAAAATTTGCTGCCAGATAGTATGAAATTTCGAAACTTCATCAGTTGCAACTATATCAAGATGAAAAATTTCACCATAACTAAATTTCAGGACGCCCATAATGCACAAAAATGTGTCAAAACATTTAACAGTCTTATGGCAGTGTCTACTAAAGACTCTAAATTTATGTGCTGCGCTGGGTTGTGTTGTACATTTTAAATCCGACTACAACGCGATTGGCTTAAGTCCTAGTGAAGTACCCTTCGTGAAGATCTTTCTAAGCAGTTTTTTCTATATACCTTGAGAGTGGGGGGGGGGGGAATAAACCCGTGTCCAAAAATAACTTCTCTTCAAATTATCTCAGCAAGATTTATTTTTGTGTGTAGGTTGTTTATGCCTTCCCAACACGCACTGTAAAATGATTTTACGAAATTTCTCACTGACCCCCTTTAAGGGCGGGGAGAAGCAAAAACACGCTTATAAGTGCCACTCTGCTCCAAATTAACTCAGGATAGTGATTTTTTTATATGTCGATTGGTACTCAAGACGCATACTACAAAGGGATGTTGTAAGATTTCGTCCTATCCTCTTCTTGGGGGTGGGGGGCAAAAAACTTGTTTCCAAGTACATATAATTTTGCTTCAAATTATCTCAGTAAGAATAATTTTTACGTGTGGGTTATGTATGAGTTCCGAACACGCGTTATAAAGGGATTTTGGGAAATTTTCCCTTTTCACCATTTTGAGGGCAAGAGGGGGGGGGGGGGGGACAAAAACACGTTTTAAAGAGTAACTCTGCTCCAAATTATCTCAGGAAAGCATTATTTTGACATGTTGATTGGTTATGCGTACTCAACACACACAAGCTACAAAGTGATTATTTTAAATTCTGTGATCCCCCCCCCCCTTAGGGGGACGTTTCCATGCGTAACTCTGTTCCAAATTATCTTAGAATGGCAATTTTTGATGAGTGGACTTCTTATGCGTATTCAACACACACTACAGAGTGATTTTGTGAAATACCACCCTACCGCCCCTTAGAAGGCGGAGGAGGGGGGTAAACATGTATTTATGCGTAACTCTGCAGTAAATTACCTTAGGAAAGAGATTTTTGATGTGTGTCAGTTACATGTATCTAAATTATAATATAAAGATATTTTGCGAAATTCCCTCCTCCTTCTTACCTTTAAGTGCGGGGTGGGGGGGGGACTAAAAAACACGTTTTAAAACATCACTCTGCTTCAAATAAACTGAGGATCCCGATTTCCTAATGTATCGGATAAGTATGTGTATGCAACATGCGCAATAAAGGGATTTTGTGAAGTGTGGCGAGTAGGAAAACCACTACCAAATGTAGCGAAAAATTTAACTTAGATTTTGTCTAAGTTAGTTAAGTTATTTAAGTAATTTAAGTTAAGATTTTGTCTAAGATATTTTGTTCTGATTTCAATAATTTTTATTATTATTATTAATTATATGGTATTTTAAAAATTTATTTCAATATAATGACCAGCGAAGCGGGCAAAGCCTGCTAGTCTATAATAAAAGAACTTATATCGTTATTTTTATATATGATCATTCACTTATTTACTTATTTTGCGTGTGTTTGAATTTAGGTTTCATGTTTTTATTAATGTCTTCTGTTTACAAAAGACGAAAATGTTGGAGTTCATGAGAATTTTTAATTACCAGTTTTCAATGAATATTTATTTATTTTCAGGTGTCTTAATACAGGATTCGGCCATTTTTAGAAAACATGTGTCGTGCGATAGCACCGGTATACAATTTCCACCATGGAAGATAAGGCTATATCGCAGTTTCTATAGCGCATCAATGCACGAAACTTGATAGGAATGAGAGTCGTACCGAAAACCTATGATGATGATGTCGTGTCTATGAAAGTGCAATTAAATGGCTCCGAAGCTGTCGAAGACAGCTTTAGCAACCTCGACAGCCCTATCTGTATAAAGTAGGTCTACTGGGTCTTCAAAGCCGATATTAAGAAGTTTGGCCTGGATTGCTGGGTAGCTGAAGATGTGTTGGGGAGACAGTGGGATGTCGTCTGGGCAGTGAGGACAAAAGTTGGTGTAACTACGCTGCCCGTCCTCAGAAATCCTCATCCCCTTTAAATGGTTTGTCCTCAGTCTGGTTAAAATAGTTGATAAGGCTCTATCACAGTTCAATTCCGGAATGGAGTTTCGTTTAACTTGTTGACCGATTAGTCTTCGGCCAGCGACGGCATTGGCGTCAACGAGGGTTAGACATTTGGATGGCTGAGGAGAATTACGTGCAGCCTTTGCGAGCTCATCGGCCTTCTCATTACCGAAAATACATGAGCCGGTATCCATTGCAAGATGCAGGAACCCTGGGCAGCAATGATTTTGTTTGTGAGCTCAATGATCTGATGGCTGAGTTGACATTTGCCCTTCTGGATCGCTTGCAATGCTGATCTGCAATCTGAGAATATGATGATGCCTTTGGAACTCTGGTCCTCCTTAGACAGATAAATCTCCAGAGCACATTTGATGGCGACGAGCTCGGATGTGTAGTTGGAGGCGATTTTCCCAACAGGAATACCGTGGCATTCCTGCGCTCCGTCTGGTTCGATGAAAAAGACACCTGCTCCTCCTCTATCGAGATTAGAGTCAGAAGAGCCATCTGTGTAGGCGATCGTCAGATCTTGATTTGAGGTCGTGAGTACTTCAATGGTATGGTCGCCTTTCTCTTTAATTATTGTGGTGGGATCTTTCTTGGTGCAAGGTTGTAAGAGATTTAAATAGATTTTTGTTTGGGGGAGAGGGCACAGGATGTTGTAAGGCTCATTGGAAATTTTGAAGGTCTCATATTTGAGGTTGATATCATTCCTGATATCTTGGTCAAGTTGGAGGGTCGAGGATCTCTTCAGCCTGCAATTTCCACTCCACGCTCTAAAGGTTCTACTTGAGATATGGCGATCAGCAAGGGTTTGGATTTTGTTGGTAAATTTAATGGTTGTTAATTTTCTTCTGCTTTCCAAGGGGGGCAAGGCCACATTCCTTTTCAATTTTGATGTTATCCGTTGATGAAACAGCTCCAGTGATGATTTTAGAGGCCCTGTATTGAATAGCGTCGATCTTTTCTTTAACTGTAGGCCTTGCCGATGCCCATATGACGAAAACCTATGCTTATTCAATTAGTGTGCATATTTGCTGAGAAATAATGCTTTTATGATGCAATGTAACCCTGTTTATGGGAATGCAATATATTAACTTCTATTATATATAAATGCAGCAAACTTAGAATGTAAAATGGATATTTTGAAAAACTATGCTATGTCAATATGGCATTTTATAATGGTGGCCGAGAAAGAAAATCGGTATATCATTAATTGATGGTCCTTACATAGAATTACATCTATTCATTTAAATTGTCTTTCATTCTTGATTTATTTGTTTCATATCGCAGGTAAAATTTATTTTTCTCAATACATTGTTGCAATTGTGACGTCAATTGTTTTCTGTTGAATTCCTTCTTCAGTTATTTTATTCATCCTCCAAACCACGAAAAAAAAAATCTTTATTTTTGTAGCTATGACATTAGTTTCAGCATTATCTCGGGCAAATTTGGGCTTTTTTTTTATTAAGAAGATTTTGCAAAAGTTTATTGCCTTAATTATGTATTTTAGAAACATTTTTTAGTGAAATTCTGAGACTGTTCAACGTGTTTAAATGTCATAATGCTACTACATGACAATACAGTAATGTATGAATTAAATTTGTGCATAAATGTATTTCCATTATTTGTTTTTCTATATTGATGTTGATTTGGTGTTGCATTAATAGGAAGTTGTACATATAAAAGAAGTTAGTGTATTCTATATATTTTATGATATAATGAGATTGTCACATTCAATTCGAGCCTTTTTTTTTATATATCTAGAATTGACATTTAAATTAGCATTATGAAAGGGATTAAAAAATATTGGAGTCCAATATCGTGATATATCGTGATATCGCGATTTTGAATTGACAATATATCGTGATATTGAAATAGTGGCATCGCCCACTCCTACTCCGAGGTAGAATTATTATGTTAAAACCTAATCTCGTCGACAGCCGTGGCCGATGATATTATGTAAGAAAATATTTTTCCATGATTGCTCATTACTTAAAGTATTTTTTTTTAATTCCGTTTTTACATTCAGAAAATTCACAATCGTTAAATTAGTATCGTTCACAATCGTTAAATTCAATAAATATGATTTTCTTCCTATCAGTTGATTGTGTGATTTTAATTAAGATTAGTTTAGTTTATAAAGATTATAAAGATTTTAGTTTATAAAGATTAGTTACTGATAGCATGAACTACCGATAACATGAACATAATTTTTATCCCCCTTGAGATTCACGTTAATAAGGTTTGACTGTATATCATATAATTTAGCACAGGTTTGGTCCCGAAGACAAAATAAGAGCGGTAGCAAATTAAAGAAAAACAGAATGTTTGGCATCACCCTGTAAACAGTACTGCTTGAAATGCGTTCTGGCTGTACCATGCGATCACGAAGCTTTTTCTAATTACCTGTAATTATTTGTATAGGACTAGCACATTTATTCATGGAGCTGTAAAGGTTTCTTTTTCTTAATTTCTTTTAAAGCCTCTTTTTACTTTCTCTTACCCATAAGGTAGAGAAAGTTTTGTTTTTGGGTCAAATTTTCGAAAGTGAGTTTTTGTTATATTTATACGTTTTGAGGTTCACTGAATCCGAAATTAATGTTTTTAGCGGTTGGCCTGTGTGTGTGTCTATGTGTCTGTCTGTGTGTCTGTCTGTTATCAGTATATCTCAAGAACAAATAATAGCAGAAAGTCCAAACTTGGTATTCTAAATGTGTATCATATAGGGATGCTACACTAAGCTTTTCGTTGAGATGAAGTAAATGGTTTGTGTACAGGGACACCCAAAGTAATTCATATACATTATGTCTATGGGGGAAATGGCAGGTAAATAGAGTTTAACATCTATAGACTGCACTAAACCAAATGAAATTTATATATATATTTTATATGCGTAAAAACATGTCTCACGCAGAATATCGTAGGGATATCATTCACTTTTCGTTTACAGGGGTACACAAAAGAACTAGAATATAGTGCGACAGCAGTTGAAAATTGGTGGAAGTGTATTTCAGGTTGTGCCGTGTATTATTACTATAGGATTATGTTTAGGTGCACCATGTGGTTTGTACATAATCTTCAAAAGATATACAGGGCTGCAAATATTTAAGCGATAGCATTCTTTTTTTTTTTTTAGTTAGTGGAAGTGCTTTACTATAATATTTTATCATGTCCAGGAAAGCTGCGCAGAAATTGAAATGAATTTCTCATAGACAAATGATTAATAATGTGTTTTTAAGCGAAATATTCATCGCTTGTTTTTTGCATATTTACGTTTTGAGGCTTCCGGATTACCGAAGTCAAGTTTGTTAACATTTGATCTTTGTCTGTGTGTCTTAGAGTAACTTAAAAACGAATAATTTCAGAAGATCCAAAAGGTGTATTTTCAAATTAATATAAGTTTGTTGCTAGAAAAGTTTGATCAAGACTAATAAGTCCCAAGGAATGTTACGTGAGAAAGTTGTCGGAATAATTTTAAGTGAACTTTTAATTTTAATAACAGATTTCAATTCTGTATAAATGTAGGTGCAGTAATGAAACGGGGGGTTGAGGGGGGGGGCTACTGCCCCCCTCATACAGAACTAAATATCATATAAAACTCTTCCGAAGCATAATTTGAATTGCTTTAACATAGGTGTACATAACAATACTCGTTATCTTATCTCTTAATCTCAAACCTCTATTTATCGTATTAAATTTCAGGGTAATAGAAAGACGTGTGAGTAACACACCAGATTATTTTTTATTATAACATGCAGGTTATTAAACCTTATGTATTAGCATTTTTAAGAAACTTCACATTCTACATTATACACAGCATACTGCTATCAGAAAATAAAAATGTTAAATACCTAATAAAATATGAGCATTTTTATCAAATAATTTTTAATTGCGTATGCAGAAGCTTTGACATAATTTCCTTTGTAGCATAATTAGCCGAATGTATTGAGCTACTTATATTAAAACTCGATGCAGATATTGTGAAAATTAAAAAAGTTATTTGTTCTTAAATTTAGTTCATTCTGTCGACGAAAATCTTTGAAATTTTCTCGATATTTGCTTGGGGTTTTTCCAGAAGTAGCTCAATACATTTGGCTAGCATATTGGGCAAAATGAAAATTTGTTAATGCATGCTCATGCGCAGTTAAATATTTAGTAAAAGATACTCATATTTCATTAGATATTTAATGTTTTTATATTCTGGTTGCAGTATATTATATCTAATGTAGTTTCTTAAGTTTCCTAAAAAGTGGCTTTGCATTTAGTTTAATATCCGGCATGTTATAATAAATACGGAGAATTTGTTCAAAGAAATCTTTATACTTTCATGATTATATGCGCTAGTTTCCCACACATGAATAACCAGAACACATTTCAAGCACTAATTTTTAGAGGGTGACCCAAGCATTAGTTTTATTTTAATTTAATTTGCTATTGGTCCCGATTTTGCTTCTGGGCCAAAAGTTTCGCTAAATATTTGAGGTACAACATGTACTCCTGAAGTTTTCAGGTAATTCATCAAATATTTTTTGAGATCTTTACCAATATGTCTGAAATCGAAAGAGTCTGTTAATTTATGAAAAAATAATATATATATTATATGCATCCACATTTTAACATATTTTTATCATCATTATTGTAAAAAATACTAATCTTAAATTAAAATATCACTTTTAAAGATATTAAATTTTTCAAAATACTAAAAAATCACATAATTTATAACTTTTCCTGTTTATATAATTTCCTTACTAACAAAAACTAAAACAAGTATGTGATTTGCAAAAAAAAAAAAAAAAAAATTTCATAAACTGTCTGCAAATTTGTCATGTAATTCAATAAATGTTGATTGGATCAGAGATCATTATGATAAAGTTATTTGCAATAAATAGTTATTCATTTGTTAAAGTAGTTCCACGGGACACATTCGTTCATCAAAAGGAATCTTGGGAAATTTTTAGAAGTATTGAGAATTTCTGCTAGAGGTTGAAAACAAAATAAATATCACATATCATTTATAGATAGAAGTCAGTTTTCTAAATTAATATACTCTTCCTTATTAATTGTGTGAATTAATTTAAATAATTTATCAATTTTATTAGTAAGAGAGAAAATTTATTATTTCCTCTTACCCATGTATGGCATCAAGAAAGTATTGTTTTGTTGTTAAATTCTCGAAATTGTATATTGATGTATTTGCACGTTTTGAGGTCCTATAAATCTGAAAATCAGAGTTTTAGCGGTAAGTCTATATGAGTGTCTCCTTATCTGTTATGAGCATAGCTGAAAATCAAATATTCGTAGAAAGTCCAAACTTGATATTGTTACGATGTAAATAGGAGTAGTTATTTCTATAAAATCCTTCAAAGAGGCTTAGTCGAGTTATAAAATGTTATTTTTCATCATTTCTAGCTTGTTTTCGTGTTAAAATAGTTCCCTTTTCGTTAAAAACCAGTTAAAAGCTTCATCAAGTCGGGTTAATATTTGGCACCAAATTTGGCAACTTTTTCGCTCCTTGGCGACTTTTTTGGCGACCTTGACGAGAAAATCCTTATTACTGATATCTTGAAAATCTAAGCTCTGTCTTGATTCCATGAAAAGTTACCAGAACATTCTGGGTTTTATAAAAGGGTATTTAAGGGAGGCCAATCTGGCCAGGTGAATCAGTTTCGCCAAGGCCATTGATGGCTACGATAGAAGCTCTGAGCCTGTTTGGATTACAGCCTATTGCTGTGTGTTAATGCTGTGCTGTGAATTTGATGTTGTCAGCTGTTATTTAAGCTGTACTTACTGGTGAAACTGAAGTTGATACTTGGTTTATAGACCTGTATTCTTCTAGAATTTTCTATAAATAAACATTTGAACCTCTGCAAGATTCGCCTTTTATTCTAGACAACTCACGAACCCCGAGTACGCAACAATTCTGGTGTCAGAAGTAGTGTTGTCTAGTGAATGGTTATAAATAGAACAAGGGAGCATGCACTGAAGAAACTTCTCGAAGGATTAGCTGCCCAGATGAATGAAATGAAAACAGGACAGGAAAAGAGGGAAACCAGATTGATCGAAAGAATGAAAGAAGGGCAAAAGGAGATGAGAGATAGTTTGAGTGAAAAGAAAAAAATGAAATGAAAGCAGTAAAAGAAAAGATTGAAACTGGATTGATCGAAAAAATGGAAACAGGGCAAAAAGAAGTGAAAGACAGTTTGGGTGAAGAAATTAAATCTAATCTAGGTAAAGAGAAAACTTCCAATAGTAAAAAAAGTAATAGAGGCTGAATTAACAGTGATGGAAAATAGAATGGACTTAGTTAAAGAGGAAATTACGAAGATAAAAGAGAGTTTTGAAGAGAAAGTTGGAAGAAAACTACATGAGGGAACTGATGGGAAAATCTGAGAAGAAATTCGAAGAAAGATTAGGAAATGAATTGCGAAAGAAAGTCGGGAGTCTGGAAGAAAAGTTAACATCGATGCCTCAGGAAAGTGAAAGAAAAGATGAAAGAATACTGAATCTAGAAGCAATAACGATTCCCTCTTACGATGACAGACCATCTTGGCAGTCATTCGAGACACAGTTTTACGTCGTAGCTGAAGCTGACAGTGACAAGTGCGACCCTACTTCCAAGACAGCTTCTCTGGTAGCCTCTGACGACGCAGGTGATACTCTAGAAACTCATCCACAAGAACAATGAAATGATTTCGAGGCTTTGACCAGAGCACTGGAGCTGCGTTTTGGAGGAAAGTGGTCTAAAAAATATAGTCAACTGCAGTTAATGTCCCGTTATCAGAGACCAGGTGAAAATTTACAAGAACTTACTAACACTTAGCAGACTACTGACTACAAAATTTTTAAAATATTCAGAATTTCCGTACTAATTTTTCTACATTATATATCAGTCGGAATGCCTATGGCGGAGAGATGGATATGCGCTCGGCTCATAAACGCACAGATAAACACTCACCGAACGCATTCTTATCATAAGCACACTTTTACAATTGGAAGAATACTGCAGGCATCCCATACCACATCTCTCTTTTACCGCACACCAAGAGACTCAACACTTGTAATGCGGTTGAAGAGTCTGCATTACACAAACTCACACTCGTTATTGTGCCTACAGCTCGGACTGGCTTGGGATACAATCGGCAACAGTATCCGAGCACTAGCAAAAATTCCTAAATAAAAAAAAGCACACTTAATATTGTTTTGTTAAATAAATCCTTGTTGAATCTTGTTCTTAATCAGTCTAAGAAAATGATTCGACAAAGATTTATTTAACAAAACAATATTAAGTGTACCTTTTTAATATAGGAATT
The DNA here is from genome assembly GCA_963930645.1 of Salticus scenicus. Taxonomy (NCBI): domain Eukaryota; kingdom Metazoa; phylum Arthropoda; class Arachnida; order Araneae; family Salticidae; genus Salticus; species Salticus scenicus. Next base: position 9,713,402 of record OZ005655.1, on the reverse strand, counting down.
TTTGCTAGTGCTGGGATACTTTTGCTGCCGACTGTATGCCTTGACTCATCCACTACAGTTTCTGTCCCTCAGGAAAGACTCCAAGAAATTAGTATAGTCCATACAACCTCCGTTAGCTTGCGGGCCGAAGTTCCACCTCCTAACTTGGAGGCGGATGTCTGATAACGTCTGTGCCGCTCAAAACTGGCTCCCAGTCATTTAACCCACTTAAGGGGCATATTCGGGACCATTAAGGGACCCCCTCTTGAATGCCGTGTGAAAAGCAGTACATAAAGAAGTAGGCAGATTCTAGTCGATAATTATAAATATAATATTCCCTTTTTATAGTCTCGTTTGTGATTTATAGAACATTCAAGAAAACTATTTCTGCCTTGCAAACCAAATGGATCATTCCAGAACTCAGTTTTTATTGAATTTAGAGCTCTAAAATTTTGCAAACCCTAAATTACTATTTTTCGAGAAATTTGTCCGCTAAATTGCCAAACTGAACATCAAGTCGCCAAGTTTTGCGTTAAGACCAAAATCTGCGTTTGCCACAAACTTGACGAGATTAACAATCAAATTTCGCGGAAAAAAGTAATTTAGGGTTACTAGAATCAGTGAGTTCTTTCTCAATTCCAAAGGAGTTAACGTTTTTGGTATAATGTATAATTTTTATCGCTAATTTTCATCAATAAACACAGAAGTAGGCTATCTTTTCTTGAGTGAATTCCATTGAACTCCCAGTTTTGCATTTGCATGACAGATTCTGTAATAAGTTGTAGAATATTACTCCTGAAGAAGCAATATTCGGGCTCTGTGGTGTACATAATAATATTATTGTGATTTTTGTGTTCGATAAATAGGTTTCTCGGCTCGATTTCGGAATTGTTTGGAGACTTGAATTTCTCTGTTTATGTTCGAAAAACTTGAACCGGAAATGTCAATATTTTTGAAACAATATGTATATTTCAATAGGCGTATAAGGAATTCCTGTGATGTTTGTATCAGATTTTGTTTTCTTTTTTACTTTCGAAACGTCAGTGGAAGCCTCCACACTGTTTAAAATTGCTGCAGTAAAATTACGGGCAAAGCCCGGCAGCAGAGGTTCAAGACGAAGCCCGTAAAAAAAACCATTTAGACAATAAATGATGTATCGTCAGTAATTTTACGTTGTGATGAAACTTACAACCAACTTGTAAAAAAAGTAGACCGTAAAATTAAAAGTTAAAGTTTGGAGTTTCTCGAATACTTTTAATATTGAATATTGTTAACGTTCAAATTATGCATAAAAATTATTTTCTTTTAAGACTATTTTAAAATCTAAATTTGCTATTTTTGACAAAATTAAGAAGTCAGTCAATTCTCGTACTGAAAAAACGACAGCCTTTTCTCTCTCTTTTTTTTTTTTTTTTTTCCTATAAAGACTACGATATTGGTTTTTGAGAAAGAAAATCTAATATATTTTTCGAAATCAATTTTATTCGTGAGCAGTAGAACTAAAGAGGTAGTCTTATTTCAAGGTTCGCATTAGAGGAAAATAATGGGTGAGAATTTTTCACGCTTCTCCAAAAACAAAATGAAATTTTTGAAAACTATGTGAGGTCTCTAAAAATTAATCGAGACCCCCAAATAAACTTTGAATAATAATAGTAAATCTTTTACATGGACACAGAGAATTTGTATCTTCAATTAATAGATTTTTTTTTCATGGTTTTCGATCTTTATGGTTTCTGTAGTGGGTGCAAAGCAGAAATAACTAGAGCTTAATTTTTACCCATCCAAACAGAGTTTCATTATAGGACCAATTTCAAACTGTGTTTATGAAGTGTTAGGCATATTTGCACTTTTTAGAACAGCAGATTTTTTTTTTTTTTTTCTGAATTCCATTGAATGGAGGAAGGACTGCAGTATTTCGAGAGCAGAACCTGTTATATATGATGTACATGTACATATCTAATGGTCATATTCAGACAAAACAGTTTTGTTTTTTAATAGTGACGATCATACATAATAATCATAAGATTTATCTTCAAATGGCTAATTACATATTCATCTCATATTGAAATAAACTTTATTTTAGCATATTGTAAAAAATGCATTGTGGAAACAACATTAAATTTTTCCGTTTTTTATGGCTTAACTAAAGGGTTAAGAGCAGTTAGGATGCTGTATGTTTAAAAAAAAAAAAAAAAAAAAATGCGTTTGGTGGACAAAATAATCATTAAGTTGTAGTTCGTGTTTTACAAATCTGATTTCTAATCAAGAAACCCTTCTAGTTTTCTTTTTTAATGTTTTCGTGTCAATACACAAAGAAAATCAATTTCATTAATAACAATTATTCAGTTTCAGTCAGATGGAAATTATTTGAATTAAATTAAGAAAGCAATAGCTTTTTAAAACCAACTAATGTTTCTATGTGTCATGCGTGTATAATTAAACACATTCAATCAATATAAATAACAATCATAGTTTCAGTTTGAAAATGGAAGCATTCTCTTATGACGTCACTGAAATGATAGCATTTGAAGGGATTTGTCCGTAAGAAAATGGTTTGGTGGGAGATAAAAGCAATTTTGCATAGATTAACGGCTTTTGCTCGTAAAAATTACAAAATTATACTTTCAAAATATTAATTTACGGGCTACGACCGTTTAGCTAGCAAAAACGGTCATTTCCCGTAAAATTATACGGTCAGTTCCTAAATTATACTTTCAAAACATTGATTTACGGATTATGACTGTTTCGGTAGCAAAACGGTCATTTCCCCTAAAATTATGCGGCCAAATACCGCGATTTTACATTTTTTTTTACAGTGCATGTGAAGACTCAAAAAGATTTTGCGTTCTGATTCTGTCTGTCTGTTTCGCGATATCGGCCGGAAATATCACCCTATTGACTTGTAAATTTGTACATATATCCATGAACCAAACAGAATCAGCTGTATAGTTTTAGGTGCGTATACTATTTGCAGTTCGTGTACAGGGACACGGCAAAGTTTTACTCATCCTTACGGCCTATGGACAGAATGTGTATGTACCGCAATAGCGGTCGTAATAATCTCCTGATTAACTTTGAATTGGTACACATGTTCATGAGTCACACGGAATCAGTTGTACAGTTTTGGGTGTATATTCAATTGGGGTTCGTGTACAGGGACCCACCAAAGTTTCTCATTCTTTCTGCCAAAATTCTGTCCTATAGACAGAATTTCTCTGTAATGTGATAGCGGCCTGAAAAAATCTCCCGGTTGAAATACAAATTGGTGTACATATTCACACGCAGCACAGAAATAGCTGTACAGTTTTTTGGAGTGCGTATTATTAATGGTTCGTGTACTGGGCCACACCAAAATATTCCTTACAATTACGGCATACGGGCAGAATTTCGTTTAAGCGTCTTATAATAGTCACACTGTATTTAACAAAATGAAAACAACATATATTATTGAGATGCTTGAAAACATATTTTCTGTGAGAAAATGTGTGTTTAGTGTAATATTAATGTACAGGGGCTTACAAAAGTGTTTGGAAAATGTCAAGTAATCACTCAAATTTCAAATACTTTTTCATGCGCTACATAGAACAAGTTACATAGTTTCTGCTGGTGTGCATAATGTTTATGACTGATTCACAGGGACACACAAAAGAATTTTGTGACATTAGAGCCTATGGACAGATTTCTGTTTAAGAGCATTTTAACACGTTTATGCTATATCTAACATTAAAGAATCAACATGCATCATTACGATGCTCAGAAACATGTTTTCTGTAGAAAAAAAAAATTATAGACTAAGTAATATATTTATAGGACCATACAAAAAACTCCGATAACATCCTGTAATGTTCCACATGATATCAAATTTGGTTCAAATATTAATGAGTTACGCAATGAATTAGTTGTATACTTTTCATTAGTGTAAATAATTACAGTGATTCGTGTACAGAGACATACAAAATAATTTTATACAATTACGACCTATAGACGGTATTTCATATAAGTGCATTTTAACATGGTTAAGCTCCATTAAACATAATGAAATAAACATATGTTATTAGAATGTTTAAAAGCATGGTTTCTGTGGAAAATGTTTGCCATAGAAATGGTAATTAGTTTACAAGGCTACACAAAATGATTTCGATACATTATCTGTCGAAAAAAGAAGATGATAGGATGGTTTATTTATATTTATTTACAATCAGATAACACTGTATTACCATTCAGCATTGATTGAATCAAAATTAAAAAGTGAGTAAAATTCCTTGTAGTTTAGCTTTTATTTTGAGAGGAATTGAAGTTCTGTTCATTCTATTTCTCATAACTTTTTGAATTTACACGATAATTGTTTGGGGCTTTTATATAAGTAGCTCAGTACTTTTGGCTATTAAATTATGCAAATGAAATATTTTAAAAGCTTGCGCATGGGTAGTTAAAAATTATTTGGTAAAAAATGCTCCTATTATATCGTAAGATATTTAACATTTTTGCCTTCTGATTGCAGTATGCTGTGTCTAATATAGTATGCCAAGTTTCCCAAAAATGACTTTGTACTGGATCTAATACCTCACGTGTTATAATTAAAAAAGTGACAATTCTTTTGCAAATTTTTAAAGAAATCGCTATATCTTCATGAATATATGTGGTAGCCGCTTTTTTTTTTTTCCAGATAATTAGAAGAATCCTCTTAATCACATGCTACAGCCAAAAAGCATTTCAAGCATTGCTTTTTACAGGGTGATCCAAAATATTTTATCTTTTTACTTTTTTACTGCCCCTTTTTTCTTCTTCAGAATAAAACTTTTGATGAAATATTTGATGTATAACATTTTCTTTATAGTTACAAAGTTTCAAGATAATTCTTCAAGAGTTTTTCAAAATATTTGACAAAACGTCTAAAAAATCGAAAGTGTCCAAATACTTATTGGTAGATAGTGTATAACTCTTAACGCCATAATAATAATAATAGTAATAATAACACACGTTAACTTCTTATGTTAAAATTTTTAAGCAATTCTTGTAAACTAGAAAAATTTAATTTCATTTGTGACAGGAATGACATGAGATAGTTTTCTTGTCCAATTTTAAATCTAAATATTAACTTATTTTAATGATTTTTGGTGTGTTGATATGTTTACATGTGTTAACTAAATCAAAACTTTTAACATAAGAAAAATAATTTGCATTTAATATGGTAAAAATATAGCGAGACAGACATCACAAACAACAGACATAAACAACATAAACAACAAACACAAACTAAGAAATCAATCTAAGTAAGAATGGTTCATCAATCATCACTATATAAAGATGATACTTTATGAATACTTTGCTATTTTAAATTTTTAGATTTTCAAATTATGATTACTATTTGGTTTCAACTAATGCTATTTTTTGCATATTTTTGTAGAATAGAAGAATAATATATCGCCTTTTAAAAAATAGACGAGAGATATTTTAATTAAAACTATATGAATATGTTGCAATTTTGATAATGAATGTAATGCGGATTCCATTAATTAGGTTTCATAGTTAACAGTGAGCTTCAAAGAATACAGAAGTAGAAAAAAATTGAGGTAAGATTAAAAAATAAAACATTTTTAGCTATTAAGATGCAATGTTATTCATTAAATTTGGAATTGTCTATGAAAAAAAATTGCTCATAAATACTGATGGCTATTGTCAGTGCTAATTGTTTATGGTCACGCAATCTAGGTTATAAAAGTGGATTTCTACGGATTTTTTTTATCAAATCTTTTAACGCTATTGCCATTAATTATTGTAAAAATTGCTTGATACTAATTAATCTAAAAACTGTATGAAAGTAAGAATGGTTTACTAACCTATAAAGACCAGTAATTTACCACCAATACCAATGATTAATGATTTTTTTTTTTTAAATATTTAGTATTGCATATGAACAAGTGTCATATTTTAAAAATATCTTAAACTGCCTTTTTATACATATAAATTTGTTTTTTCATCTATCTGTCTACTTACACAAGATTCAAAGAGACAGAGGAAAATAAATGAATATATATATACACAGGCTGTTCGCACATTTTTTAGACGATTTTGATGGAGTGTACTGAAGCAATTTCACTCATATTTCGAGTTTTATTTGTTCAGTTTGATAGCCCTTGTTCTTAACTAACATTCTACATCATAATTTCTATGATAATAATGCTTTTTATAATATCGGAAGAGGTATATTTTTCTACTCCTCTTGAACGGCTTTCCAGAGTCCACAAAGCGTTGTAGGTCGGTGTTTGGATAATGTTGATTTTAAGAGTCGAAAAACACAAAAATCCAACACTGATACATCAGAAGATTTAGCAGGAATGTCAGTGAAGGGTATGGTTTTAATTCCCGTTTTTTGTTCCATTTTTTTCTAGAAAAGCAATTGCGGATTGTGATGTGTGGCTGCTTGTTTTGTCTTGATACAGTTCAACGGATTGATAGCATTGTGGATAAAGATCTGGATTTTCATTTTTAAAAATTGGAATTAAAATATGTTCTTGAGAGTATTTAGAGTTGATTTTGACATTTTTGTCACATTTTTTTGCTTTTATCTTGCGCTTGTATGAAAAACTAGTGGCAATCATAAATCCTTTAGAAAAACTTTCTTTTGATGCTTTGAGCCATGTAGCAAATTTTTTTTTTCTCCACTTTTGTGATAATAAATTGACCTTTTTTTATTGCAACCACTTAAATAGACCCAAGATTCATCTGTTGTTGCAACATTTTTCCATTTTTCTCCTGATAAATGCTTTTCATAAAGATTTCACTAAAAACTATCTTTGGAAAGAGCGGAAACCTATCCTTCCATCCACTGCCATTTTAAAAGCGCAATTTTGCATCTAAACAAAAATTCTAAACATCAGAAGATAAATAAAACTTCCAAAAATATAACTGTTGTGAAAATAAAATTCTCCATGCAAACGATTTTTTCTTACTGCGAAATAAAATCGTCTAAAAAATGTGCGAACAGCCTCTGTATTTCTTTCATCTGTGTTATTTCAAACAAAGCTTTACCTTTGAATTAAAAAATTAAAAGAAAAACATCTCTTATTTATACATTTTTAAAAATAAAACGTGTATATAATATTAACAATGAATGATTAAGGATAATTATCTTTTTAAGCAATGTTAAACTAGGCATGTTGTGCCTAAATCCAAGAAACAGTGTAAAGTGAGGCACGCTAAATTTAGCCATTTAAGGTATCTGCCTACTTACGGAGCACTTTTTTCTAAAAAAGCAGACTATGCATGAAGTAATTATATTTTTAGTTATAAACGGACATAGAATGATGAAAAATAGTACATTTTAAACAAATATATCTTTATTTTGCAAGAAAATAGGTGATTTTGTGTAAAAAGTGAGCAAAATTTCACGTTTACGCCAAACCTCATATACTCAATAAAAATTAATATGATTCAAAAGCCATTGAAATACATAATGATATGACCCTTATCTGTGCATTGAACTAAAAGTTAAGAGATATTCTTAAAATTGACTGAATTATGGTAACTAACAGAGAAAAACACAGAATTTTCCGAAGAAAAAATCAGTTTTTTAGAAAATAAACACACGTAAAAATCTTCAAAATAGTACATAGAACTTAGCTTTTAGTTCATTGCGTGGCTTCAAATCTATTATATACTGTGAAAAAATTTCATAGAAATATCTTGAAAACTTTTGGAGAAATCAGGTTTATCGCATACACAAAAAATCGAAAAATATAGTTTTTCAGAAAACGCATTTAAAGATTTTACTTTGAAATTTACTTAAGTTTTTTTTTTTTTTTTTTTTTTTTTTTTTTTTTAAATACCTTTAAAATTTCACACATTTATAAGACAAGCATTTATTTATGTTATAATGCAACAACTTTAATTTTTTGACTTGCCATTTTTTTTTTTTTTTTCAATCAAATTTGCAAAGGCATGTGAATGCCGTTTTTTTTGAAAAAAAAAAAAAAAAAAAAAAAAGACAAAACTTCCTGTCTTAAAGAATCTCACTTCCGGTTTACTTAATTGGCCATAACTTCGGTTCTAATTAGCGTACAAACAAAAGTAAAGGTGTTTTGGAAAGGCTAAAAGTCTATTCTTTAAAACTAAATAAAAAACAGAAAATCGATTTTTTTTTTGGTCAAAAATGGTCATTTTAAAGTAGCCAGATACCTTAACAGTTTTCTCTTATTTTTTAAGTTATCCAGTCTCTCTAGACTTCGCACACAATGTGTGTCGTGTGGGGGATATTTTTTTTCTTCCAAGTAAAAAATTATTGAAATTATATATATGTATATGTAATCCTACTCATAATTTTTAAACAAAAACGAAATTGTTTTGAACATAAAATATAAAAACACTTAAAAAAACCCTTAAATTCTGCTTAAAATATATATAAATATAAGAAATGTTATGAAGACGCTGTTTAAGTCTTTTAACATTTTTTTTTTTAAACTTATGCCAGGAAAACGTTGGCCTGTTTCCTTCATTAGAGTTATTTCAATTAAACCTTTAAATTAAAAAACTGAAATAAAATAATTTCTACTTATAATTTTAAAATAAAAATGGCAATAGTAAAAATAAATAAATAAAAATAAAAAATAAAAAATAAAAAAGAATAATTAAATATTGTTTTCTAAATAACATTAAATTAAGTTTAAACTGCATAAAAATTTAAGAAACTGTTTGAAACATTAGACTGTTTTTGTGTATTAGCAACTTTTTTTTTTTTTTTTGGTATGAGTTTTGTCTGGCAACAAGTAGCCCCAGCCGACGGGAATCAGTGCGCATATCTTCCCGAGTGAAACTTGATGGGCGCAAGGCAACCTCCCACATTCAGTCGCCCCTATTCTGCTCTGCGCCCTCTTTACCGCCACTTGAATTCCCTCAGGTGCATAGTTGTGAAATTTCCCCTCTGAATTTCTCTATCACCGAAATATGGAAGGGGCGAGCAATCGAAGAACAAACTTTCAAAAACGACGATGCTGCAGCACCCCAGCTATGGCAAGTTTGCCGGATTTTTCTGATTCATACATTGAAGATATTAAGGTGAGAGAGAGTTTTCTAAAAATTATATTTTAATTTAAATGTTCTTTTCAACGGAGTTAAAATTTTGTCCGAAATTTTGAAGTGAAAAGAACACCTTAAAATATATTATTTAGCCAAATTATATTATATATATATATAAATGATAATAAATTATTATTATCATTATTATTATTATTATTATTATATACATATGAATGCATTATGATTAATGGTTTAAATTCACATTTTTGAAATAGTGAAGAATGTACGGTGTTTTACGTAATTATTGAAAAATACTGCATGTCCTTATTTTATTGATAACTTACAAAAACATCTTCGAAAAAGTAAAATAAAACAGTATGTATATATGCAATTTTGTACTATTTTCTAACTAGAAGATTATTATACAAAAAAAAGAGATATTAAAATACCAGAAAATAATATATTATTTATATCTATATCACCTTTTTATGAAAATTATGTTAAATTATAACTGTAATTTCTACTGCGTCTTTACTTTCAAAATTTTCGAAATTTTTTCAAAACAAAATTTTTTGCAACACTTTTCTTCTCTCTCCGAAAAAAAAAAAAGAAAAGAAAAGAAAAAAAAGAAAAAACTGGACATTGTACGTCTTATAGTCTAGTCTAGTATAGTCTAGTACAAACTAAGTAATGTTAGCTTAACAAAAAAAAAAAAAAAAAAAAAAAAGGTTACGGAATTTTTTATGTTAATATATATATATATATAGTGTGATTAATTATTGCAAATACGTAAATGATAGAAAATAATAATAGTAGTAGTAGTAGTAGTAATAATAATAATTGAAAAAGGTTACGGTTATACATAAATATTATTATATGTTATAATTATTTCAAAGATAATTATCATACATATAGACATTTATTTAGAAATTTTTAAATATATTTTCGCGAAAATTTCTCTTTTAATGAAATATGGGAGGGCTGCGCAAATGAAGAACAAACTTTTAAAGTCGCCGATGTTACAGCTTCCTAGCTATGGCAAGTCGGCTGCATTTTTCTGATTTATATATTGAAAAATATAAAAGCGAAAGAGATTTTTATGAAGGTTATACTTAAGTCAGAAATCACATGTGTTTAGAATAGAATTGGAATTTTGTCCCAATTCTTAAAGTAAAAAGAGGAACAATTTAAAAAATTGTATTTAACAAAAATAATAATCATGAAGTATTTTTGATATGCATGACTATATCGTGATTGTCAGTCGTTACGTTTGTTTAAAGAAAGGTAAAAAAAAAAAAAAAAAAAAAAAACCTTTTAAGAATATAAGGGATAAATTTTATAAACGAAGTTCAAAAGCCAATAGACTGCATGAGAGTTCTAGGCATAAGAAAGTGGTTATACATTAATAATTTATAAATTATAAATACATTTAAGTATTTCAAATATAACTACATATTATATATATATATATATATATACATATTTTAAACTGCTAACTACATTATTACTAAAAAAGCCAATTTCTACATGATCGAAATATAAAAACTGGAAACAATTGAAAATACTTCAAAAACATTCATGATGCAGCACTCACACTGTAGAAAATCTGCCCAATTTTTCTGAATCATATACTGAGGAAATTAGGGTGAGAGAGAAATTTTTCTGAAAATTATAGTATAGCTTAAAACTTTGCTAACAATAGAGTCAAAATTTTGACAAAGTTCTTGAAGCATAAAGTGGAGAAAATATTATGTTGATCGCTAAATGTATCTTTTATACGTTTGAATATATCATGAAGTTCGAATATATTCGTTTGAATGTATCATGAAGTCTCTTTTGTAGAAAAATAAAGAATGCGCGGTTTGCTTAAACAATAACTCAAATTGTATACGTGTCCCTTTTAACTGTCAGCATTTCTAAGAAAATATGCATCATATGTGTGTATTACAGTTGTATATAAAAGAATACTGAATAAAAAAAAAGGGAAATTAAAAAACAGTCGGCAGCAAAATTATTGAAGTGCTAGCAATAATTCTTACTTAAAAGATGCGCACCTAATACTGTTTTGTTCAGTAAATATTTGTCGAATCATGATCTTAACCTTTATGCTGTTTATAAAAAAGTAAGTTGATGATAAAAATTAGCCATCAAACTTAAAAAAAGTTAAAAACGTGGATGTGTGCTTCAATAGTTTTACTGCAGCCGACAGTATACGGAATATAAATGCACGTAGCCAAAGTGTCTATATTTAAAACTGTGATAGATTATAATCACACTCCTTGTCTTATGGTGTCCTCATATTTCTTAGTTTTTAGTATCTTGTTTTACAGGTATTTTCAACTCAAATAATAATAATGATAATAATAAAAATAATAATAATATATTTCTACTAAGAAATAAACTAAAGAAAATTCAGAGATTTTTTTTTTTTTCTTTTGGAAAATCAAGAAAAATTTGAAAATAAAGACATAGTATGAACTATAATATTTCAAAACGAAATAGTGTTAGGTTACGAGGAATAAACATTTTGTAAAATTTCTGATATTATCAGTAAAAGTGATAATGACGTCAATTTTTGTGGGATGCATAATTTAACATTTTACAATTTTTTAACGTTCACGTTTAATTAAATGTATTTATTTTTATATCGAAAGAAAATGAACTCGAAATTTTTTTTGGCAACAATTAAATTATATCTAACATTTTAATGGCTATTTTTAAAGCTATTAGTAGGTTATTATTTTCATATTTTAATTAATTAAAAGAAAACTAATCAAATATTCGAAAATCGGGCTTTGAAGTATTGTGTTGTCATCGGTTCCGAGGTATTCTGAAAGTTTCAAATGTCTAGCTAGTAGGGAAGTTAAATGTCGATTGCAAGATTTGTACCGGACAAACAAGAATATAAGTTAATAAAAACATGGTAAAATTAAACCTGTATGAGCAAAAATTTTTGATTAACCTGGCGTCCTAATAGCTATAGAATTATTAAGTATACTTGAGTGTAGTAATAAAAAAACGCAAAAACACATTTCTCATTTCATATACAGTAGAACCGCGGTTATCCGAGCCCCGATTAACCAAGTTCCGGGTTAACCAAGGTAAAAGCCATGCCCCGGAGGCGTATCTCCGAAATGTTGGCGCGTACAGGCGAACCTGGCGAATTTTTGTAGCTCGCGCCAAAACTCTCTCTGCCGCAAAGCAACCCTTCTTTCCACTTCATTCACGATTCGTTAAGGATTCGAGCAATCTTTTTTTTTTTTCCCAAGAGAATAAATTATTAAAAATGTGTCAATGGAGTTTTAGTATCGTAATTCTTAAATAATATATTTAATGCAAAAATTTATTAGAAATCCTCCACCCTTTAAATTTAATTTAGCAAGATTAATGAAGAAATAAAATTGTAATATTCTAATTTTAAAGCTTTTAAAATTGTTCTTGAAATACATTTATTTATTTATTTTACTTTCTCTTACCAACGTATATGGTAGAGAAAGTATTGTTTTGGGGTCAAATTTTCGAAATTGAATTTTTGTTATATATACACGTTTTGAGGCTCCCTGAATCATAATTGTTAAAAATGTGTCAATGGAGTCTTTGTATCGTTAATTTTAGATAATATAATTTAATACCAAAATTTATTAGAAAACCCTTTAAATTTATTTTATCAAGATTAATGAAGAAGTATATTTGTAATATTATGATTTTAAAGCTTTTAAAATTATCCTTGAAATACATTTATTTTATTTTATTTTATTCTGTTTTATTATTATTTTTATTATTATTGTTATTTACTTTCTCTTCGTCAAATAAAATTGTTTCTAAACCTATTTTAGATTATTTGAAAAGTACATGAAACTTTACATTCTTACGCTACTGATCTTAAGATTTAATGTGCAATCTGTCATTATAATATTGAAATGCAGGGTAAAAAAGAAAGTCGTGTGAATAACACACCAGATTATCATTATTATGATCATTATTTAGTTTATTTTACCCATATATTGTAAGAAAAGTTTTATTTTTGATTCATATTTTCGAAATTGAGTTTTTGCTACATTTTCTTAAATATCCTGAAACAAAAAATTAGGTTTTTAGCGGTTGCCTGAATGTGTCTGTGTGTTTGTTATCACCATACCTCAAGAATAGATATTGGGACTCGGATGAAATATTAAGTTATTCTTGTACAGTGACTAAGAAGTGAATTTTCTGGTAAATACAATTTAATATTTTTTATGAAACAAAATAAAATAAATTGAACTTATATTTTATGTGCATGAAAGAATGTTTCGTATACAATGTAGAATGTATATCCTTTATTAGAAGTTTACACAGAACCCCACAAAAGAATTCAGATATATTCCTACAATGGAATTGCTGAAAGGTCATTTCATGTCGTGCTATGTGTTTTAAATTCTGTGCTAAATTAGTACACTATATTGTGTTTGTAAAATTTATAGTAAATATACAGGGCTACCCCAAATTAAATGAAAGCATTTCTTTTTATAAATAAAAATCAATGTAATAAATGCAATTAAAGTTTAATTAATTTAAAATTATTCTCTTATTCTAATTTGCTTTATCTTATCCGTAAAAGGTCGCGAAAGTATTGTTTTCGGATCAAGTTTTCGAAATTGAATTTTTGTTACATTTATATGTTTTGAGGTTTCCTGAATCCAAAAATTATGTTTTTAGTGGTTGGTTTATGTGACTTGTCTGTGTGTATTATAGATATTGAGTTTGTAAAATGGGTGCATCAGTTTTTAAATATCATTTATGTTATTGATAAGGACAATATTGCTTTGGAACAATGTAAGTTGTAAACTTCGCATGTTATTCAAAATTTACTTTTTCTTTTTAACATGGCAAAATAGAGCAAAATTTCGTTTAAACGTCCATTATGCCAATATTTTGTCGTAAACATGTCAGATTAATATTTTAAAATATATTTTTTAATACACTTCATTAAATATGAACATTTTAATTTGAAACTTTAGTAATTAAAAATTGTGTTTCCTTCATTTGACAAATTAGGCCAATACTTCCCACGAACTTGCAATATGGGGATCAGTTGTGTTGGAAATTAATGTGCGAAAACAATCCTAATAAAATTAGTCATTTAATTACGATAAGTCAAATGTATTTAATCGGATAGAGGGTAGCCTATGAGGTGCGGCATTTCAGTCTGCGACTGTGTTGAGTGTTCTATCATACTCATTCCTTTTAATATGAATACATTTCGCTCTCAATAGAAATTAGTAACAATAAATATAGGATGAGAATGGTTTTGCGCATCATTATTACTTTGATTTGTATAACATATTAAGTTAGATTGTTTATGATTACTGAAAAACAAATAGAATAACATTAATAAAATGTTTAACGTTTTATATTATAACTTTGTATGTTGGGGTTGGGGGGGGGGTAAAGAATGAGAAATGGACATGTCCGAGGAGGAAATTATACGTAGAAAATTTTATGAATTTCAACCATAAAATTTAACACGAAATATCTATTTTATTATGATTAAGATGTTCTTTAACAATACATAATAGATAAATATAAGGTGATAATTTATGAAAATTCAAGCACTGCATCGTAAGAGAAATATTTTATAAAGTCGTACATTTTAAAAATTTAAATACAAAATGATAATAATAATAGTTGAAATGTAAAATGGCGTACTACTGATTTGGACTTATAAACATTCTTCATGCATTTTACTAAGAATTTGTAATTTGTTTGAACAATTTTTACAAACTATTTGGCCTTATACATGAAATCGGATCTCAATGCTAATATATTAACATTATTATTATCTACTTCTCTATTCGGAAAACTATTTCTTAATTTCAAGATGTGTTTCGTTTTGCGATTTAAGTCCTACATTAATCATCATCAGAAAAAAAAATAATAAAAGAAAAAAGAAAGAAAGAAAAACGCCGGATATTTATTTATACAGGTTAAGCGGCGTGAAGTTTCTCTTTGCATTTCCAGATTTGGTGAAAATGAATGCGAAAAATTGTGAATTTGTTCTGCGCGCGCCAACATTTCGGAGATACGCGCCCCCGGAGTAGACCAATGACCCAGACAACTTTGACAATTTTTACCATACATCGCCCTATTTTATAATTTATATATGTATGTGTACTTCATTGCATTTTTAACTGGACTACATTTAAATATATAATATATGTATTATTTTACTTCATTGACTACGTTTTCATATATTTTAAAGTTTGCTGTGTGTTTCTCCTCCGATTTACGTCAGAGTCCGCGTTATCCAAATTTTCGATTATCCGTGATGCTCTCGGTCCACATTACCTCGGAAAAGCGAGTCTCTACTATATTTTATATTGATTTATTTGCAGGTTCAATTAATTAAATACTCTGATATTTTTACTTTCTTCTATATGTAATATAGAGAAAGCATTGGATTCGTGAAAATTTTCGACCTCCGTTTTTTGATGGATTTACACGTTTTGGGATGTCCTGAACTCGAACTGATAGTTTTTAGAAAATGTCTCTGTGTGTGTGTGTATCACGAATTTTGTGTCCACTGTATCTCACGAACCAATGAATGAAATTTAACCAAACTTGGTATATAGTTGGACCCTGACATAAATTGGTACTGATTAGATTTGGGGATCAATCGCTCAACAGGTGGCGCTGTGATCGTATTTTTTCTAAATGTTTAATGGCAGTATAGGACAAAATTTCGTATAAATGTATATAATGACTGTTATTCTAAACTTACGATTGTAAAATTAATATGAATTATTGATAATAGTAGTAGTTAACCAGGAAAAAATTTTTGTGCATGTGGGGGCATCGCTTCCTCCCCTGGGGGGAAGTACCCCCCACCCCCCCCGGGGGCGGGTAAATTTTCAAGATGGGTATCTTTCGAAAGGTCTCGTCAATATCTTTAAAACGAATGGTTGAACTATAAATGTGTGATAATTTAAAACAATGTTATCGATTTTATTTACTTTTAACGAAAAAAAAAAACTATCGTAATTTTTTTTTAAAGTATTTTTACTGAGTAAATTTGTATAGGAAAATATAGAATAAAGTCTTGTGGTGGCCGCAACATACTAGTTTCTCTTGGTTTTATCGTCTGCAATCTAATGTGAATGTATAAGTATTTAGTAAAATTAAACATGTTAATAATCAATATAAGGAAACTTAAATAAATAAATAAATATCATTTACATTTCATGAACGACTGTATATCACGGTATTTCTTCATGGTTTTAATTTGGCGAAAATAGTCGCCAATAAAAGTAATCAGCGACGCGGGTAAAGCCTGTTAGTTTTATGATAAAATTCAGATATTTTTATTTTCATTAATTATTTAGCGATATTAATAGTCTATAAAGTATTCAGTCTCTACTTTCAGGCACATTGAATATTGGTCCACTGTGGTCCATGAATAGGAAATGAAAAACATTATTAAAATTACGGGTTTATCTTTAAAATTATTGGTTTATAAACTATACATTCTATAAATACGCAAATATTTTATAAGAATATAAAAAAAAAAAACCTCCATTTTAATAGTCTAGTATAACTTTTCAGTGTTATAGTCAACGGTCCAATATTGTTAAAATTATTATTAAAAAAAAAAAAAAAAAAAAAAATGCCCGTTTCCGATAAAAAAAAAAAAAAAAAATCGCACAATAAACCTATTTTAGCTTTTCTCTATGGGATTTTTGCCTTTATGCACTCAGTGTCACAATAACTTCTATGAGTCTTCATATGAGTTGGAGACGTTGGATTTTAGAATGTTTAAAGGGGGGGGGGCAGTCCACCGTATCCTTGCGCCCACTGTGCTCCAGTCTCCTGTCCTATTATTGGAATGAAACAAATTATTTTAAATATTATTATAAAAAACGTACAATATTAATAGTAAGAAAATAAAGACTAAAGCAACAACGAAAAATCATGTGGTGCGCATTGATTATTACACTTTCCAATTGTACTTACTTGTTGCACCGTTTAACCTTCAGTGATCTTTGACTATGTTATCGCACAATGGACAGATAGAAGGACAGAAAGGCAGCCATATAGACTAATTTAATTAATAATCACGCTTAAATATTGTTAGAAATTGTTAAAAATGCACAATCAGAAATGCAATTCCAGCAATTTATAATTGTAACCCTAAATGCATTTGAATATTTTAGTGTAGTCGAGTAAATCTGAACGCTAAGTATATCATATTCTATAGAAAACATTATTTCAGCATATTAATAACAAACGTCAATTTCATTATGATTTTTGCAGTAGAAAGCTACTTAAATGTAATTTAATACCTCCTAAAATGTAATGCACTGGTATTCGTTTGGGTGTCCCTTTACAGAAATTTGTTGTCCAGAGTCTGTTAATGCCATTTTAAATAGGTAACATTCCATAGTGAATTTGAATAACATATATCATTTTAAAGAAATTCTGAAAATATTTATGGATGCTGAAGTGGGCAGACGAACAGATAGACAGATGGACAGTCAGGATGACAGTTAAACTAATTCAAATCATATTCATTCTTAAAAGTTGTTAGAAAGAGTTACAAACACTTAATGTAAACGAAAATGCAATACCAGCAGAATTCCAATAATAGCCCTTAATGTAACTGAATACTTTTGTGTGACCCTGTAAATCTTTATGCTAATCGTATTATATTTTATAGAAAACACTCTTTTGTGCATACGAATAACATATTTCAATTTCTTTGAGATTTGTGCAAAGTCAAGTTATTAAAATATGGTTTATAGAAATATGTGTCATAGAACACAAAATTTTGGAATACTTTGAGATGTTCTTGTACATAAACCAGCGGTAGTATGTACTCCATACATTTCCATAGTATGTACCTACATTTTCCATAGGGAACATTTGACAGTTAACTTAAATAACATATTTCAATTTCATTAAGATATGTACAAAATAAAGGTATTAAAACATGGTGTATAGAAATACCTCGCATAGACGTAATGCTTTGGAATATTTTCGTTTTCAATAGGGAACGTTCGATAGTTTATTTGAATAACATATATCAGTTTCAAGAAATTTTATTAATATTTACCGGAATCAGAGATCGAACAGACAGACAGACAAACTGTAGTCATAAACACGTTTCAAATTTGTTGGAAAGCGTTACAAAAGAGTGATAGAGAAAACAGAAAACATATTAAGATTACAATTAACAACAACATATGGTAAAAAAATAAATATTTCTAAGGTATTCATCATTTCTAAATTTACTAATTTCAGAAATAATGTCTTTATCCCTTTTAAAGATATCACTCCTAAAATTACTAAATTAAAGAAAAAAGTAATAAAGAGTACTTAGACACGTGATTAAACAATAAACATACAGCTGATGTGTTTTAAACAGCACCGGTGTTTTTATCATAATGGGGGAAACAAATGATGAAACAGGTTTATTAGACTTTGAATAGCTTTTATCAATAATGTATATCGTAATTTTATAGTATTTTATGACATAATCTGAATAATTATTTTAATGACGATTACAGTTAACTGAAATCAGGAAATTAAAATTAAAATCACAGTTATATCCAAATTCTAAAAGTATTAATTTACAGACTTTGCTTTAATATCCTGTTAAGATGAAATATGAAATAATAAAAATGATTAAAAATGATTAAAATGATTAAAATTTTAATTCAAATATGTTGTCAGATTTTCGCGGGATGTTTCGGGCAATGTTACGTATGTTGTTAAATTTTTTACTTTCTCTTACCCATAGCGTCGAGTATTCTTTTAGGGCCAAATTTTCGAACGTGAGTTTTTGTTATATTTACATGTTCTGAGGTCCCCTGAATACGAAAGTCATGTTTTTAGTCTTGTTTTGTTAGTCATGTTGTGTGTCTGTCTGTGCGGATGTCTGTTATCAGCATATCTCAAGAACAAATAGTATCAGAAATTCCAAACTCGGTATTCTAAATGTGTATCATATAGGGATGCTACAGTAAGCTTTTTGTTGAGATAAAGCAAATGGTTCGTGTACAGGGACACTCAAAAGTATTCAAATACATTACATCTATGGGGGAAATTGTAGGTAAGTAGAGTTTAACATCTATAGACTGCACTAAACCAAATGATACGAATATATATTTTTTGTAATAGAGATAGTCAACTGGGAAAAATACTTTTGTGTATGTAGGAGCCTCGCCTCCACCCCCTGGGGGGGGGGGAGTCCCTCTCGAAAGGAGTAAATTTTCATGATGGGTATCTTTCAAAAGAGCTCGCCAATACCTTTAAAACGAATGGTTGAATCATCGATATGCTATAATTTAAAATAAAGTTATCGATTTTTTTTTTTTTCATTTATAACCAAAAAAAGTTTTTTTTTTTTTTTTTTTTTTTTTTTTAATGTGATATTGAGAATAAATTCAACTTTTTTTTGGATATTTAGTGTTATACTACTTCTCTAATATGGAAATCGTCTGTATTATCATAAAATAAATTTTTTTAAATAATAATTTTAATAAATTTTTTTTTTAAACAGAATTATTTTTTAATGACCGAATTAAATTCTATATAAATGTAGGTGCATTAATGAAACAGGGGGGAGGGCGGCAGCCCCCTACCACAGTAATTATCACATTACTTACAACTAATTATCATATAAAACTATTCCTAAGCTTAATTTGAATTGTTTAACACAGGTTTACATAACAGTACTCGTTATCTTACCTCTTAATCTCCAACCTGTATTTATAGTATTCAATTTCAGGGTAAGAGAAAGTCGTGTGAGTGACACACCAGATTATTCTTATTATAAAGTAAAATTACAAAAAATAAAATAAAATGAAATAAAAATAAAAATAAAAACATACGTTAAGGAATTTGTATTGATCACATTTACGGGTCATTGTCTAAATTTTTATTCTTCTATTCCTAATTCTCACAAAGTTGCCGTTATTCACATTTTGTTTGGTTATGCAGTAATGAAACATTTTTTAAGTTGAAAATTAAAATAATTTTTCAGGATTTAATAAGTAATTTAATAATATTAGAGATGATTATCCTCTTAGCTGGTTAAAATACATTTATCGTGAAAAGATTATTTGCTTCCCCTCTTTTTTTGTTCCCTTTTACAATTCGCCGCTTTCTTCCTTTGCAGAGGAAATATTCTGTGTTAAAAAAGTTATATTTCTATGGTATATTTCGGTTTTTTCCCCGGAACACTATTGGTAAATTACTTAAAACCTCATAATATTTATACTGCTTTCCGTTCCATTGGTCAATTTAAAAACATTCTTTTTAATTTTAAACGTAAATTTTTTCCTATTAGATCTAACTGGTGTAGTATATCTAATTCCTTGTAGAAATTGTAATTACGTCTCTATTAGAGAAACTATCCTTATGGCTAGAATTAGATAGCAAGAACACAGACGATCGTTTAAAAATTGTGAACAACGTTCTAGAATTGTCATTCTTTCAATTGAAACCGCTAATATTCTGGATTTTAAAAATATAAAAATTTTAAACTCTAAATAATAATTATAATTTTCGTATTTTCCTTGAAGATTGGCATACTGTCAACCAACTAAACACACTCAATGAGGCATGCGTTTTGCCACCACAGCATTCAGTTTTACTGCAATAAATTCTTTGAGTGTATGTGTAAGTTTATAAAAATGTTGTTTTAATACTAATAATGAAGTTCGAGCGAATTCCGGAACATCTATTTATATTTTTAATTGTTTTTATATGTGTATATTAATTAAATTATTTATCGCATAATCAAGAAGTTTTTTATTTTTATATAGATTATAATTTATATGAATTCTTTCTGGAGTTCTGGTATACCAAACGGTAGAAATATTTACACTGCTTTCAATAGGAAAAAAGAAGCTTTAACAATTTGTATTAATAATAAGAATTTAAACTAGTATCTGGACATACAGATAGACAAACAGATGAGTTATAGTCACTAACGCTTTGCAACTTTATTAAGAAGTTTTAGGAACTTGGAATTCTCAAGTTGATTAGTGATAATTAAAGAGTAAGAAATTTTTGAAATAGAGTTATGGTGATGCTGACGATGTTTTTATAACTTTTGTATACTTATTCATGTATTCTAGCCGCTGCCCGTTGAGCATCTGCAAAGTACATATCGTGTCACCGTTCGCCAGTTTTTTCTCGTCTTTTATCAGCTCTTCTTTGAGAAAGGTTTCTCGCGTTTCTCACTGTTCCTGTTTTCTTGAATTTATCAAACCAGTGGCAATTGAAGAGACACTTGTTGTTGTTTACCTTATAACCTTCTTTGTATTGCACCTCTTTTCTACAATAGAAGTCTTTTCATAAGAAACACACTTTTTTTGAGGCATTACAGTTATACTTATGTATAGCTTGTAAGGATAGGTTTTAGATATTTATATGGCTGTTAAATTTAGGAATTAAAACTATTTAAATGTTGAATTCGGAAAAAAGAAACCTCATGGAATAATTAAATAATAATAATAATAAAGATAAACCCTATGACTATTTTTGTTTTCTAAGTAATAGATAGAAAATTCTGTACAAAAGAGAATTTAATTTAGTACGACAGGTCTTATTTTAATCTATTCTTCCATGTAAAGGCATACAGTAATTGTATTTTATCCCCTGGCATCAGTTACTAAATTCATTTATTAAAACTTTCTTCGATATAGCCATAGCACGCAATTTTTATTTTTCTTGCCATTTTGTTGTTTTTATTTTTGTTGTAATTTTGCGATGATTTAAAAGGGCTATCGCATTTGCATAAGTAAAGATCTTAGCAAGAAATGTCCGAGCTACTTAGGGGCCAAATTTCAAATTTTGTCAATGGGTTCTATATTGAAGCTATTCCATTTCTTTAGCAGGATTTTTCTCCACTTTATTTTAAATATTTAAAAAATATGTTCCCATTTTTATTTTTCTTGGCTTAAAAATAAATATATTTATTTATTTATTTAATTTTGGCCCCAATTTGTTTTATTCTTTTCAATAATTTTAAACTTAAAGTGGCGTTTTTATTTAATATCTTTTAAACCAATTCTCTGATTGAACTAAAAAAAAATCCCTTTTTGACAAGCTTAAAGTCAAAGGTAGATAGATCCCTTTACGTTAATGTTACAAAAGTAAAGAAATATTACATATGCATTAACACATACTTAGTCAATGGCTTTGTTCCCACACACTGCATTATTTACGTCGCTATTCTGTTTTCAAGAAATTTAATTTTAACTACAAAAGGGTTTTATTCATTCTACTTAAAATTTTAGGCTAGATTTATTGGTCAGTAAATGTTTCAATGTTTTAAAATTCAAGCTCATAATCATTCAACAGATAGAAGTTATAAAGATATACAATCCCAGAAATGGTGAATCCGGGAGGAGGCTATTGGGCTACATCCCCCTCCCCACTCAAGCTGAATCAAAATTATAAATTTTATTTAAAATCTATATAACTGTAGGTTCAATATCTGACTTTTAAAGAAAAAATAATAGAAACATGAAAGTGCACTTGTGACATTTACTATGGTCAAGCACTGGTGAGTCTGGCGTGGTCAACTCAAATACAGTTAAGTTGTAGCAATTTTTGGATAATTATTTCATCGTAATTTTTATTGAATTATTGAAAGTTTTGAATTGTGTTTTTGTGATTCTTATTGTCAGATGAGTAAAAATTGTAAAGCGAAACTGTTTTGGTTCACATAAGCTGGAATATTAACATTAACATTAGTTTACATAGAACCGTTTGGGCACCACTAAATTTCAATGTTAATTGTTTCGAATTTAGCAAATTGTATAATCTGGCGAGTTTTTGGTGACAAACTTGCGACTTAGCAATGAAATTTGTGATTTGGCGGCAAAATTTGATAATTAATGACGAAATTTTGGACTTGGCGACGAAATTCGTTATTTGACAACAAAATTTGCGCAGAATGGCAGTTTTGGAGAATGGCAGTTTTGGCGTCATTATATTTTTTTCCCACGCGAAAACCTCATATCTCTTCACAGACCAATATCTTGTTTCCACAAGATAAAAAGTCAAAGGAAGCTGTAACGTATTACTCTCAATTTCAATAGTAAATTTAAAATTATTGCCTGAACCGGCATTCTAAACTATTCAACACGAGCGATGTCTGTATTAAGAGTAACGTATTATTTTAATTTTATATTTTTAAATGACTAATTAAAACGGTTAACATGGTTTTTATATCTTCAGTGATCTTTGTTATTATCGTTTGCCCGTGACGTAAGCATCAGATTATAAATTTAAGCAATTAAAGCTACAGAAAATGTCATCACAATTGACGAAAAATCACTTTTTAACATGTAAGCAATTGAATCTATCGAAAGAGTTTAAATACAAAAATTGTTCTTTAGGGTAAGGCGGCAATTCTCCTGATTTGAAGTTCTTTCCTATTTTCAATATTAAAGAAATTATAGGCAAATGAAAATTCCCCCCCCCCCCCTTTGAGCTGGATGTCCCATCTACGAACTCGGTCGAGAGTTTTACTGTCCTGACATCATATCCCGAGCTGGGTAAATTTAAATAACTAGGGGGCTCCGCTCACCAACCCCCGAGGAAGGCTTTCCCTCACCCGGACTTGCTTCGCTCATTAACCCCTGCTGGATTTTGCCCGACTATTCGCAACTTTGCCTTTCATTGAATTGGAATATTAATAATACATAACACAAAAGAAAAGTTGAACAATATTATAGAAATCCACCATATATGGTATCACATTGAAATACACAATATTTAATATTATATTGTTTAAAATATGTGAAAAATCTGTCTTAACGTTCGACAGTTTAATAACAATTTGCCATTATTTTGAGAGAAAACATATGTTAAACAGCTAGACACACAAAATAAACAACGACAGCACTGTTTAGAACAGAGAGAAATTCTTATCTAAACGATTTAGCGCTACAGCTTTGGTATACGTTCCACTTGTTACATTTTTGTCATTGTTGGACGATGAATTTTTCGGGTATTATTGCTTGATTAAAGAAATTATGAACTTATTTTTTCTAATGCCTTTGTTTTTTACTATTAAATTTTTACTTTCCGAACACTATAGTGAGGAAAGTATTGTAATCATGTCAAAAATCCGAATTCGAGATTTTGATGTTTCTATACGTTTTGAGGTCCCCTGAGTCCGTTTTCACTATTTTTACGATGATGTATGTATGTGTGTGTGTATGTGTGTATGTGTGTATGTGTGTATGTGTGTATGTCTGTGGGTGAACACGCTAGCGTCTAAACGCTTCGTTCGATTAACCTGAAAGTTGGTACGCATATTGTAAGTCACCATAGTACGAACCCTATAGATTTTGGTGAATCTAGCACTTATAGTTTTTTTACAGGGACACAAAGAAAAATTCTTTATCATTATGGCCTATGGGAGCAAAATCTTAAAAGTGCGATAGCATCTAAACGCCTTATTCAATTGAGCAAAAATTTTATACACATATTATAGATCACAAATACTCAATCTGTATAGATTTTGGAGAATCTAGCACTTATAGTTTTTTTACAGGGACACAAAGAAAAATTCTTTATCATTATGCCTATGGGGCCAAATTTTTAAAAATGTGATAGTGTCTAAACGCCTTATTAATCCGAGCAAAAAAATTGTACACATGTTATAGATCACAGTTGAACTAACTGTATAGATTTTGGGGAATCTAGCGCTTACAGTTTTTTTACAGGGACACAAAGAAAAATTCTTTATCATTATGGCCTATGGGACTAAATTTTTAAAAGTACGATAGTATCTAAACGCCTTATTGAATTCAGCTGAAAATTTATATGAGTATAATAAATCACTGTTGCACTAACTATAAGCATTTTGGTGAATCTAACATTTATAGGTTTTTACAGGGACACAACGAAAACTTCTTTGTCATTATGATCTATGGGCTCAAAGTTCAGTAGCGTTTAATAAAACAACGTGTAATAGATGGAGAAAAATACTCAAACACTCTATTATGGTTTTCTCTCTTTTGTTTGTTTAACAACTACTCTTTCTTTACTTTATCTACAAAACTGTTAATTACTCAATGTTCGGAAAGTCGAGTGGAGTCACTCCAGATTTTTTTTAGTTAATTTAGGGCAATATGTAACACTCTGCATTTATTTCTAATGTACAACAAGGTTTAAAATTGTGCTTACAACAGTAAAGATGCAACTTTTTAAAGTGCATTTTTCCTAGAATATGATTTAGTCAGATACATTGTAAACAAATATCTTATGTGATTAATGCAATTATTTTAAACATTTCATTAGTAGTAGTACGACAGGTCAATTTCTTTCAGATAGCGATTTTGCATTGTCGCCATGAATTTGCCAAGATGCCCGTCAATATCTGATTTTACCATTTCTTAAACTATATTAAATACTAAGTTAAATCGGGGGGGGGGGGGATCACACTTTTTGAAACCTACTGATAAGCGAAAAATTCATCCTTGATTATATTGTAAAAACGAATTGCCGATTTGGAGTATTCAAGATAGACCATCACCATTCATAAATTGGATGGCTTTTGAATGTTTGTTGACAATATTTTCTGAATAAATATTCATGATGGTTCCTGAATACTTGCTGGCAATATATTCTGAATAATTATTATTGTTGGCGATATCTACTGGTATATATTGAACATGACATCTTAATAGTTGTTGGCGATATCTCCTGAACTTGTGTTAATGATTGGCTTCTAAATATTTGTTGGCTACAACTTCTGGATGTGTACTGGTTACACCTTGATTTTTTTTTACATATATATTATATAATATTGAATTTAGAAAATAAAAAATGCGAGTGGAGAATGAAATATAATGATATTAGATAATATAATTTAATTTAATTTATAGAGACATCAAAGGTACAGGAAAAACTACTTTAGCCATTTTCTTTCTAATAGTACGGATAATATTTTACCTGGAGATATTTTGTATATTTAGCTCAAATAAAAAATGTTCTTCTTTTTTTCTCTCTTGAATTAAGTTAAAAAATATTTAAAATAAAATTGAAAAAAAAAAAAAAAAAAAAAAAAAAAAAAAAAAAAAAAATGTGCTAAAGCAATGGAACAGTTTAACCTCTTGGCGAAATTTTAAATTTTGCACCGAAGTAGCTTAGACTTTTCCCACAAAAATCTTGACATGCATAACTGAGATAGATAATTTAAGTCATCGTCGAAATAAATGAAAAATTTAAAATCTGGCAGTGAGGTCCTGTATTAGGTGTAACTAAAATATTTTAGCAATTCCATTCCATTACATGGAAAAATAGACAAAAAAAAAAAAAGTCCTGTTGTATTAAATTAAATTCTGTTTTCTGCAAAGTTTTACATCAATGCTTAAAAAACAAAAATAGGTTGTGAATTTTATTATTATTATTGCACTATTTTATAATTTTTCTCGGTACTTACGTATTAACTCCACCGCAGCAGAAGTTGCGCTAATGCGCCAATAAAGAGTAATCTTGTTGTTCGCACACAAGAGACATAAGGGGACAGCGAGACATCTTTTGGAATCTTATTTATCAGAGTGAACATCTATAGTATCTCCCCACAACTGAATTTGGCGATTTATATTTGGCGATTATGACTAAATCATAAATCTAAAAATCATAAATGATAAAATCATAAGCTAAATCGTAAATCATAAGCTAAATCATAAAATCATAAATCCAAAATAAGCAGCATGCAGGCTGCCATATTATATCTCAAAGAGTCCAGAACGACATCGTTATCGTTCAAAACGGCGCCAAAGAAAAATCGCTAAATTCAGTTGTGGGGAGATACTATAGTTGTACCTAGCTGCGGTGGCGTTAATACGTAAGTACCTTTTTCTCTGTATTTAATGCATGGCTAGAGTTAAAATGGCTATTGTGGTTGCGTAAATGAATTCCTTGGCGAAAAACGTACGAGTTTCTTCATTTCTAAATTTTAAAAATAGCTAAATTGGTCATAGTAAAGATCCATCATTTTAAATATATTTTGAGTGAAAAAACTAAATCTTTATATAAAGTAATCTATGTTGTTGTCTCGTAAATTTCATTAAAAAAAATTTTGGGCTTAACTTCTAAATTTATACCAATCGTTGTTTAACATAATTATTATATTCATTACTAAATCTTTTTCGCCTAACGTTAAAATATAAACTAATAATATAAACTAAACTAATAGTATAAACTTAACTAATAATATAAAATAAAATAAAAATATAAACCAATTTTCATTTCATTTTTATTAAATTTTAACTTAATGTTTTTAAAATATCGGTTATTTTCATGTTTTGTTATTCTAAATAATTTTTTTCTTCTCTCGAGCATTTCAAAGATGCTAATATTTCAATTTTTTTATTTACACCATTGATCACATTTTAATTTTCCTGAGGAAAGTGACGTCAGAGACACTGAAAAAAACGTCATAAGAGAAACTTTTCCCTCCGGTGGCAAATAGAGTACCTTCATAAACCCGACGTTTTTCTTAATAACTTCGTTAATTAAAATGATAGAAATTTCTAAGCAGCTGAAATGCCTTCCTTGAAGCAGTCGGAATACACTGATACCTCCCATGATGCAGAGCACTTTGCCCTCCGCGAGAAGATGCTGTCGCAGACAAAAAAAATTGACGCCAGGGACAGTTACTTTTTTTAATATATAGAGAAAAATACTCCAGTTATCGTGTTCAGAACTTAACATGGGAAAAAGCGTTATAAATAAATACATATATATATATATATATATAAACTTTTGAACGGAGGGTGGTTTTCGGTTCAAGGGGTCATGATCGGTGAAGATATGAAGAAATTTTTCAGAAGTCGTGTCATGAGAACCATTGCAATTGGTAGATTTCCTATAAGGAATCTACCTAATAAGGCGTTAGCTAGATTTCCTATAAGGAATCTACCTAATACGGCGTTAGCTAGATTTTGTCCTGATTAATAAATGCACCAATATTTGATAAAATTAAATAATCCAAATTAAAGACCTGGACAGATACAATGACAAACTTTCAGCTTTATACGTATATTTAAATAAAAACAAAAATGTTTGCGCAGTCAGGTAATATGATAGATGAAAGAAATTGGTAACGAAGACAAAATCGCTGTCTGAGAAAAATAGTACGACTTGTCGTACTAAAAAAAAAAAAAAAAGAGTAAAATAAACAAGCTCTAAATAATCATTAAATAAACAATAATCCCTAAATAACAATAACTAAATAAAGAATCTTGATAAAATATCGAAACTATAGTTATTTGAAATGAATGTGTAAACTTAAAAGAATTATATAAAACGCACATACACTATCAATAGACACACACAAAAAAAATTTGATTTTACTGCAGAAAAAAAATAAAAAAATAAAATAAAAATAAAATAAAAAATAAAATTTTATATGTATGTTTACTCGTTCTTTTATTTATTTAATTTTTGACAGAATTATTTAAACGTGAATAATAATTTGAAAGAAAACATTTGTCAATATGTTTAACGATTTCACAGCTGTAATAACGTCAATTTCATTTTATTTCAACTTCATTACTTACATATAAATAAATATATTTCTTTTTCTTAAAGAAAAAAAGTGCAAAGAGTTTTTCTTTCTTTCTTTTCTTAGGAAATAGCTTAATATGTATATGTAGTATATATATATATGTAATCCTTTCGATAGTAGAAGCAAAGAATGAGAACGAAGAATAGTTAGTCAAACAATTCACCAAAGAGACATACACACGCCAAACAAAGCAAGAAGATTTCCCAAATTGATTCATTTATCAAGTTTAACAATAGCACTGACGCCAATCCACTGTACAACAAACAATACCTGTTGAAAACTGAAATAGGACCGTGTAATTAGACTCTGATGAAAAGAAGGTTGACTCTAGAACAATATTTCAAGGTGAACAATATATATATATTACTTTTAAAGCAAATATAGGTTTTTATTTAATATCTTTTGAATCAGTGATCCGATTAGACTGAAAAATACGTTAGCTAGATTTTGACCTGATTAATAAGTATATTAAATTTCATAGTGATCAATTAAATGGCGAACTAAAAATCCGAAACTAAAAAAAAAAATAATAATAATAAAAAAAAAAAAAAAAAAAAAAAAAATACGTGTGGCACTCGAGGACTGCCGCGGTAAAGCTATTGCATAGCATTTTTTATCAACTTATGCAATTATAATTATTTATTTATTTTATTTATGCAGTATTTTTTTTCTTTGATATTAATTCAAGTTTTTTCTTTGATATTAATTCAAGTTACACTTTTTGAGCGTGGTGACCGATAAGAAAAGAATTTTTTTTCTTTTATTGAATAAATGAGAATATATCCGCAATGAGAATATATCAAAAATATCCGCAATCGATTTGTAGGTATCGAAAACCTCGATGTACCAAATTTGAATGATCTAACTCTATTTTTTGAGAAAAGGTATTTTAATAGGTTTTTAAAGGCCTGCAAGTCGAATGGGGATATTTAAGTTTTTTCTTTGATATAATTTCAAGTTACACTTTTTGAGCGTGGTGACCGATATAAAAAAAATTTTAATAGAGAAAAGGTATTTAATTGGTTTTAAAGGCCTGCAAGTCGAATGGGGCCATTCAAGTTTTTTCTTTGATATTAATGAATAAGATAACAATAATGATAAGATAACAATAATGATAAGAAAACAAATTTTAATAGAGAAGAGGTATTTTAATAGGTTTTAAAGGCCTGCAAGTCGAATGGGGATATTCAATTTTTTTCTTTGATATTAATTCAAGTTACACTTTTTGAGCGTGGTGACCGATAAGAAAACAAATTTTAATAGAGAAAAGGTATTTAATAGGTTTTAAAGGCCTGCAAGTCGAATGGGGATATTCAAGTTTTTTCTTTGATATTAATTCAAGTTACACTTTTTGAGCGTGGTGACCGATATAAAACAAATTTTAATAGAGAAAAGGTATTTAATAGGTTTTAAAGGCCTGCAAGTCGAATGGGGATATTCAAGGTTTTTCTTTGATATTAATGAATAAGATAACAATAATGATAAGATAACAATAATGATAAGAAAACAAATTTCAATAGAGAAAAGGTATTTTAATAGGTTTTAAAGGCCTGCAAGTCGAATGGGGATATTCAAGGTTTTTCTTTGATATTAATGAATAAGATAACAATAATGATAAGATAACAATAATGATAAGAAAACAAATTTCAATAGAGAAAAGGTATTTTAATAGGTTTTAAAGGCCTGCAAGTCGAATGGGGATATTAAAGTTTTTTCTTTGATATTAATTCAAGTTACACTTTTTGAGCGTGGTGACCGATAAGAAAACAAATTTTAATAGAGAAAAGGTATTTAATAGGTTTTAAAGGCCTGCAAGTCGAATGGGGATATTCAAGGTTTTTCTTTGATATTAATGAATAAGATAACAATAATGATAAGATAACAATAATGATAAGAAAACAAATTTTAATAGAGAAAAGGTATTTTAATAGGTTTTAAAGGCCTGCAAGTCGAATGGGGATATTCAAGGTTTTTCTTTGATATTAATGAATAAGATAACAATAATGATAAGATAACAATAATGATAAGAAAACAAATTTCAATAGAGAAAAGGTATTTTAATAGGTTTTAAAGGCCTGCAAGTCGAATGGGGATATTAAAGTTTTTTCTTTGATATTAATTCAAGTTACACTTTTTGAGCGTGGTGACCGATAAGAAAACAAATTTTAATAGAGAAAACGTATTTAATAGGTTTTAAAGGCCTGCAAGTTGAATGGGGATATTCAAGTTTTTTCTTTGATATTAATGAATAAGATAACAATAATGATAAGATAACAATAATGATAAGAAAACAAATTTTAATAGAGAAAAGGTATTTTAATAGGTTTTAAAGGCCTGCAAGTCGAATGGGGATATTCAAGTTTTTTCTTCGATATTAAATCAAGTTACACTTTTTGAGCGTGGTGACCGATAAGAAAACGAATTTTAATAGAGAAAAGGTATTTAATAGGTTTTAGAGGCCTGCAAGTCGAATGGGGATATTCAAGTTTTTTTCTTTGATATTAATTCAAGTTACACTTTTTGAGCGTGGTGACCGATAAGAAAACAAATTTTTTTCTTTTATTGAATAAATGAGAATATATCCGCAATGAGAATATATCAAAAATATCCGCAATCGATTTGTAGGTATCGAAAACCGCGATGTACCAAATTTCAATGATCTAACTCTATTTTTTGAAAAAAGGTATTTTAATAGGTTTTTAAAGGCCTGCAAGTCGAATGGGGATATTCAAGTTTTTTCTTTGATATAATTTCAAGTTACACTTTTTGAGCGTGGTGACCGATAAGAAAACAAATTTTAATAGAGAAAAGGTATTTAATAGGTTTTAAAGGCCTGCAAGTCGAATGGGGATATTCAAGTTTTTTCTTTGATATTAATGAATAAGATAACAATAATAAGAAAACAAATTTTAATAGAGAAAAGGTATTTTAATATGTATTAAAGGCCTGCAAGTCGAATGGGGATATTCAAGTTTTTTCTTTGATATTAATTCAAGTTACACTTTTTGAGCGTGGTGACCGATAAGAAAACGAATTTTAATAGAGAAAAGGTATTTAATAGGTTTTAAAGGCCTGCAAGTCGAATGGGGATATTCAAGTTTTTTCTTTGATATTAATTCAAGTTACACTTTTTGAGCGTGGTGACCGATAAGAAAACAAATTTTTTTCTTTTATTGAATAAATAAGAATATATCCGCAATGAGAATATATCAAAAATATCCGCAATCGATTTGTAGGTATCGAAAACCACGATGTACCAAATTTCAATGATCTAACTCTATTTTTTGAAAAAAAGTATTTTAATAGGTTTTTAAAGGCCTGCAAGTCGAATGGGGATATTCAAGTTTTTTCTTTGATATAATTTCAAGTTACACTTTTTGAGCGTGGTGACCGATATAAAACAAATTTTAATAGAGAAAAGGTATTTAATAGGTTTTAAAGGCCTGCAAGTCGAATGGGGATATTCAAGGTTTTTCTTTGATATTAATGAATAAGATAACAATAATGATAAGATAACAATAATTATAAGAAAACAAATTTTAATAGAGAAAAGGTATTTTAATAGGTTTTAAAGGCCTGCAAGTCGAATGGGGATATTCAATTTTTTTCTTTGATATTAATTCAAGTTACACTTTTTGAGCGTGGTGACCGATAAGAAAACAAATTTTAATAGAGAAAACGTATTTAATAGGTTTTAAAGGCCTGTAAGTCGAATGGGGATATTCAAGTTTTTTCTTTGATATTAATGAATAAGATAACAGTAATGATAAGATAACAATAATGATAAGATAACAATAATGATAAGAAAACAAATTTTAATAGAGAAAAGGTATTTTAATAGGTTTTAAAGGCCTGCAAGTCGAATGGGGATATTCAAGTTTTTTCTTTGATATTAATTCAAGTTACACTTTTTGAGCGTGGTGACCGATAAGAAAACGAATTTTAATAGAGAAAAGGTATTTAATAGGTTTTAAAGGCCTGCAAGTCGAATGGGGATATTCAAGTTTTTTTCTTTGATATTAATTCAAGTTACACTTTTTGAGCGTGGTGACCGATAAGAAAACAATTTTTTTTCTTTTATTGAATAAATGAGAATATATCCGCAATGAGAATATATCAAAAATATCCGCAATCGATTTGTAGGTATCGAAAACCACGATGTACCAAATTTCAATGATCTAACTCTATTTTTTGAAAAAAGGTATTTTAATAGGTTTTTAAAGGCCTGCAAGTCGAATGGGGATATTCAATTTTTTTCTTTGATATTAATTCAAGTTACACTTTTTGAGCGTGGTGACCGATAAGAAAACAAATTTTAATAGAGAAAAGGTATTTAATAGGTTTTAAAGGCCTGCAAGTCGAATGGGGATATTCAAGTTTTTTCTTTGATATTAATTCAAGTTACACTTTTTGAGCGTGGTGACCGATATAAAACAAATTTTAATAGAGAAAAGGTATTTAATAGGTTTTAAAGGCCTGCAAGTCGAATGGGGATATTCAAGGTTTTTCTTTGATATTAATGAATAAGATAACAATAATGATAAGATAACAATAATGATAAGAAAACAAATTTCAATAGAGAAAAGGTATTTTAATAGGTTTTAAAGGCCTGCAAGTCGAATGGGGATATTCAAGGTTTTTCTTTGATATTAATGAATAAGATAACAATAATGATAAGATAACAATAATGATAAGAAAACAAATTTCAATAGAGAAAAGGTATTTTAATAGGTTTTAAAGGCCTGCAAGTCGAATGGGGATATTAAAGTTTTTTCTTTGATATTAATTCAAGTTACACTTTTTGAGCGTGGTGACCGATAAGAAAACAAATTTTAATAGAGAAAAGGTATT
This sequence comes from Salticus scenicus, assembly GCA_963930645.1. NCBI lineage: Eukaryota > Metazoa > Arthropoda > Arachnida > Araneae > Salticidae > Salticus > Salticus scenicus. Next base: position 9,679,981 of record OZ005655.1, on the reverse strand, counting down.
TAATAGGTTTTAAAGGCCTGCAAGTCGAATGGGGATATTCAAGGTTTTTCTTTGATATTAATGAATAAGATAACAATAATGATAAGATAACAATAATGATAAGAAAACAAATTTTAATAGAGAAAAGGTATTTTAATAGGTTTTAAAGGCCTGCAAGTCGAATGGGGATATTCAAGGTTTTTCTTTGATATTAATGAATAAGATAACAATAATGATAAGATAACAATAATGATAAGAAAACAAATTTCAATAGAGAAAAGGTATTTTAATAGGTTTTAAAGGCCTGCAAGTCGAATGGGGATATTAAAGTTTTTTCTTTGATATTAATTCAAGTTACACTTTTTGAGCGTGGTGACCGATAAGAAAACAAATTTTAATAGAGAAAACGTATTTAATAGGTTTTAAAGGCCTGCAAGTTGAATGGGGATATTCAAGTTTTTTCTTTGATATTAATGAATAAGATAACAATAATGATAAGATAACAATAATGATAAGAAAACAAATTTTAATAGAGAAAAGGTATTTTAATAGGTTTTAAAGGCCTGCAAGTCGAATGGGGATATTCAAGTTTTTTCTTCGATATTAAATCAAGTTACACTTTTTGAGCGTGGTGACCGATAAGAAAACGAATTTTAATAGAGAAAAGGTATTTAATAGGTTTTAGAGGCCTGCAAGTCGAATGGGGATATTCAAGTTTTTTTCTTTGATATTAATTCAAGTTACACTTTTTGAGCGTGGTGACCGATAAGAAAACAAATTTTTTTCTTTTATTGAATAAATGAGAATATATCCGCAATGAGAATATATCAAAAATATCCGCAATCGATTTGTAGGTATCGAAAACCGCGATGTACCAAATTTCAATGATCTAACTCTATTTTTTGAAAAAAGGTATTTTAATAGGTTTTTAAAGGCCTGCAAGTCGAATGGGGATATTCAAGTTTTTTCTTTGATATAATTTCAAGTTACACTTTTTGAGCGTGGTGACCGATAAGAAAACAAATTTTAATAGAGAAAAGGTATTTAATAGGTTTTAAAGGCCTGCAAGTCGAATGGGGATATTCAAGTTTTTTCTTTGATATTAATGAATAAGATAACAATAATAAGAAAACAAATTTTAATAGAGAAAAGGTATTTTAATATGTATTAAAGGCCTGCAAGTCGAATGGGGATATTCAAGTTTTTTCTTTGATATTAATTCAAGTTACACTTTTTGAGCGTGGTGACCGATAAGAAAACGAATTTTAATAGAGAAAAGGTATTTAATAGGTTTTAAAGGCCTGCAAGTCGAATGGGGATATTCAAGTTTTTTCTTTGATATTAATTCAAGTTACACTTTTTGAGCGTGGTGACCGATAAGAAAACAAATTTTTTTCTTTTATTGAATAAATAAGAATATATCCGCAATGAGAATATATCAAAAATATCCGCAATCGATTTGTAGGTATCGAAAACCACGATGTACCAAATTTCAATGATCTAACTCTATTTTTTGAAAAAAAGTATTTTAATAGGTTTTTAAAGGCCTGCAAGTCGAATGGGGATATTCAAGTTTTTTCTTTGATATAATTTCAAGTTACACTTTTTGAGCGTGGTGACCGATATAAAACAAATTTTAATAGAGAAAAGGTATTTAATAGGTTTTAAAGGCCTGCAAGTCGAATGGGGATATTCAAGGTTTTTCTTTGATATTAATGAATAAGATAACAATAATGATAAGATAACAATAATTATAAGAAAACAAATTTTAATAGAGAAAAGGTATTTTAATAGGTTTTAAAGGCCTGCAAGTCGAATGGGGATATTCAATTTTTTTCTTTGATATTAATTCAAGTTACACTTTTTGAGCGTGGTGACCGATAAGAAAACAAATTTTAATAGAGAAAACGTATTTAATAGGTTTTAAAGGCCTGTAAGTCGAATGGGGATATTCAAGTTTTTTCTTTGATATTAATGAATAAGATAACAGTAATGATAAGATAACAATAATGATAAGATAACAATAATGATAAGAAAACAAATTTTAATAGAGAAAAGGTATTTTAATAGGTTTTAAAGGCCTGCAAGTCGAATGGGGATATTCAAGTTTTTTCTTTGATATTAATTCAAGTTACACTTTTTGAGCGTGGTGACCGATAAGAAAACGAATTTTAATAGAGAAAAGGTATTTAATAGGTTTTAAAGGCCTGCAAGTCGAATGGGGATATTCAAGTTTTTTTCTTTGATATTAATTCAAGTTACACTTTTTGAGCGTGGTGACCGATAAGAAAACAATTTTTTTTCTTTTATTGAATAAATGAGAATATATCCGCAATGAGAATATATCAAAAATATCCGCAATCGATTTGTAGGTATCGAAAACCACGATGTACCAAATTTCAATGATCTAACTCTATTTTTTGAAAAAAGGTATTTTAATAGGTTTTTAAAGGCCTGCAAGTCGAATGGGGATATTCAAGTTTTTTCTTTGATATAATTTCAAGTTACACTTTTTGAGCGTGGTGACCGATAAGAAAACAAATTTTAATAGAGAAAAGGTATTTAATAGGTTTTAAAGGCCTGCAAGTCGAATGGGGATATTCAAGTTTTTTCTTTGATATTAATGAATAAGATAACAATAATAAGAAAACAAATTTTAATAGAGAAAAGGTATTTTAATATGTTTTAAAGGCCTGCAAGTCGAATGGGGATATTCAAGTTTTTTCTTTGATATTAATTCAAGTTACACTTTTTGAGCGTGGTGACCGATAAGAAAACGAATTTTAATAGAGAAAAGGTATTTAATAGGTTTTAAAGGCCTGCAAGTCGAATGGGGATATTCAAGTTTTTTCTTTGATATTAATTCAAGTTACACTTTTTGAGCGTGGTGACCGATAAGAAAACAAATTTTTTTCTTTTATTGAATAAATAAGAATATATCCGCAATGAGAATATATCAAAAATATCCGCAATCGATTTGTAGGTATCGAAAACCACGATGTACCAAATTTCAATGATCTAACTCTATTTTTTGAAAAAAAGTATTTTAATAGGTTTTTAAAGGCCTGCAAGTCGAATGGGGATATTCAAGTTTTTTCTTTGATATAATTTCAAGTTACACTTTTTGAGCGTGGTGACCGATATAAAACAAATTTTAATAGAGAAAAGGTATTTAATAGGTTTTAAAGGCCTGCAAGTCGAATGGGGATATTCAAGGTTTTCTTTGATATTAATGAATAAGATAACAATAATGATAAGATAACAATAATGATAAGAAAACAAATTTTAATAGAGAAAAGGTATTTTAATAGGTTTTAAAGGCCTGCAAGTCGAATGGGGATATTCAAGTTTTTTCTTTGATATTAATGAATAAGATAACAGTAATGATAAGATAACAATAATGATAAGAAAACAAATTTTAATAGAGAAAAGGTATTTTAATAGGTTTTAAAGGCCTGTAAGTCGAATGGGGATATTCAAGTTTTTTCTTTGATATTAATGAATAAGATAACAGTAATGATAAGATAACAATAATGATAAGAAAACAAATTTTAATAGAGAAAAGGTATTTTAATAGGTTTTAAAGGCCTGCAAGTCGAATGGGGATATTCAAGTTTTTTCTTTGATATTAATTCAAGTTACACTTTTTGAGCGTGGTGACCGATAAGAAAACGAATTTTAATAGAGAAAAGGTATTTAATAGGTTTTAAAGGCCTGCAAGTCGAATGGGGATATTCAAGTTTTTCTTTGATATTAATTCAAGTTACACTTTTTGAGCGTGGTGACCGATATAAAACAAATTTTAATAGAGAAAAGGTATTTAATAGGTTTTAAAGGCCTGCAAGTCGAATGGGGATATTCAAGGTTTGTCTTTGATATTAATGAATAAGATAACAATAATGATAAGAAAACAAATTTTAATAGAGAAAAGGTATTTAATAAGTTTTAAAGGCTTGCAAGTCGAATGGAGATATTCAAGTTTTATCTGATCTACTTTATACACAAATTTTACGCGTACAGCTATTCACTGTTGTACATAGATGATAGATACCTATACACCTATATGCTTTCTCACAAACAGCTGCTTATGTATTCGTCCGATTTCGGAGCCGCTCGTCTCGATCTGTGCGAGCTTCGTACAGCCGAAGTCTACCGAACTGTGTTAGGTTTTTTTTTCGTTACGGAATTTTTCGATTCGGTCGCCGCGCTCAAAGCCCGCGATAAAAGCTATACAATAGCTTAAAAAAAAAAAAATAATAATCCGAACAAAAAATTCTGAACAGATTCATTGACAAACTTAAATTGTTGATTTTATTTTTCCTTTTTTAATCTTGAATTTGCAATTATTTGCAAGTCCTTTTAGGTGTTATGAGGCTCAAAAAACCGTAAATTTTTGGCGATGCATGCAGTATGACAGAAATAACACCTGTTTGCTTGCATCATTCAATCAGATACCTTTAAAAATCATTGAAAGGTTTCTTAATGGTTTTTCAGATTATTTTTTTTTTTTAATTTATTCATGTTTTTTCAAGTTTTTCCTATGATATATGGTTTTATCTTGTGCAATATTTAACAATTTTTTCATAATATATAGCCCTACCATAAGTTCTGTCCACCAATTATAAAGGTCTAGTTTTTATGGAAAAGAAAATAGAGTTTAAATTTTACATACATTTTATTTATTAATTATAATATGTTACAAAAAAAAAAAAAAAAAAGACTTCAAAATGACCCTTTTTTCGCTTTTAGAGACTTTTTCAAACGCTCCGCCCATCATCTATCTCTGCACACACACTTCAATCGGAATTTCTGCTGCTGTTTTCACTAAATCTGTTTTTAAAGTCTCAATATTTCGACGAGGCTTAGCGCAGGCCTTCTCCTCTAAAATGTTTCAAAGGCATCTAGTCAATTTTGTCCCCTTATTACTTCCGGTGTGAATTTTTTTTTTTTTTTTTTTTTAACACACTTGACATTGTGAGTTTTTTTTGCTTTTCTTACCATGCTATTCCTATGGGGTTTTTAGCCTTCCCCCCCCCCTCTTTTTCTACATTCTAAAGTGGCGGTGGTTCCCGCCCGCCCACCCCCACCACCGCCAAGAGTTATACTAGGCGAGTCGTATTAATCCTGGACGATAGGACCCATGCCCCAGCCCGCCCGGCATAATAATTAGTCCGGTAGATTCAAATCCAGGCTTCTCGATGGCCAAGGATCAGCTCAAATGAACTGTGGTAAGTTATTCTCACACCATCGCTGGGTCGTTTTCGTCTTGTGCTCTGGTGCTGAATTTACTGGATTATCCAGTGCTTTCCAGCGAACGAAGTATCACTTAAGGGCTTCACAACTTGTTCCAGGATGTCGCTTTGGTAGTTTTTAGCTGATGATTTTATATCTTTTTCACAAAAATGTAGCCTGTTTACCCCCCGCCAAACCATTACTGAAAGACCTCTTTCAACTCGTGGAATATTTTCTGCAACTTCCTTGGAAGTGCGAGCGTACACTCTGTCATTTTGCTTGTTGAATTTTTCCTTTACAGTGAAGAGTTTTCATCCAAAAAAAGAATTTACCAATGTTTGTTATCCGCGTGCCGCTGTAACAGAACTTTCGCTCTGGTCTTATGAATATTCTTAAGAGCAGCCGCAAATCGTCAACCAATACTTGTACGAGTCTGTCTTTTTTTATAATGCAGGACATTGTCCTGGTAGGGATATTCATCTCACGAGCCATGACTTTTTGCTTACGTTGTGGATTTCTACGAACCTTTTCCTTTACGGCTTTAGCAGCTGCTGGCGTGCTGCTCGTACGCGGACGACCAACTGTCGTCGGTAGAGGACGTTTCATTATACCTCGTAATAGCTCACTGGATGAACTTGGTTGAAATTTTCAGTGCCTTTAGCAAGTTGAAACTCTCTTTCGCTTTCTTGCCATACTTGTCGAAACCAATTACTATGATTCTATCCCCCCCCCCGCTACTCCATCTTAACCCGTTAGTAGTCGCTAGTTGGTCGATTTGCCGCACATCCTTCAGTAATGCCAGATTTTTTATTCAATAGACACCAAAAATTTTTAGAAGTAACATTCGATATATCGAAGGAACGTCGATCACATCATTTCTTAAAATTATTGGTGAGAGTTAAATAAAAAGTGTGCAATCTGTAATAGGTGGCGCTGTCTATAGCGACTACTAACGGGTTAACTATGCACATGTTTAACAAATATTGTGCATTGATTTAGTGTTCACACACTATAAACACCATAAAATACACTTTGTGGCGTTTATTCAAAGATTTTTACTTATTTTATAGCAATATTACTTATTTTCAGAAACGATACATACAAAAGTATAATGTTAATATTATATTTTGCATCTTTTTACTTTTTCTTACTCATATATATGGTAGAGAAAGAATGGGTGAAATTTTCGAAATTGAGGTTTTGTTGTATTTACACATTTTGAGGTTCTCTGAATTCGAAAATAATGTTTTTGCGGTTGATCAGCGTGTGTCTGTGTTTGTGCGTGTATGTTTTTTATCAGCATATCTGAAGGACAAAGAGTAATAGGAAGTCCAAATTCGTTATTCTAAATCTGTAACATATACAGGTGCTACATTAAAGTTTTCGTCGAGCTCAACAAATGTGTCATGTACAGAGCAATCAAAGAGAATTCAAATATACATTACGTCAGGGAAATTTTCTGGTAAGTACAGTGTAACATCTGTGGGCTACCCTAAACAAAATAGAATGAACTCATTTATTTTATTATACGCATAAAACCAATGTTTGTATAGATTGTGCTACAGAAATTATTCTATTATTCGTATACAGGACTACCCAAAGTAGTTGGAGATATTGGGAATAAAATTGGAAATTGCTGAAAATGTATTTCAAGTCGTGTTATGTGTTTTTCCTATAGGAATAAATTTAAGTGCACAATGTGATGTCTATATATAATCTATAAACAATGTACAGGGCTACTCAAAGTTAAGCTAAAAGTTTTTTTAAAGTAAGTTTTTAGTGTTTTTACTTTCCGAACACTGTAGTGAGGAAAGTATTGTAATCATGTCAAAAATCCGAATTCGAGATTTTGATGTTTCTATACGTTTCGAGGTCCCCTGAGTCCGTTTTCGCTATTTTTACGATGATGTATGTGTGTGTGTGTGTATGTCTGTGAGTGAACACGCTAGCGTCTAAACGCTTTATTCGAATGAGCTGAAAGTTGGTACGTATATTGTAAGTCACCATAGTACGAACCCTATAGATTTTGGGGAATCTAGCACTTATAGTTTTTTTACAGGGACACAAAGAAAAATTCTTTATCATTATGGTCTATGGGACCAAAATCTTAAAAGTATGACAGCATCTAAATGCCTTCTTTAATTGAGCAAAAAATTTATACACATATTATAGGTCACAGTTGCTCGAACTGTATGGAGTTTGGAGAATCTGGCACTTATAGTTTTTTTACAGGGGCACAAAGAAAAATTCTTTATCGTTATGGTCTATGGGACCAAATTTTAAAAAGTGCAATAGCATCTAAACGCCTTATTCAATTGAACAAAAAAATTACACTCATTATATAGGTTACAGTTTCACGATCTATATAGGTTTTGGTGAATCTAGCACTTCTAGCTTTTTTACAGGGACACAACAAATAATTCTGTATCATTATGGCGTATGGGGTGAAAGTTTTTAAAGTACGATAGCATCTAAATGCCTAATCCGTTTGAGTGGAAAATTTATATACGTGTTATAAGTCCCCATCACAGAAACTGTATGGACTTTGGTGACTCTAGCACTTAACTAGTTTTACGGGGACACAATTAAAAATTGTTCATCATTAAGACCTATAGACTTAAATTATTTAAAGTGCGACACCGACTAAACTCCTTATTCAAATTAACTGAAAATTTATATACATGTTATACGTCACCGTCACACGAACTTTATGAACTTTAGAGAATCTAGCACTTATGGTTCTTTTTACAGGGACAAAATACAAATTTCTTTATAATTTTGGCATATGGGTTCAAACTTTAAAGTGCGATAGCGTCTAAATGCCTTATCCGATGGAGCTGAAAATTTATATAAATATTATAAGTGGCTGTTGCACTAACTATAAGCATTTTGGTGACTAGCATTTGTAGGTTTTTACAGGGACACAATGAATTATTCTTTATCATTATGATCTACGTGTTTGGTAAAATAGCGTTAAATTAAACATCATGTACTATATAAAGAAAAATACCCAATCGACCTATTATAATTTTCTCTTTTGTTTATTTAACAACTCCTCTTACTTTACTTTATCTAGAAAACCGTTAATTACTCAATGTTCGGAAAGTCGAGTGGAGTCACTCCAGATTTTTTTTTCTATAATTTGCCTTTTTAAAATTCCTTGAGTACTAAAATCAGGTTTTTAACGGTTCATCTTTTTCTATGTCTGCTATCAGCGTAACTTAAAAACTAATAATTACAGGCAATTCAAATGCTGTATTTTTATGTCTTTATGAGGTAACTACTCGAGAAGTTTTATCGAGATTGATAAAGAATCAAGGAGTGGTGCGTGTGATTATTACGTGCATAAACTGAAATAAACTTTTAGATTTAAACCTTGAATTCTTTATAAATGTAGGTTCTATATTGCCCCCTCCTACAGATTGATATGTTAAATAAAACTCTGCCGATATCTAGTTTGAATTCTTTTCAACGTAGATACACTTATTGTTGTAATTAATCCCTATTCTACAATTTGTCTTTATAATATTGAAATGCAAAGTAATAAAAAGTCATATAATTGATTAAGTATTTTAGCCAGATTATTTAATACAGAATAAATATAAATTTTGTTTTGATTTTTAATTTATAAGATTTATTGAAATAGTCAAAACTCTGAACAAAACTAGTATGTTGTGGCCACCACGAGACTTTCTTCTATATTTTCCTATACAAATTCACTCAGTAACAAAAAAAAAAAAAAAAAAAAAAAAAAAAAAAAAATCAAAAAAATTTTCTTTTTGTTAAAAGTAAAAAAAAAATCGGTAACTTTGTTTTAAATTACCACATATTTATAGTTCAATCATTCGTTTTAAAGGTATTGACGAGACTTTTCGAAAGATACCCATCTTGAAAATTTACCCCACCCCAGAGGGTACTTCAAATCATGGGGGGAAGCGATGCCCCCACATGCACAATTTTTTTTTTCCCTAAACTACTACTATTAACAATAATTCATATTAATTTTACAATCACAGGCTAAGAATAACTCTCATTATGTACATTTATACGAAATTTTGTCCTATACTACCATGTTAAAAATTTAGAAGAAATACGATCACAGCGCCTCCTGTTGTGCGATTGATCCAAATCTAAAAAAAAAAAAAGTTAAGATTTTTTTTTCTAAGTTTTTTTTCGTAAAAAGTAAAAAAAATCGATAACTTTGTTTTAAATTATCACAGATTTATAGTTCAACCATTCGTTTTAAAGGTACTGACGAGACCTTTCGAAAGATACCCATTTTGAAAATTTTTGCCCTATATCACCATGTTAAAAATTTAGAAAAAGCGGGATGGCAACGCAACCTGTTAGACGATTTTTACCAAAAGTTGATAGGAACTAATTTATGTCAAGGTGCAACTACATACCAATTTGTATGAAATTCTGTCCAGTAGTTCCTGAGGTACAGTTGCCACAAAATTTTGTCACACACACACACACACAGAGAGAGACAGACAGACATTTTCTAAAAATGGTCAAATCGTGTTCTACAGCTCTCAAAACGTGTAAATCCATCAAAAACCCGAAATCGAAAATTTTTACGAATCCAATACTTTCTTCTATTGAAAATAGAAGAAAGTAATGATCATAATCAATTATAAGGAATAGGGTTATCTCTCTTTTTAAAAATAATTGTTTATTTATTTTCGCAGCTGTTAAATAATATTTAGAGACTATATAGCTATAACTTTAATATATATCTGCTTATAATTTAACTATTATTAGTTAAAATTTTAAAACTGACAAGCTAACAATTATTGCATAGTAAATGCATCAAACTTATAAACATTCTTATCTAGATTCCAAAATAAAAAAACAGTATATTAATTAATTAATTTATTTTTCTGTGGAATGAAAAAGAAAAAGTATTTTTTATACAATATTCGAATATGTAAAAGTGACTAACTAATTTACTAGTTAACTAGTTAACTAAATTTTCGTGTTTTTCAAGCCCAAACTAAATAAATAAATAAATAAAGTAAGAGACAAAGCATATGAAAATGATTATTAATAATTTTTCTTAGCTTGTTCCAAATTTATAAATTAAATAATAATAATAATAATAATAATAATAATAAAATATCGAATCCAAAATATTAGAAAAAAAATCTGGTGTGAAACAGTATCACGACTTCCATTACCCACTATTACATGTATTATGAGATAATGTGATCAGAAGACATAAAAGTGACCTAAAGGAGTAGTAGGAAACAAAACGTTTTCCGGTAAGAAAAACTTTATACACACATCAAGACATATAAAACGAAGCTTACATAAAAAAAAAAAAAAAAAAAAAGTAGAGTTATTTTTTAAAACACCAATTTCTGAGATCTAAAACTGACCTACTTAAGCAGGATGACTATTAATTTTCCTCTAATAACCACGTAACACATCAGAAAGGAATGGATAATAATCTTCATGAAAATCGTTAGAGCCGTTTTTGAGATACCAACTTTTACCAAAACTCAATTAATGACCGGAAAACAACAATTACATTCAAAAGGATATTAAAAAGTGAGTTAATATGGTGAGTTTGAAAGAAATCCGTACAGCCGATTTTAAAGAATCGCGCTTCCGAGACCTGAAATTGAGCTATTTATACAGGACGCCTATCAATTTTCCTGAACTAACCAACTATATCATTCGAAAGGACATCTAATAGAATGTTTATATAGCAAATTTGAAGAAAATCGTTAGAGCCGTTTTCGAGATACGGACATACGGTCCTACTTCCGGTGACCGATGACTCACTTCCGGTTTTTCAATTTTCACCAAAATTTGGAAAATTCATCTGTACACCAGACCTGTTTCAACTCTGAAGTTTTGTAGTTCTGCCTTTATTAGTTTCGGAGATATGATAGCCAGAAGAATCCACACATACACACATACATGCATACATACGTACATACATACACACACACACAGATCAATTTCCAAAAACTACTTTTTTGGACTCAGGGCACCTTAAAACGTGTAAATCAGGTGAAATCTCGATGTCGAATTTTTGGACCGAATACAATACTTCCATTACCTACGGTAGTAGGGTAATGGAAGTAAAAATCTTTTAATAGGTGTTAAAATTTTTAAGAAGTTGATCCTGAATTTTCTAGGAATCCGATAAAAACAATTTTCTTAAATGCTTCAATCTGAAAAACAAAAATATAAATAAATAAATGAATAAATAAAATAAAAAATTAAATGTCTTAAAATAAATCAAAAACTCTCTCAAAATATAAAACTTTAGTTATATATTATTAAAGAAAATAACTATTATTATCCTGTTCAAAAATTTCAAACTTCTTGAATCAAAATCTGGAAATTTTTTTACAACAAGGATTAAAAAAAAAAAAAGAGTGTTCCATGCGGTGAGATGATTGTCTGCGCGTGCCGTTGTCACCGCAACCGTAACGACCAGGCGCTGACTGCTGACCGCTATTAGCACCATTTCGAACAGAACAGGTAACGAGGTGTGAGAAAGAGAGAAGAAGAACCGGTTGTCTAAACGTTAAAAAAAGTCCCCACAAGATGATGTTGATTTTTGAATGCACTAATTGAAAAAAATAGTAGGTACCCTCCATTGATTTGCTGCTAAATCAAATGAAAAGAGAATATTAATTACACAATAAATCAATGAAAAGCTAAAAATAAAAATATCAAATTTGCCCCAGACAAGTTTTTAGCGATTTCGTTCTCATAACTAATTTTTCCCTACAAATATCAGAAAATGTTTCGTAATTAATAAGTGATGTGCACAACTCCCTCCACCCCTTTCTCCCCTCCTGCATTTCTTAGAAACATAATCTCTATATATTAAAAAAAAAAAAGTTACTGTTGCTAGCGTTTAATTGTTTTGCCTGCGACCGCATCTTCTCTCGGTGGGCATGGTCCTTCGCGTCATGAGCGGTATTAATGTGTTCCGAATACTCCAAGGAAGACATTTCAGTTGCTTAAAAATTTCTATCATTTTAAATAAAGAAGTTATTAACTAAAAACGACGGGTTTATGAAGGTACTCTATTTGCCATTTTGAAAAAAGTTTCTCCCAGTGATGTGATTCTTCTGTCATGAAGCCATTTTATACGGGAAAATTAAAATATGATCCATGGTTGTAGGTAGGTAGGTTCGGGTTAACGTCACATCAGTATTGCGCTATGGGTAATTGGTGACGGTCTGGAACGCACCCCTAAGGATGTTCTGGATACATGTCATCCCAATTTTGATCCATCACGGAGGAAATGGCTCGTCCGCTTGGGTGATCTCCAGAGGTATAGTTTTGATGGGAACATGGAGGAGGATTTTGCGGCCCCGACAGATTTTATATGTATCAGCTATCTAGTGTACACGACGGTCTTTGGTCGTCTCAAGTATCAAACCGGCAATCTTCAAATTATGAGCTCGGCGCTTTACCAACTGGAGTACCGCGGTCTAGATCCATGGTTGTAAAAAAGAAATAAAAAAGATCATATACCAAAGCTGTAATGCAAAATGGGTCTAGATATTAGATATTACGAATTTTTTTCTAGTCACAAAAAAAAAAAAAAAAAAAAAAAAAGATTTTCAGCGTAATTTTCATAAAAATAAGTAAAAATAAATTGTGTGGCATTGAATATTATGCATTTCAGTTTGACATTGAATATGGAGACCTTTATAATATTTTTCTGCTTTTATCTTGTGTTATGCACTATTAATATTCCCGTTCAGTGAAAAACAAAGCAGCGAATAGGCGGGCAGAGCTCTGCATGGGTTAATGAGTAAAGTGTGTCGGTGGGAGGCGAAGCCTCCCTAAGGAGTTCATGAGCTGAGCGAGAAGGAGGCAGAAACCCCTAGTTAATTTAAATATCACTTATTCGTTATCTCTTTCATTGTAAATATATCCCTTAATGGTTGAATGTCTCTCATTATCTATGAAGGATGCACGATTTTTATTTATATTTCCCGCTTCATTATTACTTTTTTTCACAATATTTTTTAAGCATACCATTTAGTGATACTCACTTTCACTTTCACTGCAACTATACACTTTATAATATATGGAAAAATATTTCACCCTATAAGATAGAAAATAATTTATGAATACATTATTTTACTTCGTTATTTTTTAAATAACATATAATCAATCTTTCTAAATAACTCTCACTTGTATTTCACTAACTTTCTGTATTACAGGAACGCGTTTTTTTTTTTTTTTTTTTTTTTTTTTTTTTTTTTTTTTTTTAATAAATGACACGTGACATTACCTTTTTGTGTTTTAAACAACAAATTTAAACAACAGTCAATTAATTTGTCTAAATCACTCACTCTTTTACTATAACTACACTATCTACCAATAAAAAATTGGACGCTTTCAAATATAGACTTTTGTGAAACATCTAGAAAAGTTCTTTCGGAATCATCTTGAAACTTTGGTAGTAAAAAGAGCATATTATACCACATATATTTCTGCAAACGTTGTATCCTGAAAAGGAAAAAGGAACCAGTAAAAATTAAAGAAAAATCAAATTATTTTGGATCACCCTGTAAAAAGTAATGCTTTAAATGCGTTTTGGCTGTAGCATGGGATTATGAGGATTTTTCTCATTATCTGTATAAAGTTTTATGAGGCTACCACATATATTCATGGAGATATAACTGTTTCTTTAAAAAATTGCAAAAAAAAAAAAAAAAAAAAAATCCACTTTTTTACTTTCCGAACACTATAGTGAGGAAAATATTATACTCATGTCAAAAATCCGAGTTTGAGATTTTTATGTTTCTGCACGTTTTGAGGTTCCCTCAATTCATATTTACTGTTTTTACTATAATATATGTGTGTTTGTGTGTTTGTATGTGAGGAAACATGATAGCGTCTAAATGCTTTGTTCGAAAGAGATGAAAGTTGGTATATATGTTATAAGTCACTGTAGGATGAACCCTATTGGTTTTGGTGAATGTAGCACTTATAATGTTTTACAGGGATACACAGAAAATTCTTTATCATTATGGTCTATGGACCTAAATTTTTGAAAGTGCGATTGCGTCTAAATGCCTCACTCGACTGAGCTGAAAATTTATACACATGTTATGAGTGAGCATCGCACGAACTGTATAAATTTTGGTGAATCTAGCTTTTGTGGTTTTTTTTACAGGGACACAAAGAAAAATTCTTTATTATTATGGTCTATATGGGCCCAAATTTACTAGTGGATCTGCAGATCAGGAGCCTCAACGTCCTATTTGCATCAGACATTTTTCAATAGGTCATTTTTATTTATTTCTTATTATATAATAGTATATATTGATTCGATCGACTTATTACCATAATCAGATACATTCCTAAGGGGGGCTGCCGCCCCCCTCAACCCCCCGCTGTATCTCTCTTTCTATACCTATTTGTATATCATATAAAGTGTTACGGAATTGTAAATAATTGCATTTATTTTTGTATAAATTTTTGTCGTTTTAGCGTTAAAATAGCCTAATTTTCCTTTAAAAACGAATTGAAAAGCTCCAATAAGGGAAGAAATGGATTTGGCGCCAAATTTTGCGACTGTTTCCCTCCTTGGCGATTTTTTTGGCGACCTTGGCGAGAAAATCCTTATTAGGGATATACCAAATATGGAAGCTCTAATCTCATTGGCTGATGAGATACGATAATTTTCCAGAACAGTCTGTGTTCGATAGAATAGTATAAAAGGAGCATTTTTTTAGCCAAGGCTTCCAATCTCAGATTTGTGTCGGTTTCGTCAAATGCTTGCTTTGCTTTGAGCCTCTTTGAATGAGACTTGCTTTATGTGTTATTGCTAAACAGTTTGTACTGTTGTTTTGCTGTTAACGGCTGTTGTTTAAGCTATGTTTACTGTTTGAATTGAAGCTGATACTTGGTTTATAGACCTGTATTCTTCTGGAACTTTCTGTGAATAAATCACTGAATTTTTGCAAGTTTCGCCTTTCATTCTCGGAAAACTTACAAACCCCCAAGTACGCAACAATATGCATTTTTATTAAACGACGGTCTTGTATTATTTCCCGGAAATTCATAAATACCGAATTTCATACAAAAAAAATTACATAGCATATCGGAAATATTTTGCGTAACCTTTAAACTAATTATCAATTCTATGCCCACAATTTTCAACATGAAAACAGGCTTTTAAAATTCTAATAAAATTTCATTATATTTGATGGGGTGTAACCATGTTAAAATACACTTTTAAGAAATATCGACTATACACCATAAAAGTACGAAATTCCTTTATGTATCCCGGAAAAGTAACCACAGTCATTATAAACGCCAATAATAAGAATAAATCTAATTAATTATAACTCATTAATCTTTCAAACTAATTTGACATCATTTGGATGATTACAGTACACACTCGGAATTATTTTGTGTGGTCCCATAAATTATTTAGTCTATACATAACCTTTTTTTAGAGTAAACATGATTTTAAGCATCTTTATAATGTATGTTAACTTTATTAAGTTCAATTCAGCATAAACGCATTAAAGTGCGCGCTTAAATTAAAAATTCGTCCATAGGCTCTAATGTTACGAAATTCTTTCGTGTGTCTTTGTAAACGAACCATAAACATTGTATACACCAGTAAAAACTATTCAGCTTATTTTGCGTTTAAAATTAATAATTGTTCCAAATTTAACATCGTTTGGATGACTAAGTGACATTGTCAGAACACTTTTGTAAGGTCCTGTACATTAATTAGAAAGCTTAAGAGCACATATTTTCTTCAAGCAACATAAGTTTAAGCATCTTACTCACGTACTCTAGTTTCATTTTCTTCATTGCAAAGTAATGATATTAAAATGCGTTTAAACAAAATTCACCCCATACGCCGTAATGTTAAGAATTTTGGCGTGTCCCTGTACACAGTTTATAAAAAATATAGCAATGAAAATTATACAGCTACTTATATGGAAAGCTGGAATGTGTGCGCCAATTTGCAAGTCAATCGAAGGATTTTTGCGGCCGCTATTGCGGTACATACAAATTCTTCCCATAGGCCGTAAGGATAAGAAAAATTTTGGCGTGTCCCTGTACACGAACAACAAAGGGAATACACACCTAACACTATACAGCTAATTCCGTTGGGCTCGTGAATATGTGTACCAAATTGCAAGTCTATAGCGTTATTCTTGGGGCCGCTATCGCGGTACATACAAATTCTTCCCATAGGCCGTAATGATAAAAAAAACTTTGGCGTGTCCCTGTACACGAACTACAAATGGAATGCACACCCAAAACTATACAGCTAATTTCGTGGGGATCATGAACATGTGTACAAAGTTTCAAGTCAATAGCGTGATTTTTACGGCCGCTATCGCACGACAGACAGACAGACAGACAGACGGACGGACCTACGGAACCCAAAATCCTTTTGAGTCTCAACAGAGGGCCTCCACTGACGTTTCGGCAAAAATTGAAGTCAATAGCTTGATTTTTGCGGCGGCTATCGCGGTACATACAGATTCTTCCCATAGGCCGTAATGATAGAAAATCTTTGGCGTATCCCTGTACACGAACTACAAATGGAATACACACCTAAAACTATACAGCTGATTCCGTTGGGCTTATGAACATGTGTACCAAATTGCAAATCGAAAGCGTGATTTTTGTGGCTGCTATCGCGATACATACAAATTCCTCCCATAGGCCGTAATGATAAGAAAAACTTTGGCGTGTCCCTGTATACGAACTACAAATGGAGTACATACCAAAAACTATACAGCTGATTTCGTGGGGCTCATGAACACGTGTACCAAATTTCAAGTCAATAGCGCTATTTTTACGGCCGCTATCGCGCGACAGACAAACAGACAGACAGACAGACAGACACAGCCCAAAACCGTTTTGAGTCTCAACAGAGGGCCTCCACTGACGTTTCGGCAATTAAACTGCGACAGCGACTAAACGCCTTATTCAATTAAACTGAAAATTAATACACATACTATAGGTCACCGTTGCACGACATTCATAAATTTTGGTGAATCTAGCGCGTATAGTTTTTTTTTTTTTTTTTTTAGTGCTAGAGGCCTATTTCAGTCGGTACAGTTAACGAATTTTTATAGGTCACTCTTAATTAGTGCTAGAGGCCTATTTCAGTCGGTTTATTGAATGAAGTCCCCCCCAGGCCCAACTTTGACATGAGTCCCCCCCAAGGTACCCCTATTTCAGTCGGTACAGCGTTGTCGAATTTTTATAATACACTCTTAATAGTGCTAAGGGCCTATTTCAGTCGGTTTATTGAATGCGGATTTATTGAATGAAGTCCCCCCAAGGCACAACTTTGACATGAGTCCCCCACCCAAAGTACCCCTATTTCAGTCGGTACAGCGTTGTTGAATTTTTATAATACACTCTTAATAGTGCTAAGGGCCTATTTCAGTCGGTTTATTGAATGGGGATTTATTGAATGAAGTCCCCCCAAGGCCCAACTTTGACATGAGTCCCCCCCAAAGTACCCCTATTTCAGTCGGTACAGCGTTGTCGAATTTTTATAATACACTCTTAATAGTACTAAGGGCCTATTTCAGTCGGTTTATTGAATGGGGATTTATTGAATGAAGTCCCCCCAAGGCCCAACATTGACATGAGTCCCCCCCAGGTCCAACTTTGACATGAGTCCCCCGCCAAGGTACAACTTTGACATGAGTCTCCCCCCAAGGCCCAACTTAGACATGATTCCCCCCCCCCCAAGGTTCAACTTTGACATGAGTCCCCCCAAGGTCCAACTTTGACATGAGTCCCCCCAAGGTACAACTTTGACATGAGTCCCTCCCCCCCAGGCACACCTTTGACATGAGTCCCCCCCAAGGCACACCTCCTCCTCATTGGGAAAAAGAGAAAAAACGTTGTTTTGCGGATATAAGACAGTTTGGACTTCCAACGTTACTTGTTACAGTATCTGCAGCTGAAACACATTGGTTTGATTTAATGAAAACTTTATCATGGAATTTAGATCGTCACGAATTAACTAAAGAAGAATTTGTCGATATTAACAAGTTTAGCAGTAGGCCTCTGGCACTAAATTAAAATCTGTCAATGTCAGATTTTCATGTTTTAAATAATGAAATAATGCCGTGTCTGTAGAATTTTTTTTTTTTTTTTTTTTTTTGTACAGGACACTAGGAAAAATTCTTTTTCATTATGCCCTACGGACTCAAATTGTTTAAAGTGCGATTGCGTCTAAACTCCTTATTTGAATGAATTGAAAATTCATACACATGTTTTAAGTCACAGTCCCACAAACCGTAGAGGTTTTGGTGAATCTAACTCTTATACACTTTTACATAAGAGACACAAAGAAAAATACTGTATCATTGTGGTTTATGGGCTGAAATTATTTCAAAAGCGATAGCGTCTAAATGCCTCATCCGATTGATCTGAAAATTTATATAGATGTTATAGGTAACCATTGCGCGAACTTTTAGATTTTTTTGTGTGTCTAGCCCTTATAGATTTTTACAGGGGCACAAAAAAAATTATCGTTATGATCTATATGGGCTCAAATTATTTGAAGGGCAATAGCGTTACATGAAACAACATACTACATGAAGAAAAGTACTCATACACCCTATTATAATTTTCTCTTGCTTTAATTTATTTATACAAGCGTTAATGTTTGGAAAGTCGAGTGGAGTCACTCCTGATTTTTAATAATAACACGTAGGGTATTAGACCCAGTGCAAAGACATTTTTAAAAAAATTGGGATACTGCATTAGACACCGTATACTGCAATCAGAATGCAAAAATATTAAATATCTTACGAAATATGAGCATATTTACTAAATAAGCTTTAACTACGCATGCTCTAGCTTTTAAAAATTTTTATCATAATATAATAGCCAAAAGTACTGAGGAACTTATATGAAAACCCCTAACAAATATTGTTTTTTTTATTTTTACATTTTTTCGGTTTTCTGAAACAATTCTGGACAAAATCCGCGTTTGTAATGATCGATAGATGGCGCTTTTTCAGCTCTTGTTGTTAGTAAATATTACAGCCACGTGTATCTATTTTTGTTCTTTTTGTTATTCTACTTAATATTCGTACTATAATTTCTCCGCCATTACATCATGGAAAATTGGTTGCTTTTGGAAAAAAATATTTCAGTTTATTCAAAGTTCGATCGAAAGTAGATATTTAACTGAAGCTGAACAAATATTAGTTTCAAATCATCTGATTAATTCTTTACTTCCATTAGCCGAAGCAACTGAAATTTTAAATTTGTCATTTGGAAATAAATGGAAGCTTAATTCTGGATTTCTTGGTCCTTTGGAGTTACACTGGAGCACACAACAGTATGTGTTATCTTTTTTACCGGATTTATTCATTTTTATTCAATAAATATATGTGAGACTAAACATCGGCTAGCAATGGCGGCTTGATGGAATTCGAATTAAAGCATGTTTATTGTAATTTCCCATTAGCCCACCAGAGGGCGAGCATTTCATTACAATCGCGGATAGCCCGGACCTTCAGACATGTAAAAAACGTTTAAAGACACATTTTCCATCGATTTAGTTCAGAGTGCAGTTGGAGGACCAACCATAAATTAAGGAAGAGCGCAAAAACTTTGGATCGCCCTGTGTCATAAAAAGCCGTAAATGACTTGTAACTTTAACAGATTGTTGCACATACGATGTACAATTTTTATTTGTAAAACTTTACAAAATTTTCAGAAAAATTGATAAAACATTATATAAACATTATTCCGAAATATAAAATTTATATGTGTAATATTTGCTTAATTATGCATATTATGCACTCAAGGTACTTAAAAAAAAAAAAAAAAAAAAAAAAAAAAAAAAGAGAGAGAGAGAAAAAAGAGAGAGAGAGAAAGAAAAAGAAAAAAGAAAAGAAAAGACAAAAACCTTCTGTTCCCCTCCAAGATATTTGAGGAGTGATGAGATCGTGGGAGGCAAAATCCTCAATTTAGTTCAGCCGAAGTTCTGGAGCCGGTTGTTCCCCGAATATTTTAACTTCTAGCTTACACCATGGCAACAGATGTGGGAAAGAATGACATAAATCGGATGCCAATGATACATATTGGTGACTTACACTTTAGAATAAGCATGCAAGAAGGAACTAACTTCACATAGAAAATGTATTGGCTGTACAGGAAGAAAGAGAAGGTCCCCCCCCCCCCCCCCCTGCTTTGTTTTTATTATAATTTTATTATTTTAATTTTGTTACATTTTTATGAATAACATATAGTTAGTTGTGATATAAAGTTTTACTTTCTCTTACCAATATAATGATAGAGAAAGTATTGTTTTTGCGTCAAATTTTCGAAATTCAGTCTCATTTATTATGTTTAAATTGTTTGTGGAAGCATACAGTGAAAATACTTTTTGAAATGCCCGAAATAAACATCGAATATTAATATCGAATGTTTGTACAAAATACAATTTTACATTGTCTAATCAATTTAATGTAAATTTTCAAACAGTTTAAATAAATAATTTTCGATATTTTTAGTATTTCTATTACATTATCATATTATAATTATTGTAATATTATATTATTCAAAACTAATAGGATATTTTAAATATTTATTTTTTGGGGTGAATCTAAGGGGAAAAAAAGTTCTTGTTTAAAATTTAAAATTTAATACAAAATTGGTGATGTTTTTACCAGGAAATATACATAACCTAAAAATGTACTATGCAAATCATTTGAGTATTCAATCAAATAAAGGATATTTCAGATACATTTTTAAACATTTATCAATATTTATCTACGAAATTAATAACAACATTTTACTTTAAATGTAAGGAATTGTCACAAAAGTAATAAGGATAAAAACAAGTCCTTCCGGCTTATTCGGAAGAGTAGGTTGATTTCTTTTTTCTTATCAAGTAGCCGTCATTTTGTTTCAAAATGGCGGTTACAAATTATTAATGGACTTCGTAGAAATATTGATGTAGGCTATGCACATATGGAGTTTTAAGCAAATCGGTTCATAAATACCTTTTTATGTGAATTTAAAATTTTCAAGTGGCCGGCGCTTGGAAACAAAATGGTGAGTTAAGTTGACAAATATATGAAATTTATTTGTGAGATAAGTCTACTGTACACATATAAGTAGTTTGAATTAATCCAAAATCTCAAAAGTCATCGTACTGAAAAATTAAGTGCCTGGCACTTCGATCAAAATGGCAGAGAAAGTTGATCATCTAAGATATCGTTGCAAATTTGAAAATAATTTATTTTGTAGAAATTCTTTCAAGGAGGCTTAGTAAGTCGATAAAATCTTAGTTTTCTGCATTTCTAGTTTGTTTTAGCATTAAAATAACCTATTTTTCCTTTAAAAAGTATTAAAAAGGTCCAGTAACGCAGGTAATGGATTTGGCGCCAAATTTGGCAACTTTTCCCCTATGGCGACTTTTGGCGAGAAAATACTTATTATCGATATACCAAAGATGGACGCAATAACATGATTGGTTCACGAGTTACGTGAATTTTCTAGATTTTTCTTGTTTGAATGATAAATCCATTTTTCAACTTTGATTTGAATTGATTAAGTATTTCTAAAGTTACCGTGATAACAAATTTTCAAGTGGCCGCCAGTTGGAAACAATACAGTGGTACAAGTTGCCCAGCAAACACATTCAAGATATTTGAAGCATAGGTTCCCTGTCCAACTGTGGTTTAAATCAGTGCCGTGCTTCAAAAGTTAATTTTATGGCAAATTTTCAAGTGGCAGTACAAGTGGCTGCGACTTGGAAACAAAAGGGCGAAACAACTTGCCCAGCGAAATCATCCAATATATTTCTATGATAAATTCATTGTCCAGTTCTAGTTTAAATTAAATCAGTATTTCAAAAATTATCGTCATAAGAAATTTTCAGGTGGCACCACTTGGAAAAAAAAAAGCGTAGTGAGATGCCCAGCGAACTTATCTGAGATATTTGAATGATGAATCCTCTACCCAAATATGATGCGAATTGATTCAGTATTATTACTAAAGTTACTATAATGACAACTTTTCAAGTGGCCGCCAAAGTCACCAAGTGACCTTATCCTGTATATTTGAACCATAAGTTCACTATCCAACTTTTATTTGAATCAGTTTAGTATTTTAAAAGTTATCATGATGACATATTTTCAAGTGGCAGTGTGATTTCAAGTGGCTGCAACTTAGAAACAAGATGTCGGGACAAGTTGCCTAGTGAACACATTCAAGATAATTATATGATAATATCACTGTCCAAATTTGGTTCGATTTGGAGTATTGTTTCAGAAGTTATCGTGATTTTAAATTTTCAAGTGGGAACCTGATTTCAAGTGGCCCGCATAGTATAAGATATCCGGTACTTTCCAAAAAAGGCTGTTAAAATAAACTTGGTTGAGACCCTTATACGGTCTATGTATACATCAAAATTCAAGCAAATCTTGCTTTAAATCTGCTTTTTACATTGTAGGTTTGATATTTTGAAGTGGCTGCCACTTGAAAACAAAAAGTGGGAGCAACTTGGTTAACGAACTCATCCAAGATATTTATAAGATCAGTTCACTGTCCAAATTTGGTTCGATTTGGAGTATTATTTCGGGAGTTATCGTGATGACAAAATTTCCATTATAGATAGATAGATAGATAGATAAACGAAGTGATTGCAATATGTCGATTTCTAAAGAAATCAATCTAATAGGTAGAATTCATCCCTATGCTATAAAAATTTGAAACAATTAATGTATAAAATACATTTAAATACGGTATTATTTACAGATTATCTTTTAAATGCGTTTCTTTACATCGAAACTCCCTTTAGAGCTTTTTACCTTGTGCTTGCTATGAGGGCCTTGTGGAGGGGGAATTCTCTATGCAGTAATCTGCTAACATGTTAACACTCCATCATCCCTGATACCTCCTCTACTTTTCTTTGATGTCTTGATGAAGTAGGTTTCCTTATTCTTCTCTCCCAACGCCCAGATTTTACGGAAAATAACTTAGACGGAAGTTGAAAAAGTGGAACTGTAAGCTCAAACAATCCCATTTTTAGTCAAAACTGTGCGTGATGGAAATATTTGAATTGTTTTTCCTTAATCAACATTTAAAAATGCCCCAGAAAAACACATCACCTTGAAGAAAAAAATTTCATCGTCGAGCTGCGTTATTATAGTTTGACAATTTATTCTAATCATCTTTGGGTATTTCTTTGTGAATTCATTGCTAAGCTAAATGAATAAAAAAATGTTTCACTGCTAACAATTTCATGCAAAGATAGATATTTCTACAACATATTCAGGTTTCGTATAAAACGTAAATTTCTTACTCAAAACTTAAGAATTAAAATAATACACAAGAAACATTATAAAATATTTTTATGTTTTCGATATGAAATAAAATCTTTTTGTAAAAAAATAGAACCGACTCCAAAAAGCAACTACTATATTCAAACAACTAAAAAAAAAAAAAAAAAAAAAAAAAATGTATATGAAACGAAACTGTAAATTGCGCCTAAAAGTATAAAATAATTTCCTTCGCCAAACAACCTATAACACTACAATTAATCATAACTTTTGAAGTCGGCGCTAAATTAAATAAAATGTAATTACTTTTTAAAGGTTTGTTTTTAGATCGGTAACAACAAATGCTGTTGTCTCGAATGATCCATTTTCATGTTTCCTTTATTATTTTATCACTGTATGCAATTGGTCCATTAGTAGCATCTACATAGAACAGTAAACATTCTTCATAATGCGGTATTTATATTTCTACGAAGTTAGAGTTTCCTTTGCAAATTTGGTATAAATTTGATAACTATCATCCTTGGTGGCTTTTGGATTTGGCGATCAAAACGTAATGCAAAAATACACACGCAAGATGTATATTTTCATAATATATACTGTATGAAGTATTGTTTCATATTCTTGATTACTATCTTAATATACCTTATCAAAATAATCATGATATCCCAAAGAAATTAAATATGTTTGCCAGATAATTTTGCGATTTCTCTTTCACCAAGGACGTCAGATACCAGCATCATCGCCAACTTTTGCTGCTTACGAAATCTTATTTATTTTCTTGAATCACAGTAGTTTTCGGCTGTGTTTTCCAGGTGACAATGTGAGATGTGTATTTTGAATAGGATTTGATTTTTGTATTGAATAAAGGTATCAATTTTTATTTAGTTTTGCGCCTACTTCAAAAGTTAAGATTAATTGTAGTGTTATAGGTTGTTTGGCGAAGGAAATTATTTTATACTTTTAGGCGCAATTTACAGTTTCATTTCATATCCAATTTTGTTTGAATAGTAGTTGCTATTTGGAGTCGGTTCTATTTTTTTACAAAAAGATTTTATTTTTCTCTTTTCAGTGAAAACTTATTCATATAGCAGAACATCAAAAGATATTCGACGGCAGTTTCACAAATCACAACTTCCAAGAAAAGTGACATAACTCAAAAAATGGTATATGTCACTGAAAAATACATGAAATGCACACAATGTGAACAAAAATGTTACATCTTCATCTACAAAGTTATCCACTCGAGAAACAGTTGTGACAGTTTTATTTTAGTCAAGTTATTTTTCAGCTGATTTTTCTCAAATGCTGCTTATTTAAGTTGTGTTACTTTTATTGCCTTTATCGGATATGAGCTAAAAACTATCTATTGAATGAACATACGTTAAATTAAAAAGTCTTTAGAAATGTAAAGAACGGATAAGCTGTATTCGTAACCAAAAATTCTGTTAGGTATATATATTAAACTTTACAGTGAATACGTGTCACCCGCTGCGCTGGAAATTGCGCAGCGTAAAATTCAAACAAAGAGCAAAATATGCATTGCAGTTGACGGACAGAAGTTTCAACATCGATACTTACATACTGCTTTTACCAGTGTAGCTGCATGCGTTCAGCAGTTAGAGTGAGAACAGACTTTGTGAGTATTCTGTAATTTGTTTATATCTTATTGAAATCTTAATGAAACCTATTTCAGGTCAAGATCATTACGACAACAAAAAAAGTATTAAAATTAAATCATCTCTTACGAAGTTATAAGCTAACGAATTTCAACAACAACAACAGTGAGAAACATGGTTTGTATTGAGAACCTCTTCCTTTATGAAGTCGGTTTAAAACGGCTATGCGTTAATCAACGTGACCGCTTACAATAACCATACTTTGAATTTTACATAGCATAAATATCTCCCACTATGCTGAAACATATGCAATGTCGTTCAAGTGTGCATAAAATAGGAAATAGTGAACAAACAAATGCCCGTTTTAAGCGTTCAGTTTTTATCATTAATGTCTAAACTGCCTTTTCGTACTAAATCGATGGTGCTCTGCGATTTTATAATTCACTTATTTCCCCTGTCTTGAACCATTTCCGAGATAGGAACGCTAACTACACTGTTTTCTATCAGGTGGCGTTGTAGGCGGTTGAATCGCATAGCACATGTCCAATTTACTATACCTACATACCACTTTTATGACTATTGCTGCAGCTGTTCAACAGTTAAAAAGTTGGGACTGACTTTTTGGGGCACCCTGAATTTTCTTTTGATCGTAAAGATATTATAATGGGACATATTTCAGACCAAGACCTTTACAATAAAATAAAGAATCTCAAAATCGGATCATCCGTTCAGAAGTTATGAGCTAACAAACAAAAACAAAAACAGAAAAACATACGCTTTGAATTGAGAACCTCCTCCTTTTTGAAGTCGGTTAATTAGAGCGTCTCTTACGAAGTTATAAGCTTACAAACATCAAAAACAACACATAGCTCAAATAAAGAGTACCCTCCTTTGTGAAGTTGGTTGAAAACGACTTTGCGCTATTCGATGTGGCCGCTTACAGTAACAGTACTTTGAACCACAGAGTATACGTGTATCCGCTACGCTGCAAAGTGTGCAACATAGTTCAAGTGCGCACAGTGTAGGAAATTGCGGACAAACAACTGCATGTTTTAAGCGTTCTATTTTTAGCAATAATGTCTAAAAACGGTCTTTTCGTAGTAAATCGATGATGTTCTAGAACTTCGTAATTAACTTTTCTCCCATCTTGAACCATTTTTGACATAGGAGTGCTAATTTCGCTGTTTTTCACCAGATGGCGTTTTATTTTCTTTAGATTGTAAAGATATTGCAGTGGGATCTACTTCAGACCAAGATCTTTACAACAAAACAAAAAGTATCAAGTAACCGTATTTTTAACTATATAGCGTATGTCTCACCAGCTACGCTACAACGTGTGCAATGCAGCTCAAGTGTGCGTAGTGTAAGAAATTGCGAACAAACAAATGCACGTCTTTAGCATTGTATTTTTAGCATCAATGTCTAAACTATCTTTTTGTACTAAATCGATGATACTCTTCAACTTTATAATTCACTTTTTTCTCTAGAACCGTTTTCGAGATAGGAACACTAACTCCGCTATTTTCCACCATGTGGCGCTGGAAGCGATTTAACCTTGTACTGCATGGCCGTTTTGCTATACTCACATACCATTTTTATCACTATAGCTCCAGCCGTTTAGCAGTTAAAAGAGTTGGGACTGATTTTTTGGGCACCCTGTATTTTCCTTAGATCGTAAAGATATTACAATGGGACCTATTGTAGACCAAGACCTTTTCAACAAAACAAAAAGTGTCAAAATCGGAGCATCCGTTCAGAAGTTATGAGCTAACAAACATAAAAAAAACATACGGTTTGAATTGAGAACCTTCCTTCCTTCCTTTATGAAGTCGGTTAAAAAAGGATTCGGGATCGATTGGAACGTTTGCTTGAGCCAAAATTAGCATAATTGAAACAAGTGCATTAATTTAAAATTTATGTATGAACATATAATTCAATGTGTTTATTTATTTATTTTTTTTTTCTTTCGTAAAACAAGATATTAAAGAAGTTTTCCTTTCGCACGAAGAATAATTGCTTTCTCACAAAACAACTATTTTGAGCTACTGTAATTTACGAGGACTAAGGTCTTATTTCTATAAGGAGAAAAAAAAAAAAAAAAAAAGAAAGAAAGAAATCGCTTTCATTATTTGCTATGTCCACATTAAATTTCGCGTAATTGGAATTAGTCTGTTAAATGACCTGCAAAAATACAAACACGTAAAGGAAATTCTGAATCAAAAATAGAACTCTGGTACTAAAATAAATTCCATTTAACAGAAAATCATTTTTCTTTTAAATTATATTTTGTTAAAAAAAAAAAAAAATAATAATAAAAATATTGATAATAATATTAATAATAATACTAATAAAAAGTAAAATTTTGGAAAATGAATATCAATGTTAAATAATGTTGCTTTTTGTATTAATCTAAAACGTGTTCTGTTTATTTAAACAAAATATAAATTTATTTAGAGTATCATTTGGATTTTTTAAATATTTTGTTTCTTTTTCTCCTTTTAGTTTAGTTTATATGCATGAAAAATGCCTAAAAATTTCAATTATCTGAATAGAAATTTGAAATTGTATTTGAATGTTCATTGTTTTATCACACTGAAATGATTGATGTCATTTTCTTGAACATTTTGTAAATATCGCGAATTATAGCTACAAAATTATTATTATCTCTCTCTCTTTTAAATTAGTACTTTCTGACAAATTGAAAAGTGTGTTTGGTTTCAGTTTGTTTATCTGTCCATCTGTTTATCCGTTAACTTCCACAAATCTTCTTAAAACTGATATAGGTTACTCAAGTTCCTTATTGAAATTCAAACACTGAAAAAAAAAAAAAAAAAAAAAAAAAAAATATATATATATATATATATATATATATATATATCTGACTAGCATCTAAAAATTAAATTGTGGGTCTAAGAAAATTAGTTAAATGTTATCCTTATAAACTGTAGTTTCCTTTGCGAGCGAGTTCTAAAACCCTTACTAGAATTCTCGAGGTGTTCCTATATTATCGTGATCAAACTTATTTGAAATCTTTACAGATAAATGTGAACACAGGAGGCCAGTTTTAGTAACTATAATTCTGCTTTATGACCCAATTCTATGACATCAAGCGCGAATTTCTCTCAATATTACAAAGGATTCATAATAGCCATAATATTCATAATACCGTTTTACAATCTAGAAAAGGATAGATTAGAAATTCTTGATCATTCGTCTATCAAAGCTATGTGTTTACCTTATATGCATAACTCGGAAATCTATATTTCTAGTTTATGGATTCAGAAAATGACTACTTATTCGTTATAGATGAAGGCAATAATTTTTTTCCCCAATGCATAAGTAGGAAGGTGCCCTTACTGTATAATTTTTGTAAGTTAATTCAAATAAGAATTATTTCTTTATTTAATTTTGGATGAAATGTGTTTCTGTTCGTAAACTATAAAGCTGAACAAATATTTCTGTAAAATTATATCAGTTATTTTTTGTAAAAGTAAATTATTATTATAAAAAGTCTCGTTTTTCTGAAACTCAAGTTTTATCCTAAATATATCTGAAATCCAAGCATGTTTAGAGATTTAATTTCCTATTTCATTTTAGAATAAAGCTAATCTGGTATTTACCAATATGTAAAATATTAACATTAAAGTACGGCAATAAGAGAAAAGAAAGCCCGTCTCAAAAACCTGTAATCAAGCTATTATTTGCATCGAAATAAAAATTAATTGTAAAAATTTTTAATACAATTCAGCACGCAATGGAATTTTCTTTATAATATTCTTTACATTAAAGTCCTAACTTTTTTTGTTTAAACTCAGTAGGTTTTCTTTATTTTATTTTTTCCAATTAAGTTCAAGATATCCAAATGAAGTTAAAAAAAAAAAAAAAAAAAAAGAAAAAAGAAAATAGAGAGAAAAGAAAACTTGAAAATAGAAAGAATGAAAAAGAAAATACAAATGAATGTGACTTAAAATAAAATTCCAAGAAGACTGAAATCTTCATTTGTGGAATTCTTGGTGTTTTGTCGCGTATAAAAAAAAAGGGAAAAAATTAACACATAATTTGTCTTCCGTTGCTAGAGGAATTAAAAGTGTACAAAAAAAAAAAAAAAGAAAAAAAAGTAAAGGTTATTTTGATCACTATATGCGTAATTTAAATTTTATGTTTTTATTTTTATTTATTTATTTTTTATTTTTATGATTTGAGCTTTAATTACACATATTCAAGACGGATTTCACTACGTTCATAACAATTTTAAAATAAAAAACTTGAATATACCTTGAATTTAATAAAATGTTATTTTTCTATAGCATTTGTAATTTTCAGTTGCTAAAATGCTAACTCACAAATTATAGCATGTCAAGGGAGGGCTTGCTTTGAATGAAATTGTTATTATTTTTCCTTAAATATCGCTAATTTTCAATCAAATTTAACGATTTTCTATTTCTATTTCTTTTTATTTATTTATTTATTTACTTTACTTTACTATAAATTCATAATCACTATTTTCAGTCAAGTTTTATAATTGATTAAAAATACCTGTATAAAAATACTATTAACAGAATTTACAGATTTTTGGACTGGGAAACCATAACCAGTATTTATCACCAATTTTTTTAATTTTTGTTAAAATCGCGAAGAAAAAAAAAAAAAAAAAAAAAAAAAAGAACGAGATTTATAATCTAACATGACTTAAACGTTGGAAGATTGGCAGTTTGCAAATTTTATCAAATATGATTTAAAAATTGGAAAATTGCCAACTCAGACATTTTAAAATGCCAGTGCGAAATGTCCTGAAAAAAGCAGATTTTAATTAACTTTAAAACTCTATCAATTAGAGATTCATCAAACCTAGCTCAAAGTCAAAACCACCCGATTAAATCAGTTTTTTTTTTTTTTTTTTTAAGTTGGTGGATTTGTTTGGAATATACCGTAGGTCGTCAAATTTATAATACTACTATTTTTGTCAAAAATAGATCTTTATTGTAAGATTTTACTGCTCTGATTTTTAACTATATGTAAATAAGTCTTTATATTACGTACCGTTTTTAATTTCTTTTGAACGTAGTAAAAATTATTTTCCAATATTAAATTCGAATTAGAAAAGTGCTACTGCATTCGTAAAAAAAAAAAAAAAAAAAAAATTGCCTTCGTTTTTTGATATATTTACATATTTGGTATATACTAAGTTTGATATAAATACTTAGAAAATGTTTTTGTGTTTGTGCTGTTACCGAATTTTTAGGGTAATCCCAAGAACTAATAAACCGAATAGCATTTAGCTTTATATTTAGTTGTACCTTGACATATGTTGATGCTGATTTGAGTTTGGTATAATAGATACTAATAGGTAGCACGGCGACGGTAGATTTATTTTCTATTTTTACGATGTCTGTATGTATTGATGTAATTGTAGTAAATTTTATATATAATACAATTATAAACACATACTGATATGATTTTGTACAAAGTTTTCCAAAAAAAAAAAAAAAAAAAAAAAAAAGGAAACTATTACTATAAATGCATAAATGTATTAAATATAAGTGTATTAAATGTATTAAATAGCAAACAGCTATTTCGGGTCTTACATGAAGACCACTCGTCAGTGTGTGTAAGAAATAACCCTCACATTTTTTTTTTTTTTTTTTTTTTTTTTTTTTTGTCTGAGAAATCCCAAATTTAGACCCGCAAGTGCTGTCTCCTTTTAAATTAAATTCGTGAGAAACCCATCTATTGTAATCACTTAGTTTATCTATCTTTACATACATATAATGAAAAATTCGTCATCACGATAACTTCCGAAATAATAAATCAAATCGAACCGAAATTTGGAGAGTGGATTTATCTTGGAAATATCTTGGATGTGTTCATTAACAAAGTTGTTCCGCTATTTTGTTTCCAAGTAGAAGCCACTTGAAAATATCCCATCTTCATTGTAAAAAAAAACGTATTTAAGTTTACGTATTTATTGTTTAAATTTTTATATATACATAGACCATATAAGGATCACTTTCAAGTTTATTAAAGTACTTGATCCACCATTTTGTTTTAAAATGACGGATACCTTAAATTAAGAGGGCCACTTGAAATCAGGCTGATACTTGAAAATTTGTCATTGTGATAACTTGTGAAATAATGAATTAATTCGCATCAAAGTTAAACAGTAGACTTATCTATGAAATATCTCGGATGAATGTTCCAGGCAACTTGCTTCACCATTTCGATTCCAAGTGACGGCCACTAGAATTCAGGCTGGAACTTGAAAAAATTGTCATTATAATAACTTATGAAGTGCTGAATTAATCCGAAACAAATTTGGACAATCGACTTATCTATCAAATATCTTGAATGAGGTGGCTGGACAACTTGCTTCAACATTTTGTTTCCAAGAGGCAGCCATTAGAAATCAAGTTACTACTTGAAAAATTTTCATTCTAATAACTTTTGAAATACTGAATTAATCCCAAAAAAATTTGGTCAGTGAACTTATCTTACATATAAGTAATATCTTGAATGAGTTCGCTGGACAACTTGTTCTGCTGTTTTGATTTCAAGTTACAACATCGGAGTGTCATTTGAAAATTTGTCATCGTGATAACTTTTGAAATGATGAACTAACTCGAACTATGTTTGGGCAGTGAACATAGGCTACGAACATCTTAGATGAGTTCCCTGAGCAACTGGTTCCGCCATTTTGTTCAAAGTGACGGCTACTTGAAAATTTGTCATTACGATAACCTTGAAATACTGAATGAATTTGAAACAAACTTGGACAGTGGACTTACTTATCAAATATCTTGGATGAGTTCACTGGGTAACTTCTCTACCACTTTGTTTCCAAGTGGAAGACACTAGAAATCAGGCTACAACTTGAAAATTAGCCATCACGGTAACTTTTGAAATACTGAATTAATTCAAAACGAAGTTGGACAATGGACTTATCGTACAAATATATTGGATGAGTTAGTTGATAAAGTTGTTCCGCCATCTTGTTTCCAAGTGTCATCTACTTGAAAGTGCCACCATGATAACTTTCGAGATATCAAATAAATTCGAAACAAAGCTGGTCAGTGTACTTATCTTTGAAATACAATTGAAATGTTTGCTGACCAACTTGATCACCATCTTGTTTTCAAGTGTCTGCTGCTTGAAATTTTCAAATTTACATAAAAAAGATATTTATGAATTGATTTTCACTTAAAACTTCATATGTACAGTCGGGGAAAAAAAAAAACGCAACACTCAACGTAACTTCGTTGCTAATCGATGTAGAAAAATGTAATAGGTATCATTCGACGGGGAATTGTGAGTAGTTTCAGAAAATGAACTGAAATTTTTAATTGGGGGTCGTCTACATATTAAAACGCGCACCAACTTTGATTTTTTCAATGGTAACACCCTATTTTTATTTTATATTTGAATTCCTGGGATCGCGAAAACGCGAAAAAGTATATTGGTTGTATATTTTACTTATTTTTTCACAGAGTTATAAGCGTTCAAAGTTTGAAGGTACTAATGTTAAATTCATATTTCAAACTTTTATTAATATCTTCACAAAAAATAACTTGATCGATATAATTTTTGTTTTACGAGATACAGTGAAGAAACCCAAACATAATCCATCGTTACTTTTGATTCTGAAAAATATTTTTAATTCTGAAAAATATTAATAAATTCATATTCATAAAAATTATGAATTATGACCTATATTTATTTTTACATAAAATGAATCCTAATGCTGAAAAATATGGGTGTGCAAATTTGCAGCTCATTCCAGTTATTAGTTTTCGAGATATAAATAAATCTTTCTTTTGGAGTGGTTTAGGGGGCCATCTCTTATAAAGTTTTGCATGAGATAACGAATCAAATCTTAAAAAATAACAAAGAAAATTAAACAAAATATTTTTATTTTTTATTTACGGGTCAAATTATATAACAACAACGTCAAACGCAAAGAAATGAAACAAAAATGATGATTTTTAGACATTAGTGTTAGCATCAAGAACTCCTGTTTTATAAAGAAGACAAGCCACGCCTTCATGGATCTTCAAAACAAAACAATACAGAAATGGAAAAGTAAATGTGACATTGAGTATTCGTGTTAAACCCCTTATTTTATGTTGACAAAAATATGCACAAGTGGTATTTACTTCATCGATTAATTGATGATAAATTTTGAATCTTTTAAACGAACACTGGAAGAAAAAAAAATAACTAAATAGACGGGGTTTACTGTTTTAAATAGAAAAATAGGTTTAATGTGAAATTGTCAACAATAAAAAACGAATGGAATTGGAATGCAGGACAGACTTGTAAAATCGTTTCTTAACTACCGTCATAGTTAAAAAAGGTTAATCATTTGCTTCATATATTGCTTTATTTTATTTTATTTATTTATATATTTTGTAGAGGGGAGGATTAGTATTTTAATGGCACTTTAGTCTTTAAAATTTTATTAATGTATTTGAACTTTATACATTTTTAAAAACATACTTTAACTTTTATAAATATATTTTAACACTTTTTGCGACCGCAGGATTTTGTCTTTTTGACAGTAAGACCTGCCTACAGGAGTTTTACTCTCAAAATGAAATATTTCAGAACAAATTTTCTGTATTCACAGTTATATTACATATGGATATACATTATAATTATATTCTTTCTAATCAATATATTTCTATCCATAGTATATTTTATTGCAAAATTATGAGCACTGGGTACACACTTAAGAAAATGTAACACACAAATTACGAAAGAAACGCCCACTCACGGACTTACAGATTTTCAAAAGGCGTGAATCTACGTCAGCAGTCGCGAAAGGGTTAATTAAGATATTATATTTTCATAGAAATTATAAAATGAATCGTACAGTTCCAAAGAGTTCAACTGACCCAAAACTAGTAAGTGCGATGAAAATAGTTTAATATTTACTTCATGAACACTTACAATAATTTATCCGAAAAGATTTTGTTTATGCGTTGTTGTATAGATATATATATCTATATTATTTCATTTCGTATATTATGTTACACCTACGAAAGAAAATTTAAGCTTTATTGGTGATCAGTACAGCCATAATATACACTTTTACTTGAAAAATATTGCATTTTTTTCAAAGAGTACTGTATGGTCTAATCGCAAGTGTAATGTATTTAAATAGACCTAAAACTAACTAAAAAGTACTGAAGTGTATACAAATCTAAAAAATTGAATTCAGGATAATTAAGGAATAGGAAAAAAAAGAAACGTTCTATTAATTTTTTGATTATTTTTTTCCTGAAAGATTTCCGGTGTGAAGCATTAAAATTTTGTCTATTTCTTATAAGATCTTAATTTTATTTTTCTATACTTGCAGATAACCCCCTAACACATTTTTGATTATAACTTTATAAATACTAAAGATAAAGTATGCAAACAATATACTTTTCCGCACTGCCAGACTCTCAGAAATTCGAAAATGAAGTCAAAATTGGGTGTTGCTATTGAGTTGGCGCTCATTTCAATATGTAGATGACCCCTAATTCAAAATTTGACGACATATTCAGAAAGTGCTTTTAATTTCCTGTTGAATTATGTCTATTAGATGTTCCTGCGTCAATTAATAACGAAATTACAGCGGGTGTTGCGTTTTTTTTTCCCCTACTGTACTTAACTCACATCAATGTCTCCAAGTTTAATAATAAACTTTATCTGCCATCTTGTTTCAAAATGACAGCCGCTTGTTGAGGCAAAAAAAAAAAAAAAAAAAAAAAAATCAACGTACTCTTCCGACTGAGCCGGAATAATTTGCTTCAAACTAGGATTATTCCTTGAACTCCTAATTATATAGAATGAAGTGGGGGTAAGTGTAACTATGGGGTAAATAGAATTTCGGCTTATAACAACTGAAAAGCTGAATTTGGTCCACTACATATGTGTTTGTTTAAACCTGACTTCATTATACTTAATAACGGGAAAATAAATCAAATATGAAAGAGTGACAGTTTTAAATGTGTAATTTCTTTTTTCTCCTTCTCCGATAGAATG
The DNA here is from genome assembly GCA_963930645.1 of Salticus scenicus. Taxonomy (NCBI): domain Eukaryota; kingdom Metazoa; phylum Arthropoda; class Arachnida; order Araneae; family Salticidae; genus Salticus; species Salticus scenicus. The sequence continues at coordinate 9,644,841 of OZ005655.1, read as the reverse complement.
ACTCTCTCAAAATTCGAAATTTTACTGTACCATTGCTGTACTTGTGAAGTAAATTTCACAGTTTTCAATGAGGAAACGAAATTTTGTATGAAGATTTTGAATAATCTTCAGTTTTGTTCTATTTCTTAAGCTATTTGATTTGTCACCCGTTGTTACACTTACTCTAAGAATATTGTATATCGATCAAGTGTAACCAAGGTTTTTACACTTGTTTCACGCATTTTCAAATGCATCATTTATAATATTTTTGCCTTGATTTTTCAGTTCTGTATTTTAATTTTAAATGAAATTTAATACCCTGATCTGTTTTTTAGTTTTTTTTTTATTGTGTTAAAAAGTTTAAAATGTGAATTGCCAGTTAGTAGAGTAGATGTTCGTAATTCTGTAACCAATTGAGATATTTAAAAATTCAAAAAGTCCAAGATTCATGACGGTTTTCGCTATCTGAAAACTCGACTTACGTGTCTCTTAATGTACTATATATAGATATAGTTGGCTGAAGTTACACTTGCCTGAAAACATGGGAAAGTAGAGGTATAAAACACATTCTTTTTTTCTTTGAAGCAACTAATTCTTGATTATAAAAGCTAATATTTTTTAAGAGCGAATTTGTTGTAGTTTTTACCCAGAGGAAGAATTTCATTTAAACTACAAATTTTTTTTTGTTGAGGCTATTTTGATGCTTTTATAATGGCCTCAAGTTTTTTTAAAATATCAGTTTTATTATGACAACACGAGATACACTATTAACAAATTTGCAAAGTTTTCTTTGTATTTGCTTATATTAACAAAAATTTTGTTTAACTTTGCATTTTATTTTGTATATTCGTATGTTTTTTTTTTTTTTTTTTTTTTTTTTTTTTTTACAAGGAAAAATTAATTTTTTTTTTTTTTTAAGAATTGCAACAAAAATTATTTTGTACATCTATCAAAGATTTCCATTGAAACAAATTTAAACAGAAATTTTTGTTATGCTTATGAAATTTCTGTTAATTTCATTATAAGTAAAATATCTGTTTTGTTATGACAGCACGATATATATTGTTAACAAATTTACAAAATTTCTTTGCATTTGCTTATATTAACAAAATATTTTGTTTAATCTTTCATTATTTTTTGTCTATTCGTATCCAAAAAAACAATCTTTTTTTAAAAAATGAAAAACAATTTTTTTTTTTTAATTGAAACAAAAATTATTTTGTTTATTTATCCACAATTTCCATTGAAACAGATTTTTTCTTGTGCATATAAAATTTCTGATAATTCAATAAATCTTTTCTCCGAGTATTATGCCTAGAAATAATTAGAATTGTTATTGTAATAACAATTGGGCAAAATAATATCGAACTGTGACAAAACTTTGGTATATTTATCCCACTTCGTTTCATAGATTTTGAGGCTTTTTGTCTAACGCTGACGCTGCTATGCTAAAATACTTCGTATTTACCAGAATGATATATCTCGGCTTCTATAATGCATAATTGTACAAAGTTTTATATGAGAGAGAATTCTGATGAAAACTATACTGATTGAGTTTGGGAACATATTGGCCGACAAATGGCGTTGCTATTCTGCAGTTTTCCTTGTTTACTGAAAGAATGTATCTTAGCTTTTATAGCGTAAAAGTATACTTAACTTGTTGATATCTGAGATGACCAGAAAAAGAATATTGAAATTTCAGTTTGGGTGTATATGGGAAAACATATGTTACTTCTAATACGCAATTGCGATTTTCCCTATGCGTATATTTCATCATCTATTGGTTAAAATTGCCCGAAACTAGAAATGAAAAATCTTTATTATGAGAAGATTTGTTAAAATATTTTGTCGGTAGGAGGTACTGTTATATTAAATGGTGTAGAAGAAAATTTTGCCTTGGCCACAACAAATTAGTTTTAACATACGAATTTACATAAAACGCTGGAAAAAAAAAATTTTATTCAGTAACTCTGAACAATTTTTAAATGTAATAATTAAAAATGATGAATAAAATACTGAATTATTTCACTTAAAATGTTAATAAAAAATTAATTATGTTGTATTCGTTAGTATCAAATTATGTAAAAATATTAAATACACATGATATATTTTATCTAAATTTCTGTTTAATACTTATACAATTTTTTTATTATCAGGGTTTATTTATAAATTTATTTTTAATTTAGTTCTTTATTTTTTTTTTGTTAGAATAAAGCCCTGTTTAAGCTTTAGGTTAATACCCTGCATAACAGCTTTATTCTTGAATAAAATTAATTAGTCAATTTTAATAGATGAAAATTAAACAGCCTTTACAAAGTCTCGCCAGGAATAGACAATTTTCGTCGTCTAAAGCAATTAATTGCCTTGACAATCAAAGAATTTGCTAGTAAATTGAAATTAAAATAAAATGTCTAAGAATCGAATAAAAAATTCTTAAAATATTCGAAAAGTCATTAGTTAGTTTAAAACTACTTTAATTTACCGTGTAATTCGTTCATTGGTACATCGCAGAGAGTGGGTTGTAGAAGGTAATAGCATAGAGGGGAAAAAAAAAGTTTAATCCAGACAGAATGAAGACATAACGTATTGTCATTTGCATCCGAAATTCATGAAGAAATGAGTTCATAATTTTAAACGAGTTGTCTTGTACTTGAAAGTGTCGTACTGCTTTGTCTTGTAAATCATGGAATGTAGGGAAGCATGTTCTTCTAGGATGGTGAATATTGTATCGGATACTCTTGTAAGTACTAAATTAATTATGGGTACTATTACGATTGTTGTTCCATTTATAATATTTCGTAATCAAATAAATAATGAATGGTTACACTATCAAAAGATTTATAAAATTTTATTAATAATAATAATAATGATAGTTTAGACATTTACTTGTATATTCTCTTTTTTACTGTAATTATGCCCCGTAATGTTGAAAAAATATTTCATTACCTATGCAATGTGGAGGATTCTAATTTCTTATTATATTACTAATTTTTTTATATATATATTAAATACCATTCATACAGCTATTATTACTCTTTCTTACTTGTACTATAACGAGGGTTCACACCATAAATGAAAGTTAAGTGGTCTAAAAGTATAAAACCGTAGACAAACTTATAGAAGTGCGCACATTTTATCCGTTTTTCTATTGCATATAAAAATCTTTTTATGCAAGAAGAACACAGGGATTTAAAATTTAAGGTATATGGTTTTTTAAAGCTAAATCTGCCAATACAAATAAATTTAATTTCAGTAATTAATTTAAGCATTTACAGTTTTATACAGATTTTAACAACTTGCAGTGAATTTCACTATAAACTGGTGTTGAGAGTTAAAGAAAGTAAGCAAGCACCATAATTTACAAAAGTACGCAATGATTGTTTTAGGTTGAAATATTTAAACACTACCCTTCATCAGACAAAAAGAGAAAAAGGCACGAGTGCAGTATGAAACAATATCACAAATTAGAAGTTTTAAGATAATGGTAGAGAACATCGAAGGTAATAATGTCTTAAAATCGCCTACTGAGCTGTTTACAACTAACAAACATAAAAAATTGTCAATAGAAGCATTTTTAAAACTGCTATTTGTAAAAAACCTCCCATCCCCCTGCGCCTTATATTCTGTACCTATTGTGTTCAAATATGAAAATAACATTTGTTTCCAGTTTTAATATAAATAGAAAACAGAAAAAAAAAAAAAAAAAAAAACAGTTCATAAAAATATTTTAGGCCGCAAAATTGTCGAAATTTCTCGTCCATGTGTGTTATTTTGGTGACATTTATTAATGACTTGGCAACAATTGGTGTCTTGACGCAATGCTGTAGTGAACCCTAACTGTAACTATATCATGCAATATGGACAAATATTTCAAAATTTATAAGTAATTGTTTTTAGCATAATATTGATTTTTCTTATAGAATTTGCAACATTAATTAAATTAAATTCATTTTCACCTTCCACAAGTTTCAATTAAATACCATAGATTCCCCCCCCCCCCCCCACTACTCTACAGCACAATTTTATTGTTGAAAACATTATTGTTAAGAACTACATTTTTTTGGTAGAATGAAAGAAATAATCACTATGGGCTAATAAATAAATAATGAGAATTTCTGGATTTTAAATAAATAATTTTTGCTATGCTAAATTTGATTTCGAATTATTTTGAAAAATAAAAGAACTTCCTGATATGGTTAGGAATTTGGTATTGAATATTCTTTCAGTAAATGCATCAAAATATTGGTATTGAAAATTAAAGAATAAAAATCTATAAACAAATATAATACTTTAAACTGAAAAGGCAATGAATGTTTATAGTTTTTTGTGTTGTGTTTACAATTTATGCTTACAATTTATAGTGTTAGCTAGCAAACATTTTGTTCATCTTTATATATTCGCGTATATAATTGATTGATTATGAAAATTTTGATAATACTTATATTCTTTTTTAATTTTTGTTATTTTTAATATGGTTTATTGTGTGTTAACTGCTGTATAATAAAACCCATAATTGTTTGGAGAACAAATGAAGCTTTGTTGTAAAAGGGAATGTTATTATGAGATTCTTTATATAGAGATACATAGCTAGTAGCCATAACATAATTTGTCAGATTTTGAAAAAATACTTTTACAAGTGAGTTTCTTTATTAACTACTTATATAACAGCAATGATTGGATTAACATAACAATAATAATCAAGTATTTTATGTATTTCCTAATATTTAGTTTTTGGTTACGCCGGTATCAGTACACTATCTCTTGAAAAAAAAAATAATTTACGATGGATTAAATATTATAATATTTTATATTCTTGAAAATAAAAAAAATATAAAAGTCTATTATTATATGTATGAGAATTCTTTTCTGAATATTCTTGAAATAAATCGAGTCGACTGGTAATAAGCTGTAGTTTATAATTGTGGTTGTAGTTTATAATGTTGTGCTTAAATTTTGTTTTGGGGTCTTCTACATATAAAAACTGGCACCAACGGCTTTTTTTCAAACTACAACACCTATTGTTGACAATTTTTGGGGGGAGTTTTTGTTTCAAATCAGCCAAATAAAAGGTATTATAGTTCATATCTCTCTCTCAAATTTTCAAAAAATTATAACCTGTTAAATTCCTAAGAGACTAATATTAAATGAATGTGATAAACATTAATTCATATCTAGCCGAAAAATATTAAATCTAAATTCCATTTTTAATGCGTTAGAATGAAGTGGCTCAAACATATTGCAAGATTTTTTTCATCAAATAACATATTTTTAACTATGAAAATTATTAGTAAATTCATATTCCAAAAGATTATGAATTATGGCCTATATTAATTTTTGCCCGAATAGAACAGGCATCATCAGAAATATGGGTTTTCACATTTTTAAAACATTCCTATTTTTATTTTATAGGGTTTTAGTGATATTTAATTTCTTATAAAGTATAAAAATCTGTGTTAAATATAACCTAACAGACAGAGGAATTAAAATAGTAATTTAATTAAGTTTAGATCTTAAATAAACACACATTTTTTTTTAATTACTATCTCTTTAATTTATTTTGTAATTCAAATTGTCATATTTTTTCCCGGTTATTATCTGAATGAATGGAATATTTTTCTGTGCGAGATCTTAATTAAATATTTTAAATGTGTGGATGAATCCTGAATACATTCTTGTTTGTAACTCTATGAAGAATTAATCAAAAGTGTTTAAATTAAACCTATTTTCGAACTGCATGATCTAGGAAATTGTAGTATAAAGTAAAAAAATGGGATGTTACCATTTGAAACAATTAAAGTGATCCAAAATTTTAATATGTAGACGGCCCACTATAACATTAATTACTGGACGTCATTACCAAATGATCAGCATCAGCCGCAGATTAATACGATAATTTATAGCAAAATTTCTCGGAGGGTGATTTATTTTTTTACTAACTGTACATTATAATGTATGTAATTTTTTTTTATTATGTACATTACGAAAGTAACCGTAGACAAATTTTATTAATAAAGTTCTCATTTGTTATCAGTTTACGACAGTATATATATTCACACATTGGCCAGTGAATTAAAAATCAGTAAGAGTTTCTACAAATGCTCGCTGTCGGCGAAGGTATGCAAAACCTGTTACAAACCTTTGAGGAATGTTCTACTTGTATGGAAGTGATCTCCTGGTGTTATTTGAGGATAATCAAAAATCCCTGCAGCACATGAATATATTGATAGATTAAGTGCATTCCTCAATGTTCCATTTTTACTCCGAAGTTGACGGATACATTCGGCTCGATAATGCAACCATGCATCGTAGCAGAATCGTTCGAGATTGGTTCAGTGAACATCATTCTGACTTCTAACAGTTTCCCCATATGCCACAAAGTCCGGATCTTAATACAATACAAAATGTTTGGGACACGTTGGAAAGGAGTATCCATCAGCATCTCCTCTTCCATCCAGTTTATAGGATCTTAAAATAAATCGTAACTCTAAACAATCGTTAAGAGATAATTCATCCCTGCCCTTACATGAACCGTCAAAAACTATCCTAACCTTAGAACTTTTCTTTTGTTCGCGTACTACTGCATGATGCGGCATGTAATAGCCTGTACCCGTATTTTCATTTAAATCCGACGCTACTTCCTCTATGATGCCCAACTTTAAATGTTCCTCAATAATTTCCTTATATTTAAAATATAAGTCCGGATTCCTACCAAAAACAGTGTTCAAATGAGACAAGCGTCGTCTTGCTATCCCATAATTACTGTCCAATTCCTTAACATTATTTTTCCACAACAATCGCGTTTCATATCTTTTATTCCTATAAGTAGTGGTTTGCCTAAATAACTCTAAAATTTCATCATCTGATTTAGAATGTTCTTTGTCCGGATTAATTCCAATTGCCTCTAATTCCCATAAATTTTTAACCCTTTGATGGTCCAATTCCTCCTTAACAACATGTAAATGATTAACGCGCACTTTCTGACAATTCTTAAGTGCTTTAGGGTCCCTTTCCTTTCCTTGTATCACAAATCCAAATAAGGTATCTGTTGCCATTAATCGTTTAGAAATTCTCACGTTCCTTTCTCCAAGAATTTCCCCAATGTAATCCGATCCAATAAGTACATGAATTTTACTTAAATTACCCTTATCTGCCAATTCAATGCCTTTTTCTAGTGCGATATTACGCACCCATTGTGAAGGAATTTTAATTTCCCCAAATGTAATTGAATCAATTACCACAGCCCTTAATTTAATTTTCTTATTAGTTTCTCTTACATTATGTAATACTATTTCTACAATATCATAAGTTTTCCTTTCAGTATTCTCATTTCCAAAAGTATAAATTAAAAGGGTTTCCCTTCCGATTGTTTTTAATCCCAATAAATTGCACACTTCGCGCAATACAAATGTCCTAGAACTTCCATTGTCAATAAGACACCTCAATAAATGGCATTTGGCCTGAACATTAAATACACTTGCCGTTACAGTCTGCAACAACACCGAATCATTCGGCGTGTCCTCAAGCTCTTTATTCTTATTACAAACTAAATTTAAAGAACTTTCTGACTGTATTTGTTTTTTATCCTCAACTGAGCGGGATTCATTTCTTTCTGTATTACATATTAATGAGTTATGCCAGGGAGACGCGCAATACTTGCACTTATGATCCTTACGAGAACAAAATTTACTCAAATGATTTGAAAAACATATAAAACATAATCCCTTGGCCATTAAAGCCTTTTTCTTATCATAAACATTTAAGGAACAATCATGATTCATATGTGCCGAGGAACAAAACAAACAGCCCTGAACTCCAGTATTTTGAGAAAACGAACTCGTATTTCTTTTGTTATTAAATTTAGGCCTATTATTATCATAAGAATACCTATTATGATAACCAGATAAATTTCTTTCCGCCTGAGTCGCTAAAACGGAAGCTGATGATTTAGGGGGATGATATTCGCTCCTTTTAGAATTTAAGTAAGGTTTATTGTGGCCTGCCATTTTGTTCCGAAAATTATTTTCATTTGCGCTATTATTTCTGGGATTCGCTAAAATTATCGATGCTTCTCGTATTTCTAATTCTTTACGTATAAAATCAACTAATTTAGAAATATCAAACAATTCATCTGAATTACGCTGTCTATTATAACTTAAATTTAATTCTTCCGGTAGTTTTTGTAATATTACAGGGCATAACAGATTACTGTAAGTGCCTGTTGCCACATTTAATGATTGTAACGAACGAATTTGTACCTCAATCGCGTCGTACATTCTCCGTAATTCAGTAACATTCGCGCATGATTTCACCGGCTCTATTAATAGTAACTTATGCATGTGGGACGATATAATTACGTCACTTCGTCCAAAACGTTCCTTAAGTAATTGTATTGATGCATCGTAATTAGATTCTGTCAATGAAAACCCAGATACAGCGCTCAAGGCGATGCCTCCTAAGAAAGATTTCAAATACGAAAATTTCTCAATTTTGCTTAAAGAATTATTATTATGTATCGCTACCTCGAAAGAGTTCCAGAAGTCCAACCATGAACTACAGTCACCAAGAAAATTTACAACTTGTAATTTCGGAAGTTTAACTGTACTTCTGGTTTCAGTTCTAACTGTTAGGTTCTCTGAACCAATCCCTGTTTGATCACTTGATCTAGCGATCTGAATAACACCAGGCAACGGCCTGTCATTTAAATTATCCACTAGCCTTTCTAATTTTGTTTTTACATCGATCCCTTTTTCCCTGTATTCCTCGCAGCCTGCTACATCTTCAGCTATATCTTTGACTTTAATTTTTGTTTGTATTTCATAATCGATGTTTACGAGTTCTGCCTGTTTGTCCAGGAGTTGAGCCTTTAATCTAAGAAGCTCCTCAATTTTCATTAATTTCGTGTATTCCTCCGTAATTTCGGAGTTCAGGATTGTTTCTATTTTCCCCAAATATTTCGTAAATGAGGTTCTTAAACCTCTTCTTTTTTCCTTCAATCTTTCTAGATCCATTTTAAACCCAATATCGTAACAAGAGAACAAAAATAAAAATTATGAAACCTTCTAATTGCTTAATAATAACCCCTATCCATATATTTATTAAATAAAAATAAACATGTATTATCTATATATCAAAAAAATGTAAACATCATCTTTAAATATCATTTAAGAACAAAAAAATAAACATCGTTAAAACAGAAGTAAATCAATTTAAAATAGCCTTTAATGAAACCAAAACTAAATAAATAATTTTGTATTAAATCAGAAGTAACTCTATTTTAATAGCATTGCAAGAAACAAAAAATTAAATAATATTCCATTAAAAAAAAACAATTTCCTTTTCAAAGAAACAAAAAGAAACACCATTTAAACATTTTATGAAACGAAAGTAATTTTCAATTATTTAAATGTTGAATGAAACCATTTATATTTAAAACCCAAACTATTTTTTAATTATTCAAATTTGAAACCATTTATTTCATATATCAGCAAAATTTATAAATTATAAATAATATTATATATAAACCAAATGAATTCGATGTCCTCACAGACTGCAACCATTTAAAACGAAACCATAACTTTTAACCCCCAAACTCAAACCAAAATAATGAAATAATAAGGGAAAAAGCCTACCTCCCATATCCGATGCATGCTCAGCGGATTCATTTTACTCCATAATTATCAAAAAAAATGCATGTCGTCCAAATAAAATGCATATAATCACATCCTAGGGTCACCAAAATGTTTATAAATCTTTCAATGTTCCATAAACTCACACGTATTTTGTAATTATCCATTTCCATAAAAAATACAAGTGATGTTCTGTTCCATTTTATTTATTCACTTCACAAAACATATAGAACACGGATTCACAATAAAAACATAAATAAAACATTTCTTAAGCGCTATATATTTTAAACGGTCAAGCATGACCGAATCCTTTCAGATCACATTCTTAACTAGTCAGTAATCGTACATCGGCGCGTCGAAAAATGACGACTAGTCGCGCCACCTGAGAGGATGCAAAGACAATTCAATTTGCAACAGGATCTTAAAGTCTGTGTAGCCAATGTATGGTAAACTCTGGACATAAATGCACCCCAGAAGCTATTCATACAAAAGGTTGTAGGATTTAAGGCCGATTGACTCCTGATGTGTCCTAGGCCAAGGGGGAGAATGCCCTCCGTGGGGGTCTTTCTAAGGGGTCCTAGCCCGTATTTACGCGAGATTCGGAGGAAACCACGGAAAACTCCGAACGGCTAGGTCGATGAGCGCGACCTGGGATCGAACCCGGCACCTCCCACCTACCAGCTTTGAGCGCAAAGCCGCTCGGCCGCTGGTGGGCCCATTCATACAAAAGGAGTGTAAAAGAAGGTCCAATAAAATATTAGTTTAAAGGTTCCTAATTCATTGGCTAGTGTGTATGTGTGTAAACATATTAAAATTCTCTCCTTTTTTAGTTTCTTTTATATCTACATTAGCAGAAAGTATTGGATTCGCAAAAATTTTCAAGATCTGCTGCAAAGTAAATTTACATGTTTTATGATGCTCTGAACACGATTTGGCCATTTTTAGAAAATATTTACCTGGGTGCTTGTCTGCATGTTATCAAAATTTTCTGGACGTTATATCTCCCGAACCAATAATCGGAATTCAACAAATTTTACCATTGGTTTGATCTTGATTTAAATTGCTGCTGATTGCATTTTGGGACACATCGCCAAAGAAGTGGTACTGCTATGCTCCATTTTCCCATATTTATCCCATTATTTTACCATTGTCCCTTTTTTGGACAGTACATTTTTTATTGTTTTAGGCAATATTATAGAAATTTATATATAACAGTTTTCTCATATAATAGGTTAAGGAATGGCTATAATTCAGTTTAATAGTGTATAAGTGCAAAAAAAAAAAAAAAAAACTTGACACAAACAAGTTTTGTGCACTTGTACACTATTATGGCTATGATGAAAAACTTTATTGATTCAATTTGGTTGCGTATGTACCTATAAGTAGTCCCTATAGTTGGCTTCGTAATTACTCCCTTTACGGGAAGGCAATATTTCAGTTTCTGTGATATATAAAAGCATCAGACTTGGTATGTGAGATAAATATCATAATAATAATAAAATAAAACATGCAATTCATGAGAAAACATTTAATTTGGATTATTATAGGTTGCTGCTTTAATTTACTTTCTGTATTTTTTCAAAATAGCTATATCTCAGCATCTGTTGGTTAGAAATGCACCAAACTGCATAGATAAAATATTTATTCTAAGGAGTTGTATTGATTAAATCTTGTGCATGTTAAACGGTAGATGACACTGTTCTATATAGAATGATATAGAGGAAGGTTTTGGGATTGCTACAGAATACTAGTTTACAACATGCGATTTAAACAAATTCTAAAATTTCATTTATATATATAGTGTAAGAATATTTAACTTAAAATGATTCTATGTTTTTTGAAGAAACGTTTTATTTCCAACTTTTGTTTGTAAATTATCATCTCTTTTTCTCTTTATTCAACATACATACATGAAAAAATTTAACCATTATAAGCTATCCCATAAATAATAAATCACATAATTTTTAAATACGTAAACAATTTTTTTTATATATTTCACGTTTGATTCAAAAACGAAAGGTTATTGAAAGTTAGGCGAAAAAGAAATATATATATATATCTGTATATAATCCTCTCTGTCGTTCTATGCTGAGGATCCACCATTAATCACATATTTACTTTTGACAGCACTGTCACAACCTCATGAATTTTATCTGGTTTTTTATTCATAAGTGTCGTTAAAGAGGGAGTTTTGACTTAATCTCGGAACTTCCTTTTGCCCATTTTCTTTATCGCATCCTTCTAAAGCTTGCACACTCCTCTTTTATAGGTAATGATAAGTAATGATGCCTGACCTTTTTAGAACTATTCCTGGATTCTCGATTTCCACTTCATGTAAAAATAATATATATCTTAAGTTCAATATAATAAAAAAAGGCTTTTAAAAATATTCTTTAATTGTTCATTTGCTTAAAAATTATATTTCTATGCAATACAAAGTAGATTTAATTTAAACGTGATTTATGTTTTCGAGTGGGGTTAATTAAATTTTAATTGATTTATATTTCTCTCTCTCTCTCTCTCTTTTTTTAATTATCATTTTCTTATTAGTAAACATAACATATATTTAACATAATCAACTTCTAATAAATATCGAACTATTTCTTTATTTATAATTATCATACTAATTTCTTCCAATCATCATATTGCGTACCTTCCGGTCACCACTCCCCGAATGATTACAGATAGGAAGAAATCCATTTTTCTCTGAAACGGGGCGGTAAAAATCCACTGCTACTTCGACATTTCTTAAAACCTTATACACAATTACTGATAACAACATAAAGAGTTAGAAATAATAATAATAATGATAACAATAATAATAAAAATATTGATTATAAAATCTCAGATTCAATTACAAAATCCGACTTGTTTACTCAATGTTTCTAAACGAAAATAATCTAGTTTAGCAGTCACACTACTTTTTCTTACTTTACAATATTATAGACCTATTTTTCGGTGTGCCAGGGCATACTGAGGCGTCGTAGAAGATTTTCGGGTGTGCCCTGTGGTAGTACAGATATAAATATACACATCTATTACACCATTTCCTTGCAGACATTCTGCTCATTGTGTGAGTATATGATTATTAAGTTAATTAAAAACAGTTTTTCTCGCAAATAGTTACCATTTACTCTTATATCATATATTGCTTATTTTGAAAGTTTAGGAAGTGAAGACTATGTGCATGATACATAAATTCAGAGAAATACATACAAATAAAATACATAAATATCGCTAAAAAAGCGCTTTATCGAACAATCCTATTCTGAAAGAGAACAAAAATTAATCGTGAAATCGAACTATAGTTAAGGGGATTTTAATAAAAGTTATATTCAAAATTATATTTGTGAATTGGGATTTACTATCCTCATCACAGATAAATTCAAAAAGAGAAGAACATTTCTCATAAATTTTTGAATCTACACGATATTTGTTTGGGGTTTTCAAATAAGTAGCTCAATACTTTTTGCTATTAAATTACTCAAATGAAATGTTTTAAAAGCTTGCGCATGCGTAGTTAAAAATTATTTAGCAAAAATGCTCATATTTCGTTAAGATATTCGACATTTTTGCATTCTGATTGCAGCATGCTGTGCCTAATGTAGTACACCAAGTTTCTGAAAATGACCCTGCGCTGGGTCTAACATCCTACGTGTTATAATTAAAAAAGTGGTAATTTTTTTTTTTTGCAAATTTTTAAAGAAACCGTTATATTTCCATGAATATACGTGGTAGTGTCATAAAAAATCTTATAGATAACACTGCTTGACATGAAAATTGCCTCTGACACCATTTCAGCATATTCTTATGTAAAATGACCTCCTGAAACCGAACAGGACGCCCATTTTGCCCTATCACCCACCGTTTCTTAGGAATGGCCCCCTATTTTTGATAATTTTTTGGTGATTTTATGGGTATAAATTTGATTTTTAGGAGGTGGGGGGGGGAGGATTATTTTAACTGTTAAATATCTTCTGGGTGGCTACAGAGTTGAAAATTGTAAAACATAGACATTTGCGACAAGATAATTTTTTTTTTTTTTTTTTTTTTTGGGGGGGGGGATTTGGTACTGAAATCATGCATTACATGTCTTAAAATTGTTTAATCTGTTATTAATGTTATTTTTTAAACTTTATATATTTTTGTTTTTGATGTTAAATTAATTATTTTGCATTCTTCAAATCAAATTCATGGTCATAAAATTATCGTACAAGGAAAGAAATTGAGGGAGGGGCGGTGTTTCCAGAAAACGGTGGGTGACTGGGCAATATGGGAGTCATATTCGGATTCAGGAGGTCATTTTACATAAGAATCAGCCAGAATAGTATCAGACCTCCAAAAAAAAAAAAACTTTTTTTGCGGAAAAGTGTAATTAGAAGAATCCTTATAATCACACTCAACAGCAAAAACGCATTTCAAGTATTACTTTTTCTAGGGTGATCCAAAACATTTTGATTGTTGTATAATTTTCTACTGGTCCCCTTTTCTTCTTCAGGACAAAAGTTATTCTGAAATATATGTGGTATAAAATGTTTTTCATACTCCCAAAGTTTCAAGGTAGTTCGAATGTGTGTAAATTCGAATGTGTCCAAATACTTATTGGTATATAATGTGTTGTGTATACTAGCTGTCAGTGATGTCAGATGGTCGAAAATTATTTCCCCAAACAGGTCTTCAAATTTCCCCAAATCAGGGATTTTTTTTTTTAGAAAATTCCCCAACATGATTTTTACTAAAAAAGGAAAACAAAAATTTTTTCAAAAAAAAAAAAAAAAAAAAAAAAAAAAAAATATCTAGCAAATTTGTCTATGATTTAAGCTCATATCTTTCCCCAAATGAAGGCAATTTTTGAAAAAAATCCCCAAATAACAATAAAACTATTGAAAGTCTCTAGTCGTAGGGATAAATCATTACGTTGCCAACATTGACAGAAAGTTGAGGAACTCCCCAGATTTGTCCCCCAAAATATTAGAATTCCCCAAAAAAGTCCCCACAAACATTTGGTCCCCAAAATTGTCTCCAGAAGCCTTAAAAATCCCCAAAATGGGGACAAAATCTACAATCTGGCATCACTGCTAGCTGTTGTGCCCGTTCTTCGCACAGTAATTTCATTATTATTCACAGTATATTATTAAAAAAAAAATAGTTATTTTAGTTAAAACTTACTATGCTGCTGAAAATAGAGAATAGATTGTTATAATTAGTAAGTATAATTTGTAAATTTTCACTATACTCTAATATACTCTAATACACTAAGCGACAAAAAAAATAAAAAGCCGCACTTGGATGTTTTCCTTTTCGCCTTCTACAACCGCCAATTTTATCGTTTAAAAAGCAAATTTTCGAACAGATTTTACTATGTTGTCCTCCACATATACTTTGAGTCCAGTGTGAAAAACAAAATGCAATTGTCAGGAAAATTGTAATTTTAGAATTTGTTTCAAAAATGGTAAGAATAAGGCAGTTAACGATGCCACAAAAAGTATTAATTTTTGAATGAAAATCAAGAAATATTTTAATACGTGAGATGGCAAAATAATTAAATGTTAACGAAATATTGGTAAAAGGGTTTTCAGCAATATAGAAAAGTTTTTGGCCGTTTAAACTGGAAAGTTGGTTTTAGGTGGCCACACTGCTCATCCAAGCGAGATGACCGTAAGTTAAAAAGCCGTTGTTTATAAAATCGGTTTGTATTACATTTAGAACATAAAAAAGCTTCAGAAAAAGTGTTTAGTAGCATAATTTCTTTAACTACAGTACAACAACTATTAAACAAAGCAGGTTTAAATGACAGAAAATTTGAAAAAAATCCATTCTTAGTGAAGAGAAGTAGGAAAGCAAGACCTCAGATGGCTAAAAAAATTAAAAAATGATTAGTTAATTATTGGGCTGAACTGGTTCTCTCTGATGAGTCAAGTTTAACTTATTTCGAGCTAAAGAAAACAAGCAGATCTGACAACAAAAATATGACCGACTTAATGAAAATCACACTTTTAAAACAGTGACACATTCTCCGTACATTATGGTACGGAGGTGCATAACTTTTCAAACACTCGGGAAAATTTTTATGCTCAAGGGATCAATTAACTCGAAATAAAACACAATCTCCATAAAAGTGGTGCCTGACCGACTATTTTGGGGTATCTTAGACATTTCCGTAAACAGCATTTGAAGATAATAAGGCACCTTACTACACGGCGTCTGTGGTAAGTTTATTCACTTCAAATTGTCAAAATTTCTTATACATTCCCATGAGAACCTATAATTTTGTAAGTAATCATATCTTTTTTCACTTTAAGTTAAATACCACAAAGGATATAGTAGAATTTCTTCTTTACCAGACATGGAAATAGTCAAAATCGCGATCCGCTCGAAAACGTTTCGTTTATAAAAAGGCGGGGAAGAGGGGAGAGGATTCGAAATTTGCAGCCTATAACTCTGTCAGAACTAGAAAGAATAATTTGTGATATTTGGCACATTGAAATTTCTGAGATTTATATTAAAACACTGTATAAAACTATGCCATTGCGCATTAATACAGTAATTCCATATAAAGGTGGAATTAACCCAATGCAAAATACATATTTTTAACAAAAAATTGCTTAGATCTAACAAATAAATAGTTTTATTTCATATATTAAAATATAACTTGTTTATTTCATATAATAAATCATAACAGAATGCACAGTATATGGTTATTGCATTATGTTCAAAAAGAAAGTTTTATGAAGATTTTTAAAAAGTATTTCGTACAGTGCAATAAAGCGAATTATTAAATCTAAAATATACATAGGTATCATTTCATACCTTTGTTATTATGCAAACAAGACATTTTTATTTGTTGCAAACATTAATTTTAAAGATATTACAAACAAAAAAGGTATAAGTCATTTTTTCTGCAGTGCGGCTTTTTTTTTTTTTTTTTTTTTTTTTTTTGTCGCTTAGTGTATATTGCTTTTAATTTGCATAATTGTTTCAGCACCGATTTGAATATAAATTATTTCAATGCCGAAAACACATATAGAATATAATTTTTATTGCAATTTATGTTCCCCAAAACAGGTACGAAAGATAGTACTCAAATAAATATGTATTAAAAGGGTTAAGCTGTCTTTCAACTTAAGAATTCGTTTTTTGTTTTTATTCGCATAATGCGTTTCAGGTAAAGTAGACTGAAGTTATACTTGCTTTACAGCTTTTTACAGAACTTCTAATCACCATTGCTTGCGATAAAATGCGTTTTAAATTTAAAACAATCTAACTTTTAAAGGGAAATATAAATTTTAAAATGTATTTTCAAAAATAAGGAAATATAACGTCTTATTAGTCATTTTAACGTATCTAAATGCCTAGTTATAATTTTTACTTGGCTACAAAGGCGTTTTTTTCTCATATCTGTATATCTAATTAAAATTTTGAAATGTTCAATGAATATAATTTTAAGTTAGGTACAGATCTAAACCTCAGCTAAGTGTCATTTAATTCCGCTCAGCCATTTTTTGCGTGATACCCGGTGGAAATTAAAATGTTCTATATACCACCACCCCTCCTGTGCATGACATAAAGAAAATATTCTGAAAACATTTTGAGATTCCCCGATGTCTAAAACGTAAAGATAACGCATTTTTTTTCATTCTAATTGTTTTACTTAGAGTCTTATGGCGCATGCGCACACATTTTTACTCATATCTCTAAATCTAATCAAAATTTAGAAATGGTTGTTAGCTATAATTTTAAATTGGGTACAGATTTAAATCGCTGCCAAGTGTTGTTGAATTCTGTCCAACCATTATTGCGTGATAGCCGGACAAAAATAGTGTTACAGACATACAGATACGTCACACACACACACACACAATTTCGGAAGTCATTTCTGGCTTTTATGGTGTGTGAAACTTGAAGATATCGCAAAAATTTTTGATTCTGATAAATTTATAGACAAAAGTCTGATTTAATTAATATAGATATGTAAGGCAATATAAAGAATCACTTAACATTTCAAACATAAATTCAATACATTCTTGTAAAAGACAATTTTTGAGTAGATTTTTCTTTTAATTTTATTAAACTCACACAATCAACTGATTGGAAGAAAATCATATTTATTGAATTTTTTTTTATTTTTCCGACTGAGTGAAAATAATGCCTGGACCGGGAGTCGAACCCCGGATCAACATTTCAATAAATATGATTTTCTTTTAATGTTTTGCAGAATAAGATCAGGAAAAGATTTGAAAAAGAAAACGACAGCGAAAACACCCACAAGCTGGACGAAGGCAAGGAAAAAAATGGTCAAGATGAAGAAGAAAAAGCGTTTGCTGTGATATTTTCGCTGAAGAATCAAGTCTGCGGCCTCATCAGAGCACTCAGAGTTTTTCAGGTATAATCACCACATTAATTTTATTGATTTATTTTCACTGTAGGTATTGCTTGCACAGCTCTATAGCTATACTTATTAATTGTTGACAAATTATTTATGTTAATTGTTAATTAATTAGTAATTAATTAGATAAAGTATTTCCTTTTTCCTTCCTCGAAATCAGACAAAAGCATAGTTTTAGAAACCTATTTTTATGAAATTATCTTTACTACTATCGCCCAGTGGTCGAAACTCAACCACTTTTTATGCAAAGCAAAGTAATTGCTTTCTCGAAAACGGAATTAAATTGCAACACAGCAGCGTCACTTGTCGGCCGATATGCACTCAAATTAAAACAGCATGTTTTTACATAATGTCCATATCATATATCATGTTTGGTGAGTTTATACACTACAGAAGTTGAGATATAGCCTTGACTTAAATGGGATGAATCACAACATAGCAGTATCACCTATTGGGTGATATATTCCAACAGCTAATCAGCATCAATTTAAATCATAGTCTAACCAATTATCAATCGTACTTAAATTCTGCCCATTGGTTCATGAAATACTACAAAATTTCCCTAACACATTATACACACATAGACAAATAGTCATTTTTTAAAAGTGAGTGAATCATGTTTAGGAGGCCGCAAAACGTGAAAATTCCTCGAAAACCGGAAGTCGAAAATATTCACGAATCCATTGCTTCCTTCTATATAATTTTATATGACAGCGGCACCTACCGACTCACATGAACAAAAATTTAATCAGTATAATTAATATTCAATCGTGTGCAAGAAATCTCAAAACGTGTAAATTCGAAAATTGAAATTTTTCCGAATCTTATTCTTTTTTCATATATATGCAGAAGATATGGTAATATATCCATTTATTTAAAAATAAGTAGTCAATTTCAGTTAGTTGAAACGCACTATGTTTCAGCTAAAAAATGCGTCTTCAAATTAGAGCTGACGTAAATCATAAAAAAAAAAAAAAAAAAAAAAAAGAAAGGAAAAAAAAAAGAAAAAAAGGGAGAAAAGAAAATAAATTATATTATAAATAAATTAGAAAAAAAAATGGAACTTTCATAAGTCAAATCCCTTTTTAATTTGCGTAAATCTTCAATGGTATAAAACTTCGACATACCACTCATTCACTCATAATCATTCTTACCACTCTAATGGCTGTTGCCACTTAGAATGAAAAATTTGTAGTCGAGAGTTTACAGTCGGCAGTAAAATTATTGAAGAACACATCACATTATTTATTTATTTTTATTTTTTATTTTTTATTTTTTTAGTTTGATCTCTAATTTTTTATCAACTTACTTTTATATAAACAGCATTAGATTAAGATCATGACTCTGCCAATATTTACTTAACAGAACAGTATTAGGTTTGAATCTTTTTTATAGGAATTATTGCTAGAGCTGCAATAATTTTACTGCCAAATGTAAGAATGCTACATCTATACAAATTCTGTGTCTATGGTTTCATGATATAGGTAATTTGAATAACATTCATTAAAATGGCCACATTAACAGTTTAAATATATTGTAGAAAATAATTAATTACAAAGTTTAACAAATAATTAATTACACCACATGACTTTCTTCTATATAATTTTACACAAAATTCATTGAATACAAGTTATTTATAAAATTATAAAGTTATTTTCCATTATAAATGCAGACGATTTTTATTTGACAGAATTATATCACTAAATGTCGAATGAAAGTCATTTTTTTGCCAATATCAAAAGAAATACGATGTTTTTACTTTGTTTTTTTTCGTTAAAAGATAAAAAAATCGATAACTTTGTTTTAAATTATCACAGATCTATAGTTCTACCATTTGTTTTAAAGGTATTGATGAGATCTTTCGAAAGATACCCATATTGAAAATTTACTCCTCCCGGGGGGGTACTTCCCCCCCGAGGGGGAGGAAGCGATAACCCCACATGCACAAACGCTTTTTCCTAGTTAACTACTACTATTATCAATAATTCATATTAATTTTACAATCACAAAATTAAAATAACTCTCATTATGTACATTTATACGAAATTTTGTCCTATACTGCCATGTTAAAAATTTAAAAAAAATGCGATCACAGCGCCACCTGTTGAGCAATTATTCCACAAATCTAATCAGCACCAGTTTATGTCAGGGTCCAAATAATTATGTCAGGGTTCAAAATAATTTATATTTTAAGTAATATGTGACAAAAAATCTTTATACGTGACACAAAATTCAAACTTAGATGTCACGTATAAACTTAGCATTAAAAATAATAACTCATATTGCTTTGTTTTAAATTCTTTTTCCATAATAAATCTGACGCCAGTTTTACGCCGTGATTAGAATAATCGAAAATAAATATTATTGCGCTTTCTTTCAATAATAAATTTTAAAAACTTAAAAAAAAAAAAAATAAAAAAAAAATAAAAAAAAATCCACTATATTATTTAGTATTAAAAATGCATTTAATGAAAAGTTAATATTTTATTACAAATGCTAAAATGTCACAACAAGATTAAAACAGAAAATTTGTTTTAAAAAATCTAGTAAAAAAAAATAAATTTTAATTATATTAATTAAAAAAAAAAAAAGAAAAAAAAAGTATTGTTCACTGCGTATCCTCGTCTTACCGCGTTTTTTAAATCATGATATTTAACTTGAGGTGCACGCATCCTAGAATATTCAAGTAAAAAAAAAAAAAAAAAAAAAAACAGGGATAACATAGAATTTTAGCAGTGAGAAACGAGGAAAAGTTATGTAATATTTAAGAACAAAGACTTAACATTTCAGAATCGCGTATACTCCTTTTTGCAACGGAAGCCACGCCTTTACACAATTTTTTTAAAACTTTACATTATAAAACAAATTATTTTACATATTTCCAGTTAAATCATTTAAATTTTGTCTACAGCATTCAATGTAGTAAATGCCATTGACATTTATGCATACCAGCGTCACATATAGAGTCATATACGAATATGCAAACTAGTTTTTTTAAAACTGTTTCCACAATATAGAGGTGGGGCTTCATTTCTTTTGGAATTCTTTCACAATCTTTCGCTTGCATTGCGATAATTTTATAAATAATATTCCAATTTGTATCATAAACATCGAAATGCTGCTTAGAAAACAATTAGAATAACATACAGGTAAATTAAGATAGGTTTTCGTCAAAATGTATACAGGTATTTTCTCACAGAGGATACAAATTATAATAAGTGACAGCAAACTAACAACAGTAAAAAATGAAATATCACTGTAACTCAAAAAATAATGTTAGAAACGAGTTGTAAATTTGGAAACCCATGTTTTTGATGATGCCCGTTCTATTCATGCAAAAATTAACATAGCTCATAATTCATAATTTTTTTAAATATGAAATTATTAATAATTTTCATAATTCAAAAAATGTTTTTTATCAAAAATATGCATGGAATATGTTTGGGTCACTTCATTCTATCGTATAAAAAAACAGCATTTGAATATCATAATTATTTTGGAAGAAATGAATTAATGTTTCTCACCTTCATTTAACATTAGCATCCTCATATTTCGACAGCTTATAACTCTATGAAAAATTGAGCAAAATGTATAAACTATACCATTTTCCGCGATGATTTGATCCAAATAATTCAAATAAATTATAAAAAATGGAGGTTACCATTGAAAATATGATGTTGATGCCAGTTTTAATTCATATTTCGACAGCTTATAACTCTATGAAAAATTGTGCAAAACGTATAAACTATACCATTTTCCGCGATGATTTGATCCAAATAATTCAAATAAATTATAAAAAAAATGGAGGTTACCATTGAAAATATGATGTTGATGCCAGTTTTAATATGTAGATGACCCCTTAAGAAAATCTAACTATACCATTATAAACTAGACGTTATTACAAATTGATTGGTACCAACCACATGTTTCTACGACAATTTATGGCGAAATTAGGTAAGAGGGCGAGTGGCGTTTTTTTTTTTCTCTCGACTGTACGACATTTCTTACTTTTCACTATTTGCCGAAATTGATAAATCTACTGGTTTGTTTTCAGGAAAATAATGTGGACGTCGCTCATATAGAATCCCGTAAATCTCGGAAACGCCCTTCTCAATACGAGATTTACGTGAATGTGAATTGCGAAGAAACTCAAATGAAAGATCTCCTGCATAATCTGGAACACGAAGTGGAATGCGTTTCTTTGGAAGAATTCGAAAAAGGAGAAGTCGAAATAGTGGACATACCTCCACAAACACCAACTAGTCCTCAAATACCAGCAAGTTTTGATCTTCGTGAGTTCTTTTTCATTTCTTATTATGACTCACGTGTAATATTATGGTAACATGTATATATTATTGTACTGATAAGTATAAAGGATTTAAGTCCATATTCTTGATTTTTCAGGAGACGAAAAATAAAGTTAAACTAATCAAAAACTAATCAGCAGAATCGATTAAGAAAAAGGGATTATGTTGGTTTATACGCTTCGTACCATTCAGTGATTGTCCACCTTCATTTAATAAAGGGAAAAAATTGAATTAAATATTTTATACCAAAGATTAATGCTAAATTTCTGACTTGAATCTTTTTTTACCAATCGATTTTCTCAAAGACTAAATGCCATGGATTTAAATCCTTTATACCAATCGATAGAGAATTTTTTTCTGAGTCTGACTATGTACTTAACTCAAAATAGACATTTTTGGACTTAAATCTTTTATACTTATCAGTACAGATATTACACACTGGTTTCCAAAAATTAATTATCATTATTTTTTTAAAAATAACTCTTAAACAAAAGAACGTAAGAATACGAAATTTGAATGACCTGTTTTAAATCAAATGATTACATGTACGTCAGATCGTTAATAAAATTTTTGCTTAGTTTAACATCGATAGTAATTTGTAAATTAATTCTAACTCAATTTTTCTTAAAAATTCGTTTTTGAAGAAAATGAAGTTAAATCCTTCCATTGACAATCCTGATGATTTTTCAACTGAACCATGTGTTGGGTGAAATGTGTAAAAGTGAAATTATTTCAGTTTAGCATAGTTGGAATCTTAAATATTATGTTTCGTGTGATTACATATTTTAGATATGTGTGATGAAAAACAGTAGTTAAAAAATCTGGAGTGACCCCACTCGACTTTCCGAACATTGAGTAATTAACGGTTTTGTAGATAAAGTAAGGTAAGAGGAGTTGTTAAATAAACAAAAGAGAGAAAATTATAATAGGATGTTTGAGTATTTTTCTCCATATAGTACATGATGTTAAATTTAACGCTACTGAACTTTGAGTTCATAGATCATTATGATAAAGGATTTTCCGCTGTGTTCCTGTAAATCACCAAAATGTTTGTAGTTAGCGCAACAGTGACTTACATAAATTTTCAGGTCCATCGGATAAGTCATTTGGACGCTATCACACTTTAAAGTTTGAACCCATATGCCACAATGATAAAGAAATTTGCATTTTGTCCCTGAAAAAGAATCATTAAGTGCTAGATTCTATAAAGTTCATAATGTTCGTGTGACGGTGACGTATAACATGCATATAAATTTTCAATTCATTTGAATAAGGCGTTTAGTCGCTGTCGCACTTTAAATAATTTGAGCCTATAGACCATAATGATAAACAATTTTTATTTGTGTCCCTGTAAAACTCTGTAAATGCTACAGTCACCAAAATCTGTACATTTTGTATGATAGTGACCTAAAACATGTATATAAATTTTCAATTCAAACGGGTGAGGCATTTAGAAGCTATCACTCTTTAAATATTTTTACCCCATAGGCCATAATGATACAGAATTATTTGTTGTGTCCCTGTAAAAAAAAAAAAAAAAAAAAAAAAAAAACTATAATTGCTAGATTCACCAAAACCTATACAGATTGTGAAACTGTGGCTTATAATTTGTGTATAATTTTTTTGTTCAGTTGAATGAGGCGTTTAGACTCTATCGCGCTTTTTAAAATTTGGTCCCTTAGGCCATAATGATAAAAAAATTTTCTTTGTGTCCCTGTAAAAAAACTATAAGTGCTAGATTCACCAAAATATATACAGTTCGTGACAATGTGACTTATAACATGTGTATAATTGTTTTGCTCAGTTTAATATGGCCTTTAGACGCTACCGCACTTTTAAGATTTTGGTCCCATAGGCAATAATGATAAAGAATTTTTCTTGGTGTCCCTGTAAAAAAACTACAAATGCTAGATTCACCAAAATCAATAGAGTTCGTGCTACGGTAACTTACAACATACGTACCAACTTTCAGCTCATTCGAGCGAAGCATTCAGACACTAGCGTGTTCATTCACACACATACACACACAAATACACACACACATACATAACACAAATACACATACACATACATACATCATCGTAAAAATTGTGAAAACGGACTCAGGGAACCTCAAAACGTATAGGAACAGCAAAATCTGAAATTCGGATTTTTAACATGATTGCAATACTTTCCTTACATATGTATGTTCGGAAAGTAAAAATTGTGAAAAAGGCATTCACAGCCGATCTATCGTTTGATATGCACCAAAGTTTAGTCAGCACTATTTTTCAGAATAAGAATCATACATGTCAAGTTTGGGCCTCACTAGTGGCCGAGGGATTCAGTTCTCAGAGCTAGAAGTTTAGATTCAATTCTAGGACATGCTCGTCGGCTTAGCTGTTCAGACTTTTCTGATAAACCTGTGTGAATATGAACTTTAGGATCCCTTAGAAATTCTCGTACGGAAGGCATTCTACCCGGGCCTAGAATACTTGTGTAGTCAATAGGCATTCAACTACAAATCAAACCAAAATAAATTTGATGTGATTTTATGCCATAGAAGATGAGATGTAGTATTAAGGAGTGAATGTATATATTCGCCAGTGGCCTTTAGCACATGAAATACTGCCAAAAAATTTCAATGACTGGGACACGAAAACGACAAATCCTTTTCTTTTTTACTTTCATTACCCGAATACCGTAGGTATTGGAAGTATTGTATTCGGTCCAAAATTTCGATATCGAGTATTCTCCTGATTTACACGTTTTAAGGTCTCCCGAGTCCAAAAAAGTATTTTCTGGCAATTGGTAAATGTGCGTGTGTATGTATGTATTTGGGAAATCTTCTGGATATCACATCTCCAAGACTAATAAAGATAGAACTACGAAACTTCAGAATTGAGACAGATCTGGTGTAAAGATAAATTTTTCAAATTTTCGTGAAAATTGGAAAAACAGAAGTGGGACCGTAAGTCCGTATCTCAAAAACGACTTTAACAATTTTCTTCAGAGTTTCTATATAAACACTCTATTATATGTTCTTTCGAATGATATAGTTGGTTAGTTCAGGAAAATCGCTAGGCGTCCTGTATAAATAGCTCAATTTCAGGTCTCGCAAGATACGGCTGTAGGGATTTCTTTCAAACTCGCCATATTAACTCCTTTTTAAATATCCTTTTGTATGTAATTATTGGTTTCCGTTTAATAATTGAGTGCGCCAAGTTTTGGTAAAAGTTGGTACCTCAAAAACGGCTCTAACGATTCTCTTGAAAATTGTCACATAAATTCATTTTAGATATTTTTTCTCGTGTATTACGTGGTTATTACAGGAAAATTAACAGTCATCCTGATTAGGTTGGTCAGTTTTAGATTTCGAAATTTGGTGTTTCAAAAAATAACTCTCTCTATATATTTTTTATTTTTTAACTTGTTATGTAAACTCTATTTCATATGTCTTTATATGTGTATTACGTTTCTCTTACCGGAAAATTTTTTGGTATGTACTTCGTTAGGTCAATCATATATCTTCTGATCGCATTATCTCAAAAAAATGCATATAATATGTGTAATAGTGTGTAATAGAAGTCGTGTGGTTATTTCACACCAGATTTTTTTTAAGTGCAACGTTTTAACCCTTTCAGTCGCAGTGTTCCCGCTGATGGAACACCTAATTTTAATTCTCAAGTGCAAAAATTCATCCCGGAAATTTTTTAGCAAAAATTTACATTTATAATATAGCAGAAAAGGCCCTTTTTTTAATGTGAAAATTTAAAATTTTTTTTATTTTAATTTTGTACGTAAATTCCAGTGGCAGTGTAATTTAAATGATCCGAATTACACTGCGCCGCAAAGGGTAAAATGAATGCCAAAAGTGCGTTGTATCTTCTTCAAAACAGGATTATTCCCGGAGGACTATATGCTAACAAGTCGTATAAATTGTCATTTCTGACCACACGTACTTATGTGATTATGGTTTCTAACTACGTTATCTGTTTTCCGCCCTAGTTTGTATATAGAGCTATGAATCACCTTGTATATTGCTATAAATAAATAAATAAATAAAAATATTTAATGATCCAAAGAATAGTAAATCTATTGTAACAGCATAAAATTTTTATGTGACGATTATTTTTACAACGCATACGTAATTATTTAGACTATGATAATTGTGTATTTCTATTAATTTGTTAGTTTTCGTTTAATGATTCAATGAAATATAAATTTTTTTAACTTCATGAAATGTTTAAGTATTTATTATTATTAGCTATTGATGGAATGCCTTGGTTTCCTCGAAAGATGTCAGATCTCGATAAGTCTGCCAAGAGAGTGCTGATGTATGGAGCGGAGCTTGATGCTGACCATCCTGTAAGAAAACAAAATGTCTTTATTTTTAAAATTTGCTTTAATTTCTATAAGAGCTAAGAATTCTATATTGCATATGCAATATAGAATACCATTTTCTCTTAATTTAAATAGTTGTAAAACTAACATCTTAGATAATAAAGCACCAGAGTGCTTTGTTATATCCAGTAATACATGTGACTTGAAATATATGTTGGTAATAATAATTATATGCCCCTCTTATTCTGTGCCCATGGTGTGTCACGAAGACTGTCCAAGCACTGCACAGCGATTCCTTAGAATACATAAAAAATGCCAAGAAATCTGTGCCTGTACAGTCGGTAACAAATGTGTCCGAAAACTAGCAAAAATTCCTATGTAAAAAAAGTACACTTCATACGGTTTTGTTAAATAAATCCTTATCGAATCATGTTCTTACATTGACTAAGAACAGGATTCGACAAGGATTTATTTAACAAAACCGTATGAAGTGTACTTTTTTTACATAGGAATTTTTGCTAGTGTTCAGACACTTTTGTTACCGACTGTACGACCCATAGTTTTTGAGAAAAATGAATTGATATTGAATACTCAAAATACTGTATTAACCTTTTACACGTCAATATTCCATAAATGTAACATGAAATAAAAAATTCTTTAAAAAATTAACTATCATGAATATTGACTTGAAAAAATTATCAGACATAATAGAAAGATGACTTGAGTTTTTGAAATGTAAATTACAGTTCACTCATAAAAGGGGAAATGTACAGAAAATTATAAAAATGACCTATTTTACCATTTTCTCTTTTACTCCATAGTTTAAAAATTCACATAATTTAGAAAAGTAAGCAAATGCTTCTAAAAATGGGCTGGCATGTTTAAAATAGCTTACATTATTAAAATAAAATAATATATAATAATATTAAAATATAATAATATTAAATTAATAATAAGTATTTTTTTAAAGGAAATTTCCTCAATGCTGAGGTTTCCTTTTAACCAAAAACAGCCTACAGTTTTTGTCTCCATCTTTCTCTGTCCTAAGCATCTTCCTCATCTATTCCCTTCTCTGTCATGTCCCTCATAAGCTTGTCTTTCCACCTTTTCCGCGGTTTTCCCCACAAGTTTTCCCCTTCAGGTTTCCAGTTAAGTATAGGCTGTGCTATACCATTCGCATTCATCCGTTGTACATGTCCGTACCATTGTAGCTTCTTCTTGTCTATTTTTCTTATGATATCCGTCTTAACACCCATCCTTGCTCTTATTTCAATATTGGTCCTTGTTTCAAGTCTTGAAGTTCTGTCCGATCGTCGCCAGAAGTCCATTTCTGTAGGCAACAGTATTTTTTCATTTGCAGACTTGATTGTCCATGTTTCTGCTCCATGCAGCAGAACACTTTCTATTAAGGTGTTGAAGATGATTCTTTTTGTTTTTTTCAATAATATTTCTGCTCCATAGAATTGAGTTTAGTATTCCTATTATTTTCCTAGAGTCAGATATTCTCTTTTCGATTTCCATCCCTGATGAACCATCATTTTCCAGTATTGATCCCAGATATTTAAAAGTCTGTACGTTCTTGATTTCAAATCCATCTATGACGATATCTTCCTCTGTCCCTATTGTCGTGATTTCTGTCTTCTTATAGTTAATTTTCAGGTATCTGCAGGTTAATCTGCAGGGATGTTGTATGCCACCAACATTGTTTAAAATATATATAGATATGGTACTGAAGGAATGGGTACAATAGTGTGGAAAGATGGGAATTAAAATAGGTAATAAACACCTGATTCACCTATTATTTGCGGATGATCAAGTTATTATGACTCATAAATTTAATATTAAATATATTAATCATAAATTATATTAAAACTTTTTTTTTTTTTTACACATTTTAATCATAGAGTTCCTTAAACTAAAGCATTAGAAGGCAAAATATGCAAAAAACTAATTTAAATTACACCCGGATCTGAATGTGACGTGTAAAAGGTTAAATGCGAGAGTTCGATTTTATGTGCACCCCGATCGTCAGATCTGTAGAAGTCTTTTATTAGAAGTCGTCTTTTCTATGGAGTCATTTGAAGGAGACCTAGTTACTTATTATGGAGACCTAGTTATTCCAGAAAACGACTTAGTTACTCGTCTTCAAGCTCGAGTATCTTGGTGGATATTACACTGCTGCAAAGTGTTCAGGCAGCCATGCTTCAGTATGTGTGGTGGATATTTCGAGCATCTTCCAATGTAAACAAATACAGATACCATGTTTTAATATAAATGTCCATGGTTCTAATAAAAGTGTTTTTTTTTTTTTTTTTTTTCCCACTGGGTATGGCGCCGTACTTTTTATCCACTTTTTTTCTTGAAATCTATGGATCATAAAGGTACAGGTTCTTTGCGCATTTTTTGTGCAAAAAGAAAAAAAGAGAAATTTGGCTGTTCAGAGTTTGGCCTTCAGTTTTGATGGCACAAAATGTGTTTAATTAATTCTTTTTCAAAATTGCCAAGAATTTTTCGAAGAGTTAAAATAATATTTCCTTTATGTATTGTATCGCCAACTACTCAATGCGTAAGCTTTAGTGCGATATAAAAAAAAACACTCAACCTCAATTTCCACCTTTATGTATTGCATTATCCATGAACCAAAATATCTTTTGTATACAATGATAATTTTATGATTCCTAAATTCTCAAATCTTTCTTTTGAATAAAATCTTTATTTGCTAAATTGAATATATATATATATATATATATATGTGTGTGTGTGTGTGTATATATATGTACAATTTCTAAGCCATATACCTATTTATTTTTATTTTCTTCTATATTCATAGAAGAAAGTATTGAATTTGTAAACGTTATCAGCTTCCGGATTTCGACGGATTTAAATGTTTTGAGATGTACTGAGAACAATTTGACTATATTTAGAAAAGGTATGCCTGTTTATGGGAGAGAAACAAATAATTTTGTGGCAGTTCTAGATCAAGAATTAATGCACGGAATTATATAAACTATTATATTTATTGAAAATACATTTTTCCAACTGAGTGAAAATAATGCCCGGACCGGGAGTCGAACCCCGGATCATTGACTTACAAGGTCAACGCTCTACCAATAGAGCTATTCAGGCATTATTTTCACTCAGTTGGAAAAATGTATTTTCAATATATATGATTTTCTTCCCAATCTGTTGATTGTGTGATATTATATTTAGTTCCACATTGATATGATGCCTAACAACTTGGAGTGTATATAGGAGAAACAGTTGGGATGTTATGGTGAGATTTTCCCCCATTTTCGAGAAGTCTATATCTTAGCTTCTATAGTGTATAATTGCACGAAACTTGGTATGTGTGACGGTCATTATGAAAAACTATGCATATTCAGTTTGGGTGTATATCAGCCGACCAATTGCGCTAATATGTGGCAATATTTCTCTGTGTACAGAAAGGCTATGAATGAGCTTCTATGGTGTATAAAGGCTGTTGTATAAGCCTGTTATGTAAATTTTTAATTGTTGCCCCCTCACTTTTTTTTTCAGAATAAAAGGAAATATGCTTTCACGTGAAATATATATATAAAGTATTAAATTTGCTCATGCATATGAAAAAATGACGTCTGTAAAATAATAATAATAATTTTAAATTTTAAAGATAACGAAGTGATAAATAAAGCGCGAAAATTTCGCACGGTCTTGCTAGCAAATGAATTATTTGAAGTGCGAAATAAATAAAAAGGAATGATCATTTTTCAATGGGCGCCTTAGTCGCCCTACAACTAACTAGTTATAATAATCTATATAATATTTCTCTAACGTGGACCAGTTTCAATTATTTTTTGTCGAAACGATACGCGAGGATAAAAAAATAATATTTATACATGAACAATATTTAGGCACGCGGACTTAGCTCAATGGACTAATAAGAAAAAATGACGACATTTGTCTTATGAGCGTGGGGTCCTATATTAAAATTGAACTGCCTGTGGAAGTATGAAAATTGGGTCGTGAACCATGAATTTTATTTGCAAACCTATGTTTGAATGATTTTGGTTTCACTATTGTACAATATTAATTTGGTTTTATTAATAATTTGGCTTCTGGTAAATTAAAATTTTAATTAGGTGGTGAAATTGGTATAACATTTATGAGTTTCAAATTTTAAAGCTAAATAAGAAAAGAAATAAAATGCGAATATTTCGCACGGGTTTGCTAGTAATAAAATGAAATTCTCATTACGTGCTTTTATATGAAATGTTGTCTTAAAGTTTTTTTGGGGAAAAAAAAAAAGAACTTTTTCGATACTGTCCGTTTCGATACTGATTATCATTAATTTTCTTTTCTTTTCTTTTTCTTTCTAAGAAAAGAAAGAAACAGAAAAAACGATTTTGATGAATTTCTAGCAAAAGCAGAATTTAGTTTAGTATGGAGGACTATTAGTTCTTTTTTTTCAAATTATAACATCGCTTTCAAATTATTCAATTATATTTTCGCTAGATTTTCGATTTCGATAAATGTCCAACTATCGTAAAACTGGCGACAACGTTTTATTCGTTGATTGGGACTGATTGGGACTGATTATATTTTATTAGTCCTCCGTACTAATAAAATATAAACATTTTGATCTTTTCCCCTTTTCCCCCTCCAAAAAAAAAAAAAAAAAAAAAAAAAAAATACTGTCCTTTCGATACTTTTCGTTTCGATACTGATTAATATTAATTTTCATTTCTTTTTCTTTCAAAAAAAAAAAAAAAAAAAAAAAAAATATATATATATATATAACTATTCATTTTGAATAAAACTATTCATTTTGAAAAAATACCGCTTCTACCACCCTTATACTTTGACTGTATTTTTATTTCCCATTAGGGATTTAAAGATGAAATTTACAGGAAGAGACGAAAATATTTCACGGATTTAGCGTTTGATTACAAACAGTAAGTGAAATTTATTAATGAATATAATCTGTACGAATCACACAGTGTTTTATTAATTTCATTTTTTCCGTTTTTTTTTAGTGGTCAGACTATTCCTTATGTGCAGTACACAGCTGAAGAAATAAAAACATGGTAAGGAATCGTGCAGGGATAGTTTCAGAACCTATCCGATTATTATTATTATTATTATTATTTTAATGAATCTTAGTTTGATGAAATATTCATATTATAAAATAAATATAAGTCCCTTTCTTTGACAAATTAATAACAAAAGGTAATTTTAAATTATATTCTGTTTATCATGATAGTTCTTAAATTATGCAGTTTGTGTAAAGATTCATTTATATAAAACTAAACAATAATCTATTAACTTCAAACGTACAAGGTGAGCCTAAAACTTTCTATGAATAATGCGAAAACATAATAAAATGAAGGAGATTAGGAGGGCGTTGTTGCACTTGCGCAAATAGAGACATTTTAGCTATCGCTGCTGTAAAGTTGTCGTTGAAATCACAACTTTGATGCACAGTATCTTTTTGTGACATTAGAACAGAAGAAATATCGAGTGACAGTACAATTAAGCAACATATAAATATCAAACAAATGGAAAAGCGGTGGCAGAAGCCCGTGAAATGTTTGTCTATCTGTATGGAAGTAAAAAACTTATTTACGACTGATTTAGCGTTTTGTTTGTTTTCAGTTAACCCAAATATGGCTCACCAAGAGCAGTTTCCTTTCCATTTTAAAAGCGTTTGAAATATGTTACATTTCACACTTACTGTTTTTATCTCTCATACATGCATTAAGATTACACGGACTTCCGTCATTACTTGTTCTAATTTGTAGCACAATTTAATTTTTACACGTTGCTTACTTGCACTGTGACGCGAGATTTGACACATCTACTTTTCAAATGGGGGCAGAAAAAAACTATGCAAAAATGTGATTTCAACGACAGTACAGCGCCTAAAATAAATAGTGTGGAAAGCGACCAACTTAGTCAGTCTAAGAACATTATTCGACAAGGATTTAACAAAAAAGTATTAAGAGTACTTTTTTTATAGAGGAATTTTTTCTAGTGATCGGATACTTTTGCTGCCGACTGTAATCAGTGCCCTGAAGGTTAAGCCTCTCATTAGAGGTCAGTGCAATCGAGTTTATTGCTTGAAAACCCAAACTAATGTATTTATTCGTTATTTATGTGCTTATGTAGATCACGTGACTGAGCAGACGAAACTGGGAAAATCCAATCAATTCTTATGCAATGTTTACGATTTGAGCAAAAATTTCGATTGCAGCGCTATCTGGGAGGCTTAATTTTTTTTAGCAGTATTTTAGCATTCGGTTATAAGCGCTTGCCTCACTCTATATACTAGGCGCTGTAACGAAAGGCAGCACTTGTCTCTGTTTTTGTATCCTTTTAACAACTATATTATTATTTGTTTTTGCATCACTCACCGAACTTTTCAGACGCGATTCTTTCATTTATTTCTATAATTCTATGTATTTGTTTGTAACGAGCAAAGAAATTGGATGCAAAATTCATATAAATTATGTAATTAGTGATGACGTAGATTAATTTACAAAATGTATAATTTTGTATTCGTTTACTACGAATTCTTGTAATGATATGCTCCGAACAATCAGATTCTTGTTCACTTTTCTCATTTTCTTCCCTAATGTTATGAATTCAGACCTCGTACGCATTTTTCTTTGTTTCTGTTACTTTTGAATAATATTATCTGAACTATTTCATCGTTAAAAATAATTACGAAATATTAATGCCTAAATAGTGGTGTTACTCAAATGGAAAAGAACATGAGAGTATTGTATTTGAAATCTTACGGAAAAGTGGCAAAAATAGGCAAACATGATGTGATGATGCATTGGTTAAAGTCAATTGCTAACGCGAGAGTCCTAAGCCTGGTGGTATACTCTCCGTAGGGGGTGTTTTTGAGAAACACTAGCTCATATTCACCCAAAACTTCAGAGAAAAACACGAAAAATTCCGAATGGTCATGCGGGAGAGTGCGATATACGTTCAGACCCTGCATCTGTCACCAACCAGCTTCGAGAGCAGAACCTCTTGGAAATTATTAAAGTCTTTGGCAACTATATAGTTGAAATGGCTTGCCATATGGCTTGAAAACTTTTCAAATAACGAAGAAAGTGAGATGACCCATACAGTAGATGTGAAGTTTCGTAAAGACTTAATTGAAGTTTGCGTAATTAATATTGTTGCG
This sequence comes from Salticus scenicus, assembly GCA_963930645.1. Lineage (NCBI taxonomy): Eukaryota > Metazoa > Arthropoda > Arachnida > Araneae > Salticidae > Salticus > Salticus scenicus. Next base: position 9,611,046 of record OZ005655.1, on the reverse strand, counting down.
TACTCCGGGTATGTGAATTGTCCGTGAATGAATTGCAGCTCTTTCAAAGGCTTAAAAGTTTGTTTACAGTAGATTACAGAAGATCATAGGTCTGTCAAATAAGTATCAATTTCAGTTTTACCAGAAAACGCAGCTCAAGAAATCGCTGACAACATAAAAAATTCCCAGTATAAACTGTACCATAGCATTAACATACACCAATAGGCTACATTTAATATCAGAGACTTAGTCAGTAAGAGCTCTTTACACACCAAGCAACTTGGCTTCAAATGGCCAACCCACGGCGGGAAGCGATCCCTTTATATAGTCTCCTATATTTCGAGAATTTTCCAGTACTTTCAGAATAATCAATTTAGAGCTTAGACAATAGATATATCGATAATAAGGATTTTCTCGCCAAAGTCGCCAAGGAACGATAAACTCACCAAATTAGTCTCCAAGATCATTACCTGCCGTGGTGAAGATTTTTAACGAGTTTTTAAAGGTAAATGAGCTATTCTAATGCCAAAACAAGATAGAAATGCAGCAAATTAACATTTTATAATTTGACTATGTCTCTTTAGATGAAATTACATAAAGAAAAATACAACTATTTACAAATTCGTAACAATATGTATGATATGATTTTGAACTTTGCTTTTAAATATCACAACAAAAGTTAAAGAAGTAAATACCTTATATACGCATAGAAAAACCGACAAGAAAATAATTTATGAGAATTATTTAAATAGCATCAATAGCATTTATTTTTCATCATTAAAAGAAGAAATAAATATCAGCGATAAAAACAAAACAATAAATATTGTTCATTAGCAGCGCGATCATGCATCATATATAAAAAAAGAAATTGTGATATTTCACTTATATAACTTTTAAGGCAGCTTTTTTATTTTCCTCTACAAAAGAGAATGTATTTATTGTATTTAGTAAAAATATATTCTATTTAACATACGGTAGATTTTTCTTTTTGTTTGTAACTATGCTTTTAATTACTGACAACAAAAATCAAGAAAAAATCTGGAGTGACTCCACTCGACTTTCCGAACATTGAGTAACTAACAGTTTTGTAGATAAAGTAAAGAAAGAGGAGTTGTTAAAAAACAAAAGAGATAAGACCATAATAAAGTGTTTAAGTATTTTTCTCCATATATTACACGATGTTTTATTTAACGCTACTGAACTTTGAGCCCATAGATCATAATGATAAAGAATTTTCGTTGTGTCCCTGTAAAAAACCTATAAATGCTAGATTCACCAAAATGCTTATAGTTAGTGCAACAGTGATTTATAATATTCATATAAATTTTCAGCTCAATTGAATAAGGCGTTTAGATGCTATCGCACTTTTAACTAGTATGTTGTGGCCACCACATGACTTTCTTCTATATTTTCCTATACAAATTCACTCAGAAAAAATAATTTATTAAAATTATTATTTAAAAAAATTATCTTCCATGATAATGCAGATGATTTCCATATTAGAGAAGTAGTATAACACTAAATATCCAAAAAAAGTCAATTTTATTGTCAATATTACATTAAAAAAAATCGATAACTTCATTTTAAATTATCACAGATCTATGGTTCAACCATTCGTTTTAAAGGTACTGGCGAGCTCTTTTGAAAGATACCCATCATGAAAATTTATTCCCCTCGAAGAAAAATTTTCCCAATTGACAATCTCTATTATAAATAATTCTGGTAAATTTCATAATGATTATTAAAAAATAATTTTCTTTATGCACATTTATACAAAATTTTGTGCTATACCACCATGTTAAAAATTTAGAAAAAGCGGGATGGCAACGCAACCTGTAAGACAATTTTTACCAAAAGTTGATAGGCACTAATGTATGTCAAGGTGCAACTACATACCAATTTGTATGAAATTCTGTGAAGTAGTTCCTGAGATACAGTTGCCACAAAAGTTTCTCACGCCCACGCAGAGACTGACAGACAAACAGACATTTTCTAAAAATGGTCAAATTGTGTTCTACAGCTCTCAAAACGTGTAAATCTATCAAAAAACCCGAGGTCGAAAATTTTTACGAATCCAATACTTTCTTCTATTGAATATAGAAGAAAGTAAAAATTTGGTCCCACAGGCCATAATGATAAAGAATTTTTCTTTGTGTCCCTGTAAAAAAACTGTAAGTGCTAAATTCACCAAAATCTATACAGTTCGTGCAACTGTGGCCTATAACATGTGAACAAATTTTTTGTTCAGATTAAATAAGCGTTTAGACGCTATCGCACTTTTAAAAATTTGGCCCCATAGGCCATAATGATAAAGAATTTTTCTTTGTGCCCCTGTAAAAAAACTGTAAGTGATACAGATTGAGTAACTGTGACCTTTATGACCTGTATAATATTTGTATAAATTTTTTGCTCAATTGAAGAAGGCGTTTAGATGCTATTGCACTTTTCAGATTTTGGTCCCATAGACCATAATGATAAAGAATTTTTCTTTGTGTCCCTGTAAAAAAACTATAAGCGCTAGATTCACCAAAATCTATAGGGTTCGTACTATGGTGACTTACAATATACGCACCAACTTTCAGCTTATTCGAACAAAGCGTTTAGACGCTAGCGTGTTCACTCACAGACATACACACATACATACACACATACATACACACATACACACACACACATACATACATCATCGTAAAAATAGTGAAAACGGACTCAGGGGACCTCGAAACGTATAGAAACATCAAAATCTCGAATTCGGATTTTTGACATGATTACAATACTTTCCTCACTATAGTGTTCGGAAAGTAATAAATACTGTTAAATGGCAGTAAACGAACGATTAAGGTAAAAAGATCTGGTGTTAAACAAGAAAACAACTCCATTACCGCTGCTACACCGATTATAAATTCTGTTCTGAGGTAACGTTGTCTGAAGACATAAAATTGATCAAACTAATCAGGATTTTTTACCAATATACCTGTTTTAATTAACTAATGCATAAGTCATAAATACATGTAAAAGGGAGTTCGTATAACGAAAAAAAAAAAAAAAAACATTCGATAGAGTTGTTTTTAGTTCCCCATCATACTATAGGTATGGGGTACTTAGGTAATCGTGAAAAATTTCGACCTCGGTTTTTTGACTTTTTTATACCTTTTCAGGCGTGAGGAATCCGAAAATGACAAAATTTGTATGGTGTCTGTCTGTAGGGTGTCTGTTAGTGGGTCAGTGTGTTAATCCGTTAGTTTGTTAGTCTGTTAACACGATATCTCACGAACAAATGATCGCAGAGAGGTCAGATTAGTTTCAAAATATTACTTTCGATACTGGCAAGAACCCTATTCATTTGCAACATTCGAACTAAAAAACTTCGCAAGTTATGAGAAATTTACGATTTTCTTAACATGGGAGAATAGGACAAAAATTCACTTAAACGTGCATTAAATGGAAATTTTTTACTGTGAAATGTCAAATCAGTTTTAAAATATCGGTTTTGATACCGGAATGAACATCAGTAACTATAAATATGCTACTTTGAAAATTTCGCAAGTTATTGGAAATTTACGAATTTCTTAACATAGCACTATAGGGCAAAATTTCACACAAACGTCAATTTTTAGAGGTATTTTCATCGTAAAGATGTCAGACTACCTTTGAAATATTATTTAGGACACTGACATGAATATTAATGACTATGAACTTTCGAATATTAAAATTTCGTAAGTTATTGGAAATTTACGAATTTCTTAACATGGCAGAATAGATCAAAATCTCACATAAACGTCAATCTTGAGAGATATTTTCATCGTAAAGATGTTAAACCACTTTCGAACTATTATTTTGGATACTGGCAAGAATATCATAGACTATGATTTTTTCAATTTAAAAAATTTGTAAGTTATTTGGAATTTACGCTTTACTTAACATGTCAGAATATGGCAAAATTGAGCATAAACTTCCATTTTGAGGATCATAAATACATTAGACAACTTCAATATTACATTTATGATATTTGTTTGAACATGATTGAATACAAATATTCTAATACGAAATTTTCGTAAATTATTCGTAATTTACGATTTTATCAACATATCGAAATTGTAAATTTTTCATATAAATATGAATTTTGAGGATTATTGCATTGGAAACAGTAGCATGAAAACTAAACAACGGAATCGACCCTGATAAAATAAATTAATAGATTAGAATAAGATAAATATATGGAAGTGAACGGTGGATAGCCTATTAGGCGGGGATTTCATTCTGTCACTGTATCAAGTTTTAGTCATATTCATTTCTTTTAACATGATTATAATATGTCTCGCACAAGAAATTTATGAGAACATAAATATGATGGGGAACTGAGCAGAGTCCATCTATGCCAACTAGTTTAAAACCCATTTCAGAGACTTAAAATTAATCGTAATCTGAACGCCTACCAAGATTTGTATGGTCATAAAATAATGCACAAGAATGGATATCTACAGCCATGGAAAAAACTAGTTGGCATAGGTGGACTCTGCTCAGTTCCCCATCATATTTATGTTATCATGAATTTCTAGTGCGAGACATATTACAATCATGTTAAAAGAAATTAATTTGACCAAAGCTTGATACAGTGACAGAATGAAATCCCCGCCTAATAGGCTATCCACCGTTCACTTCGATATATTTATCTTATTCTAATCTATTAATTTATTTTATCAGGGCCGATTCTGTTGTTTAGTTTCATGCTACTATTTCCAATGCAATAATCCTCAAAATTCATATTGATATGAAAAATTTACAATTTCGCTATGTTGATAAAATCGTAAATTACGAATAATTTACGAAATTTTCCTATTAGAATATTTGTATTCAATCATGTTCAAATATCATAAATGTAATTTGAAGTTGTCTAATGATCCTCAAAATGGAAGTTTATGCTTAATTTTGATTTATTCTGACATGTTAAGTAAATCGTAAATTCCAAATAACTTACGAATTTTTTTAATTGGAAAAATCGTAGTCTATGATATTCTTGCCAGTATCCAAAATAATATTTAAAAAGTGGTTTGACATCTTTACGATGAAAATATCCCTCAAGATTGACGTTTATGTGAAATTTTGCTCTATTCGGCCATGTTAAGAAATTCGTAAGTTTTCAATAACTTACGAAATTTTTATATTGGAAAATTCATAGTCATTAATATTCATGACAGTGTTCTAAATAATATTTCAAAAGTAGTCTGACATCTTTACGAAGAAAATATCTCTCAAAATTGACGTTTATGTGAAATTTTGCCCTATACTGCCATGTTAAGAAATTTGTAAATTTCCAATAACTTGCGAAATTTTCAAAGTAGGATATTTATAGTAAATGATGTTCATTCCGGCATCAAAACTGATATTTTAAAACTGGTCCGACATTTTTACAGTAAAAAGTTTCCATTTAATGCACGTTTAAGTGAATTTTTGTCCTATTTTGCCATGTTAAGAAAATCGTAAATTTCTAATAACTTACGAAGTTTTTTAATTCGAATGTTGCAAATGAATAGGGTTCTTGCCAGTATCGAAAGTAATATTTTAAAACTGATCTAACCTCTCTGCGATCATTTGTTCGTGAGATATCGTGTAAACAGACTAACAAACTAACGGACTGACACACTGACACACTAACACACTAACAGACACCCTACAGACAGACACCATACAAATTTTGTCATTTTCGGATTCCTCACACCTGAAAACGTATAAAAAAGTCAAAAAACCGAGGTCGAAATTTTTCACGATTACCTAAGTTCCCCATACCCATATGTGAAGTCGTTCCTTCACATATATGAGTTTTAATTATAACTTTAAATAAAGGCAATAAATAATTATTATATTTTCAATAAATTAAATGGCTAATAAAAATAGATAACGAAATTCTAAATTACTTTTATTTATTCGCTTTTGTCTGTAATAAATATCTTAATTCTAATAATACTTTATCCCTTATGCTATTAATAAATCGTCTGAGAACAAAAACATATTCCTTTTAAATGACATCTCTCAAAATTATAAGCTCTTCTAAATCATTTAATAAATAAAATATAAAAAAATATTATTTCCATGTTATAAACCGTTGGATACATAATTACATTTTCATTCTTTTAAATTGCGTATGTTTATTTATTCGAAGCTAAATTAAGCAATACATTTCCGTTCTAATATCATTAAAGAGTAATTTATATTTTTTATGACAAGATGTGCAATAATTTGTAGTCTGAATGTCTCCACTACTCAACGGGCCTTCTGGCGATAAAGTTTGGCATTGATGATTGGCGTTAGTTTTTTAACGGTCAAGCTAAATTCAAAATATTTACATTAAATTATTCTACAAACAAAGGAATATCTTTGGCTATAAAATTTGGCACTTTTTTCAAAATTCTTGGCGTAATTCAACAGTCTGATCTTAATTGCAATAGAGTCAACTTGGAGATTCGCTCTACAACTGTTGACAGTATAACATGTGACCCCGTAGCTCTCTCTCTCACCCCTATCTTTTGCGTTCTCGTAACTTACGGTCATGCTGAAATTCCACTATTAATGTACTGTTGATTTTCTTATGAAACCTCTACAAAATAAAATAAATATGCTTTACTGCGAACTATTAGTTCTTTTTGTTTCAACGGCCTTCTTTTTCAGCTATAAGGACCTGGATAATAAATTGAACTTTCGACAGTAGAATCTCAGGATTTCTACTTAATACCATAGTATGATGGGGAAATAAAAATAGTATCGCAAAAAGACATAACCCAAGACATGAAATTTATATCACGACAGAATGTACACTAAGGGACAAAAAAAAAAAAAAAAAGCCGCACTTGGATATTTTCCTTTTCGCCTTCTACAACCGCCAATTTTATCGTTTAAAAAGCAAATTTTCGAACAGATTTTATTATGTTGCCCTCCACATACACTTTAGCTTTGAGTCCAGCGTTAAAAACAAAATGCAATTTTTAGGAAAACTCTAATTTTAGAAATTATTTCAAAAAATGGTAAGAATAAGGCAGTTAACAATGACACAAAAAGTATTAATTTTTGAATGAAAATCAAAAAATATATTAATACGTGTGATGGCAAAATAATTAAATGTTAATGAAATATTAGTAAAGGGGTTTTTAGCAAGATATAAAATTTTTTGGCCGTTTAAACTGGAAATTTGGCTTTAGGTGGCCATGTTGCTCATCCAAGCGAGATGACCGTAAGTTAAAAAGCCATTAATTATAAAATCGGTTTGTATTACATTTAGAACATAAAATAGATTCAGAAAAAGTCTTTAGCAGCATAATTTCTTTAACTACAGTACAATAACTATTAAACAAAGCAGGTTTAAATGAGAGAAAAATTGAAAAAATTCCATTCTTAGTGAAGAGAATTAGGAAAGCAAGACCTCAGATGGCTAAAAAAAATAAAAAAATGATTAGTTAATTATTGGGCTGAACTGGTTCTCTTTGATGAGTCAAATTTAAATTATTTCGAGCTAAAGAAAACAAGCATATCTGACAACGAAAATATTACCGACTTAATGAAAATCGCACTTTTAAAACAGTGACACACTCTCCGTACATTATGGTACGGAGATGCATAACTTTTCAAACAGTCGGGCAAATTTTTAGGCTCAAGGGCTCAATTAACTCGAAATAAAACACAATCTTCATAAAACTGGTGCTTGAACGACTATTTTGGAGGTATCTTGGACATTTTCGTAAACAGTATTTCAAGATAATAATGCACCTTACTACACGGCGTCTGTGGTAAGTTTATTCACTTCAAATTGTCACAATTTCCTATCCATTCCCATGAGAACCTATCATTTTGTAAGTAATCATATCTTTTTTTACTTTAAGTTAAATCCCACAAAAGATATAGTAGAATTTCCTCTTTACCAGACATGGAAACAGTTCTAATCGCGATACGCTCGAAAATGTTTCGTCTATAAAAAGGTGGGGGAGAGGGGAGAGGATTCGAAATTTGCAGCCTATAACTCTGCCAAAACTAGAAAAAAATATTTGTGATATTTGGCACATTGAAATTTCTGGTATTTATATTAAAACACAGTATAAAACTATGCCATTGCTCATTAAAGCAGCAATTCCATATAGAGGTAGAATTAACCCAAGGCAGAATACATATTTTTAATAAAAAATTGCTTAGATCTAACAAAAAAATAGTTCTATTTCATATATTAAAATATAACTTGCTTATTTCATATAATAAATTATAATAAAACACAAAGTGTATGGTTATTGCATTATATTCGAAAAGAAAGTTTTATGCAGATTTTTAAAAAGTACTTCGTGAAGTGCAATAAAACGTATTATTATATCGGAAATGTACATAGGTATCATTTAATCCCATTGGTATTACGCAAACAAGACAGTTTTATTTGTTTCAAACATTAATTTTAAAGTTATTACAAATAAAAAAGGTATAAGTCATTTTTTCTGCAGTGTGGCTTTTTTTTTTTTTTTTTTTTTTTTTTTTGTCGCTTAGTGTATATGATATGTAGTTATACTTGATGATATAATGAACACTCAGGAAAAACACAATTCAGTTTGGTTACATTAAGTAAAATTGTATAAGAAATTTTAGAATCTACAGTTGAGTTGAAATTGGAAAAAAATATAGAATCGATATGATTCAATCGTTACTAAGTGATTTGGAGCCCCTTTTCTCTATTACTTTTATAAAATCATAGAGCCAGACAGAGCATAGAAGATTTAAGGGGTAATTTCTAATTTCTTGAGTAATATGTGACTACTGTTTTTTAGATCAGACTTACTGCTGTTCTGTTGTACATCTTTGTATATATCTCGAACTAGTATGCGCCAAAGGTTTTCCATTGGATTCAGGTCGGTAGACTGAAACAGCCATTGATGTGTTTTTTCCCCATTCGCCTTTAATAAGGATTTTGTGGAGCTCGAAGTATGCACAGATTCAGTGTCTTGATGAAATGCCTGTCTGTTGTAATCAAAGGAGCAACCACCAACAAATTATCAGCAAGCATGTCTTTATACAGCATTAAATTAATTTTGCTATTAACTAAAACAATATCATTTGCACCAGCAACTGTAAATGTACCCCAAAGTATGACAGGTTCCCCCTTTCCCTTCGAATTGGATATATATATTTTTTTTCTTTAAGGGGGAAAAAAAAAGTAATAAAGAAATTATCTTCAGCTTTTTTTTTTTTTGCTGTTTTGTGCTGTAGCTAAAATAGTTAACTATAACCTTCAGTCTTCCGATTTTCCGTGCAATTTCAGCAACACTGGAACTAACATATTTAAATGCTTCTATTGGGCCTTGTTTAGTTTTCGATAAGTGTAGTAATTCTCTTGGCGCTCTATTAAAATACACGAGAATAAAATAATTCGGTATCCACAAAATTCGTATTCGTATCTATAGAATCGGAGTAAAATGCCTGCTCGGTTTATTTACTATTTTGGAGGATGAAAAAAGCAGACGACTTTATACTCATGTCCAAACTGTCATCTACAGATCGTGATATTTTTTTTTTTTTTTTTTTTTGTGTGTAATCCAAAAAAATATTAGGTTTTTCATAAATATATATTTAGTTTATTATTCAGTAGCATTAATTTAAGTTGTGAAAAATTTGCTTAGTTCAAAATCTTAGCGGATTCCCATTTCCGAAAAATTTTCGCCCGACATCATACTTTTTTTTCAAGGTTTGTGAAAAAGTAGTTTACATAACAAAGTTGAAGGAAATCGTTAGAGCCGTTTTTGAGCTATTGATTTTCGGCTCTATTTCTGATTTTTATCAAAATTTGGCAAACTTGTATGTACACTAGAAATCAACTGACTCATACAAAAGCACATCTAAAAAAGGGTTTAAAGGGCAAATAATAATAACAAAAAAAAAAAAAAAAAAAAAGTCGTAACTTTTTGTCCTACTTCCAACTTTACATGTCTTACATCCGAATCTCCATTTTTCACCATTTTTCTCCATTTTTCATTGGCAATCTTATCTCTATACTAAATTTTTCTTTTAAATTAAAAGTTTTGTACTAAATTTTTCTTTAATATTAAAGTTTTGTTGCTATATTTTCTGTCGTTTTGAAGATATAGCTATATTATTCTAAAGATTCTCCAGAAGCATGTGACTGACCAATTTCCAAAAAAAAAAAAAAAAAAAAAAATTCCAAAACTTCTTTTATCTTTAAAATATAACATATTTATTGCAATCAGAAAAAAAGTCTTATTTTTATGTTAATTAAATAAATCAAATTCTAACTAATAATTTAATTTTCAGGGGAACTGTTTTTACTCATCTCAAAAAGCTTTATCCGACTCATGCATGCAAAGAATTTTTGGAAAATTTTAACCTCCTTATCAAATTTTGTGGCTATAGGTAAGAAATATGAAACAAATGATGCTTTTAAAATATGATTGAAAGATTTAAATATTTATTGTATATAATTCATTTTAAGGGAAAACAACATCCCACAGTTAGAAGATGTCAGCAAGTTTCTAAAACGTAAGTCTTCTATTAACTTGTATAATTATAATTTTTTAAATTCAATAAAATATTAATTAAAGTTGTGACGCAACGTAAAGGAGCATGGTATCATATCATGTTAATTTAATTTGATAATCATTATAATAACTTTCTTAAACGAATACTAATTCATACATTTGAATATTTATAATAAGATATTAATTATAATCATTAAATTATAGTTAAAATGTCTCTTTTAAGAACGTTATAGAACATGTTCTAATTTCGATATTTGATTTTTCTATATATATTATATCGGTATACATAAAATTATATATATATATATATATATGTAATATATGTAATATCTAATTTATGTGGGCTTTTAAAACAATAACGCACTAATTCAATTATTTACTAATTATTGAAAATTTAATAAAGAAAGTTAAAATATAATACATTTTTTACAGAAAACGTTAATGAATTAGAATTTTACTGAGCCAATGTCCATTTGACATTTCGTCTATGTAGTTCAGTTCGTGCCTTAAATAATTTATTTATTACTTCGCTTTCTAATTACGTCGGAACACAAAGTTCATAAAAAGTGCCAAGCTCCGGGACTCGTAAACATTGTTTAAAACAAGCAATACACCCGTCCAGTGTGCATGCCTCGTCGACTCTGAACTTCTCTCTTCAAACGCTGTTAGCAGCGGCGTGTTCCGGAAATGGCGTCACTCTCGTCACAGGCACGAACTTCCGCTAATATTCTGCACTCTCCATCGAAGCTCAACCGTTTAGGATTCCAGGTACGGCAAAGGAAAACTGCGTAGCTTTAGATTCCAATGTTCGGGGAAGCAAGGTTAGGGGAAGCAGGATGCCGGTCACCATACTCGGCCATCCTGCGTCGTCTGGTCCTCCAGGCGGTCACACTGAAAAAAAAAAAAAAAAAAAAAAAAACACACAAAAGTAACACAAAATAATAACAAGCTTATTTACAGTTTATGTACAAATCTTCATATTTTCTTTTAAGCTATCCACTGCTTGATAAATTCAACATGAGTGGATGTGCAATGGGGGCCTTCATGGCATCCATCTCTAATTATATCATTAATATTCTCATTTTTAATTTTCACTGTTTTATGATCACAGAAAAAAGTTAGTTTTGGCTTTACGGCAACTTGGTTGCCTACGGTAACAGTTTTTGGTGGTTGTCTACTCAATTTATATTTTGCTTTATTTTTCTTTTTAACTCTGGAAAATTGTTTATTGTCATGATTACGCAAATCTTTACTTCGGGACTCGAAGTTATTTTGGCACTCGAACTCGAGATCCTCTAATTGATCATTTTCAGTTTTAATGTCTTTTAAGGTTGTGCTGCAGAAACCTTGTTCGGTTGTAAAGTCTATAGTAGCACTTTTATGTGTAGGGAAAACTTCTAATTGTATTTGCACAGCTTTGGGAAATAATGCAGCTATTTCGCTAATTGTGGTCGTCAATGGAAGTGATGGAATGAACAAATTTCTCAAATTTATACTGGCAGTCTCTTCTTTTGGGAAATCCTGTCTTTTACTCTCAATGGAATCTATCGTCAATGGCTTTTTTATCGATTTCTTTCTTTTAAGGAGTTTGGAATTTTCGTCAACTTTTTCTTTTAACTCTTTCAGCTCTTCGGCTAACTGCGAAATTTTTTCAAGTAGGACTTGTTTTTCATCTTTCTTCAAATAAGTGTTTTCTTGCTTTAGCGACTTCATTTGGGAAACATTCGTCTGACTTCGTCCCTTTCGTTGAGGCTCCTCTTCTTCCTCACTATCATCATCTATCTGGAAAATACTCGTCTGACTTTGTTTCTTTCGTCGAGGCTCCTCCTCTTCCTCACTGTCATCATTTACACTATTATCGTCCTCTAAAAGCATCTTATCGTCATCACTTTCGTCATTTTCGTCGTCATCGTCATTTTCACTTACGGCTTTTTCGGAAGGTTCTAATGATTTTTTTGACAGCATAATAGGTTGAGGGGTTATATTTTTACACTTTTTAACACTATTCAATGTTTCATTTATTTCTGGGGATTTCTCAAGAATTTTGTACAGCTAATAGGGGCATCAATAACAACATTCGTTTTACTTTCTTTTTTATAGGCATTTACTGGAAGTACTGTTACTAAATTTACCTCGAGAGAATTAGATTTATTTTTCACAAAAATGCCCTTTTCGTTTATCGTCGTTTCACCCAGCATTAACACATTCATGCCGAGGATTATATCATAGGGTATCACATCATTATGTACAACATAAATATCAGTTTTAGTTTCGAAATCATCAACTTTAAGATTGACATCCAATGAGCCTAACGGCTTTATGGAACTTTTCCCGATCCCCTTCAAAGTAGTACTCATAAAATTTAATTTATTCACATTTAATTTTTCAAAAGCATTCTTACGCAACAACGTTGCTTCACTTCCCGTATCGATCATACCACTGAAATTTATATCATTTACTTGTATAATTTTATTGAAATTACGATTTACACCAATATACAATGCCTCAACTTCTGGTTTTGAACCTGGGCACTCCGAAACTTTTATGCCCGAATTGTTTGCATGCAAAACACCTAAAACCCTTCATTCTATGGGGGCAATCTCTAGATAAGTGGTTTTTATCACCACAATTATAGCACAGTTTAGTTACTTCAATTTTAGGACTAAATTTTTCATGTACGTTATAGGCTATGTGCTTCGGTTTTGCATTATACTCTACTTTATCAATTCTATGTTTACTTTTTTCACTATCACGTTTAAATACTTCATACATTTTGATTTTTTCTTTAAAATCGCGAAGATTTTTAGCACCATAAAGAATAATTTTGTTTTCATATTTATCATTGATTCCTTGGATCACGTGGTGCATTAACGCGGCATCATCAATGTGCCCGTTCTTACTTAACTCTCTTATTTAAAAAAAAAATAATCTGTAGCAGTTTCATTGCCTCTTATTTTCTTTTTACTCAATATTTCATGCAAAGAGGCGGAATTTATCTCGATTTTAAATTCCTCGATGAGTGCATTTTTTAATTTTTTATATGTCAGTAATCCTTTTTCACACCTGATGAAGAGCAGAGCGTTTCCACTCAACTATCGTTTACAGAAAACAATTTTTTGTAATTCGTTCAAATTAAACATATTCGACATCTCTTCGAATTCAGTAAGCCATTCAACAATATTTTCATGCGGCTCGCCGCTAAATTTAGAAATATTATTTTCAAAGTCATTGAAAGAAACAGTTGCACCAAGTGATCCAAAATTCACATTATTACTACAATTTGTACTTTTTTTAGTTTTATCATTATTATTTATGTGGCATTCATTATCATTATTTATATGGCATTGCACAGAGGAATCAGTTTTCTCGACGTCATTATCACTGCTAAATTCGTTCTCAGATTCATCATCTTCCGAATCATTGTCGGAGTTTTCCTCTTTGAGTAATTCAATATCATTTAATTTTAATAATAATCTATCACGTATTTCTTCTTTCGTGCCGTCAAATGAAACACTTAATAAGTTACTTATAATAATTAATTCATTCAACGAAAAAATTTCGTCGATGAATTTTTGTTTTTTAATATAATTTTCGTCATCTACGGCAAACGCGAATCCTGAGAATTTTTTTATTCTGCATCTGTTCCTCCGATCACCGTCGTCATTGAATAATAATCGATGCAGAATTCTAATTTTACTGTATTTCTCTGTCCTCAGTGCAGCGCCAATTTTGGGAATATCCCCAAGCGAAACCATTGTACAACAAAACAAAAATACACGTACCTATTTAGAACCGAAACAGCAGTCGATGCTTGATTATCCTAAATTTCTTATTGAAACTTCCATCTAGATGATTCGTGACTGTTCCGCAGAATTCACAGACACTTCGTTGCTTTAGTTTAAGCAAATTTCACAGATGTGAACATTTCTGTTGATCATGAAGTATCATTACACACTTTAAAAATTATTCATCCCATATGCATTAAGCATGTGAAGAATTTTCAACACAGTTTTGCAACAGTTTTAAAAATAAATAAATAGTTCAGTCTATAATTTAAAAGTTCAGTTTATCAACTTATATTTTATCAGTCCAGGCGCATCATCATTTGTAGAAACGTTTTATAAAAGTAAAAAGAGTTCTCTTTTTTTTTTTTTTTTTTTTTTTTTTAACGCACCATTAAAATTTACTTTAAATTAAAATTCGCGTTCAATCCGAAGTTTAAGTTAAATTAAAATTCACGATTCATCCCACTTCTGAGATATAATATCTAATTTATGTGGGCTTTTAAAACAATAACGCACTAATTCAATTATTTACTAATTATTGAAAATTTAATAAAGAAAGTTAAAATATAATGCATTATTTACAGAAAACGTTAATGAATTAGAATTTTACTGGGCCAATGTCCATTTGACATTTCGTCTATGTAGTTCAGTTCGTGGCATAAATAATTTATTTATTACTTCGCTTTCTAATTACGTCGAAACACAAAGTTCATAAAAACAAGCAATACACCCGTCCAGTGTGCATGCCTCGTCGACTCTGAACTTCTCTCTTCAAACGCTGTTAGCAGCGGCGCGTTCCGGAAATGGCGTCACTCTCGTCACAGGCACGAACTTCCGCTAATATTCTGCACTCTCCATCGAAGCTCAACCGTTTAGGATTCCAGGTACGGCAAAGGAAAACTGCGTAGCTTTAGATTCCAATGTTCGGGGAAGCAAGGTTAGGGGAAGCAGGATGCCGGTCACCACATATATATTATACTATCCAGGAGAAAAAAAAAATTACGATTCAAAAATTAATTCAGGCTTTGATTACCAGTTGAAATATAATGCATACATTTTTAAGAACAAATAATCGGGCTTTTACAATGTTAAATTCACATCAGTTTTTTCGGAAAACGCCTCTTCGTATGTTGCTCTTGGTACATCTTTGATATATCAATTCCTAGTGCTACCTGCTCGACCTTAAAACAAATGCATATCTGCATATTTCTGTTCGAGTAGTGTGAAATGTTTTTTTCGAATGAAATTTAACGCCCACGAATTCTGCAGTGCCTACTAAAGAATATTTACTAGCTGTTTTTTCTATGATGAATGGGAAATTTGCATACCAGAATTAATTTACGAATGGAAAATTTGAATACATTAATTTTAGTTCATTTTTCTTCTCGGATATCGTGCTCCTAATCCGAGCATTCATTTGGTAGTTACCACTTTTGCGATTTCCCCCCACTAAATGAGGTTTGCGACCCTATGTTGTATAATAATTTTTTATCTACTTGATGGCTACGATATATTTAAGTCATTCAACGTCACAGCACCTCCACCAATCACCACACATTTAAGTGGCTCCATAACCAGAAATCGCATTTAGATCCGGCGAACGTGGTGCCCATGGATTGTGAAAGAAACGACTAATAACACGTTAGTCTTGTGACGTTTTGGAGCAATAGCGCCTTCACGGACTCATGGATATGTGGGGGTGCACCATCCTGCATGAAAATGGTCGATGTAAGGACCAGCATTTGCTGTAGTTTCGGTACAACAAACGTCTGCAGCATGTCATGGTACCGACGGCCAGTAACGAACATGTGACAGGACCACGTGCAGTTATTTCCTCAAAGAATAATGACCCAAGGATGAATGTCGCCGTGAATCCACATCAGACAGTCTTTAGTGAATGTAAGGGAATTTCAGTGTGCATCCCCAGATTTTCCTTAGCTCAAATGCGGCAATTCTGTGTGTTGACTGTCCCATTGAGGTAGAAATGAGCCTCGTCGCTCCACACAATGTTCCAAGGCCATGACAGATCAACAGTCATTCTGTTGAGAAAACTGACTGCGAATGAGAGACGTAGCTCGTCCCTATCAAGCTCTTGCGTATGGTGGATCTTGTATGGGTAGTAGTGCATTGTGTTTCTGAGCACTCTTCGTACGGTGCTGTAAGAATATAGCCTGTCTGTCGAGAAACTTCAAGTGCGCTACTGCCCCCAAAATCTAATCTCTATGACTGTGCGGCAACAGCTGTCTTGACGCATCATCATGTACCGGTGAGACAGATTTACGGCCTCTTCCACGTTGAACTCCTAATGTCCCCGTACCTTCAAATCTCTTAATCATGACCCGGATACCTTTACTAGACGTTGGTCCACATCGTAAGTTCTTTATACGATGAAATTCACGAACTGCATCAGAAGCATTCCCCTTGTTTTCGTAAAACAGCTTCATCAATAACGCATGTTCAACTAATAAGATACTGTCATCATCACAGCCGGAAACATCGACATGAAACATGACAACTTCTGCAAACGTTTTATACCTTAACCTGTTTTGCATAAAGCTTCCTCTTCATTGGAAGCATGCAAATCTCGATATTTCTTTCCTAGAACTGTCATCTTTTCCTGGTTTTACATTTTATTACTCATAATTCTTCTTCCGGATGGTCAATATTGTTTCTGTATTCCGTTTTGGTCGTTTATTGTGTTAAATTTAATGTTTTTTCCGGAAAAGGCACCCTCTGGTGGACATTTTGGAACTAAAATATTTTTTTCGAAATTCCGTGAGCGCATCTCGTGTATAGTCTATATACCAAATTTCGTTGCATTCCGTTTACCCGTTCACGCTCTAGAATGCTATTTATAGAGGAAGTTTAATTGTAACCAACCTGTATTTAATAACATGAATATTTTGATTTTATTTTTTCAAATTTTTGTTTCTAGAAAGGACTGGATTTCAGTTACGGCCTGTAGCAGGTTACTTATCATCTCGGGACTTCTTGGCCGGTTTAGCTTTTCGAGTGTTTCATTGCACTCAGTATATTCGACATAGTTCTGATCCATTTTACACACCTGAACCGTAAGTATCGGAAGTTATTTTTCTGAGAATATGCTGTCTAATGTTGTTCCTTCCGAGATAATTTTATTTGAATACATTAAATTTTAGTAACAGTTAAAATTCGTTGCTTTTACACTGTTGAAAATTTCAGTTTAAATTTGAGCCACTGTAATGAGTTAAGTTATAAGCAATACGATAATATGGTTCAACCTCACTCTTTAGTTTTCTAGTTTATGATGCACCAAAGCTTGGATTTACCATACTTCCACTCACAAGGAAAGTATGAATCAGTAAAATTCCTACTGAAACCAAACCAAGCTTAAATTAAAGAGTGTGGTCGAAAACATAGGCTAAAGTGTCAAATTTTGTGCAATAACTTACCTATGGGCCAAGATAAGACCCTAGAAAATTTAACCCCTTTTATCAAAATCAACGAAACCCACAGAGTTAGCGGACAAGAAAGCGCGGTATAGTTCCAGAGGGTTTGATTTGAGACTCGAAGGTCTTCAGTTCAATCTCCGTCTCGGTCGAATTTTTTTTTTTTATTTAAAACATAGTATCAATATCTGGTTCAACATAAAATTGCCAGATCATGATAAAAGGTTAAACCATCGGGTGGTTGCAGCTACTTCGGTGCCAAGTTTTGGTTTAAACTAACACTAAATTTTTAACAGTGTAGTAAATTTTGATCAAAAGAAATTTTTCAATCAGAGCTAAGTGTTTTTTTTTACTGAAACTGTTCTTCAAGTACTGTGAGGTTTGCGTTGATGGAAACCCCATCTTAACTCAATGATTAACTAAGTTAACTTAAGTACTTAAGTATTAGATATGAAATTAGCACAGAGACTCAGATATATGAAAATATAACTAAGAGTTTATTTAGCTAGAATAATGGGAGGATGATCTGGAATACGTAGCTCAGTCAGCTGATTTAAATTCTTTATCAAATAAATGTATAATTACTAATATTAGATAATTTGAAATATCTCACCCCAGAATAGTAGAAGTTATGGACAGATGCACTCCTTTACGTAGATACTGTGACTTTCCAACGAATTCATGGATTCCCGGTCGAATCAGTTTCCATTCACAAATTCTCGCAATGAAGCATAACAACACTCATCAAACTGCTTAACTTAAGCACCACTTTATCTCAACTACTGAAATATAACTTTCTCCACACTCTACTACTTAGCCGTTGTCTTAGACAAACGTCGAACAAGACTCAACTACTCCACACTTTTTTACGAAAACCATCTCCATCTTATACTACTTTCTACCAACTTCCTTTCTCTTCATTTCAATCAAACTTTCAAAATCGCTTCCAATTCATCTACCTCTCACAACCTAATTCCTTCGTTGCAGCACCATGTCGGCACAAAACTAATCCGACCTAAACTTTCACCGAGTCACTGGCGTCGAAGCGATTTAACCATCCCAACTTAGTACTTTGCTGGATCCAGCTTAATTTCAAACAAACTGTGGTGACCTTCTACAGTCTCAACCTCACAGTACTTGATTATAAAACCAAATTAATATTTTAAATATCCAGTTCGTCAAAAGCACTAATTTACAATAATTTCATTGCCAAAGCAATTATTTCAATTCTTTTAAAACTACTCATTAATGTGTTCTGTATTTTCTTTTGTATTGCTTTTTTAAACAAAACATATTTCCCTGTTTTTAACTCATCTTTTTGTGCCCTACAATTATTTATCATTGTTATTTTTAAATAGTTACTAGATAGTTTGTTTCATAAACGATAAACAGATTAAAATATTTAAAAACATTACGTCTCGTAGTTAAATTATATTTTAATCACATTGAAAACTGAGACAAATAATATACATTAAAAAATACATTTTAAAAGAGTAAAAACACGATACACAAATTTAAATGTTTCGAGCCTTTTACAGGCTCCTCATCAGTAACAAACATCAAATGTAAATGCTGAGAAGAACAACAGACTTTCAATTCCCCTAAATCACCTAAATCATTCGTTACTATTCCTTACTATAAAAATATTTCTGAATCTATTGCCGAAGTTTTACGCACTGTTAATTTATCTGTTTCCTATAAACCCCAATTTCTAATTCGTAATTTCCTTTCTAATTTTAAAACAGTTATCCCCCCCCCTTTCCCCGTTCAGGTGTTATTTATAATATCCCTTGTAAATCTTGTAGTTCGGTTTATATTGGTCAAACTGGCCGTTCTCTTCATACTCGAATTAAGGAACATAAAACAAATTTCAAAAACCGTGATATACGTTCGAAAATTGTACAGCATGCCATAAAAACTGACCATTTACCTGATTTTAACAATACTAAAATAATCATATCTAACTGTTTAAATTATCATTCAAGAATTTTCCTGGAGGGCTGGTACACAAATCAACATTTTTCACCACTTAATGAGGCATGCGCAGTTCCCGATGAATACGTTGTACTCACTAAATGAAAGTCTGTTGTTCTTCTCAGCATTTACATTTGATGTTTTTTACTGATGAGGAGCCTGTAAAAGGCTCGAAACGTTTAAATTTGTGTATCGTGTTTTTAATCTTTTAAAATGTATTTTTTAATGTATATTATCTGTCTCAGTTCTTAATGTGATTAAAATATGATAAACAGATTATCTAAATACGAACTGTACGAAAGAATAACTCGGTTTAAATTTATGAATTGGGAGCAAATTGTTTATATTTGCAGAGACTAAACCAATAAATAAGTTATTACTAAACACATTTTAAAACTCATATCACAAATTTATACTGCATATTTAAAAAATATTTGTAAACTATAGCCATATTATAAATAAATGCCTTTAGAATCCCTCTATATGCCAACAAACGCATTTCATTAAAACAGTAATTAATACTGCTTCTTCGCTACTTCTTTTAATATTAGAAGAACTCTCTGTTATAATACATGTTCTTTCTTGTGCCTCTAAAGTTGCTTCTTTAGCTTAATTTTTGATTTATTGTTGGCATTACTTAATTTTTTTAATATGGACTGTTCTTGCATGTTGTGATTTTTGAAGCAGAAACATTTAACTATACAGTGAAACTTGTATAATTCGAACTTGTTTAATTCGAAATTCTGGATAATTTGAACTTTTCACTCGGTCCCTTGAATTTTGTATTAAAATAATGTTAAAAAATCGTAAATAATTCGAATTCTATTTTGGATAATACGAATTTTTCATACGATTACCTTTAAAATATTACTGTAAAATTTGTTTCGGAGATTTTTCTCAGCTAATATATTTTAACAGTCTCTCAAAAGAAGGATAAGGAAATACAAGAGAAGCCCCTAACTAGAGCATCAGAAGATATGGTGCATATACATGAACTTCGAGGGTTTTTTTATTGAAAGTCATGTCTAATGAAGAAGATTCTATTTTTGTATCAAGTCATATGCTATGACACAAAGATCACGATAGAGTAAATAGTGCGATGTTAAAATTGTTATAAATCAGTCATTCGGTTTCAAAAAAAGAAAATGTATGTATTTATTTTATTACTTTTTCATTTTCTATCATATAAGAATAAAATCATAAAACGTGCACATTCCTCATTCTCTTTTGAAGAAGTGTGCAAAATTTCAATAAGATCGATGCATTAGTTTTTGAGAAATGAGAAAGCGTATCCCCTGCTTTTCTGAATGGATTCTGGAAACCAGCAACCATCAGCTGAATTTTCCAAAAATTTTAACAGAAATTTTATAAAATATTGTTTAAATGTTGCTCTTTTTTAGACTTAATTTTTTGAATATATAAATTCATTTATTTTATAAAAATAAGTATAAAAATTAGTTTTTTTTTTTTTTTTTTTTTTTTTTTAAAGCCCACGAAATTCATGTTACCCCTTAACATAAAAAATAAAGGATTGAATTTCTCTCTAAAAATTCTGGAGTGGGAATCTCACCCCTTAGAAAAGTGACCATTATTTTGACACCAATTAAAGTGAGAAAATAATATTGTCGCTCTTGAAAATGTGACATTTCTCACTTTTCTTGAAAGAGAGACTTGTAGTTACTCTGTCACAAAGAGTGAAGTCATCATCTATTGCAAGATCAACCTTCTGAAGCGTGAAGAATTGCTGTCGCCATCTAGTTATCATATTTCGAATTAAATATAGAAGACAATTTCTGGGTGATCTCATGCATGTGATTTGTTTAACAGAACTTATTGAAGATTTTTGAGTATAAAAGGGGAGAATAATTATATTAAAAGATATTTTGGTAAATATAAATTTTTTATAGGATTGATAAAATCGAAGTATTATTAGTAAAGATCCAAAAATCATAAGAAAGTTCGTAACAGAAAGCAAGTAGTTTTATTCAGAAATATATAAGGTATAAAAGAAAACATCAATGCAAATACTTAATGCATAACGTCTTAAAATCTATAGGAATTTATATTTTTATTATTTTCATTGATACTTAACACGTGCGAAATATTAAAAAAAAAAAAAAAAAAAAAAACTGTCTATAATAGTATTTTACTAAAAATTAAAACCATCAGCAAGATTTACACTCCTGAATAGACGAGTTTTTCAAAAGATTCTGTTGATTTGTGTGCAAATATTTAACTATTTTTTTAAACATGCACACTCAAAATTTTTTCTTTTCCCCTAACCTACTTTAATAATAACTATTTTACTTAAGGAATTTCTTTTCAAATATACACTTTGATTAAAAAAAATAATTCTAAATTTAGTAATTAAAAAATAATTCTAATTTTAGTAATTTAAAATAATTCTAATTTTTATTTTAAAATGTACATTAGAATTCTGTAATTTTATATTTTTGATAAATGAAGTAAAAGTTTATAAATGCGAGTAATCTCTTACGCGAATGATTTACCACTGTAAATTAAGCAAGTTTTGTGTGTCCCTAGTGGTATAGTGGTAAGACACTCGTCTGCCACGGAGATGTCTTCGGTTCGATTCCCCTCAGATCCAATCTGCATCCTTTTTGTCGTTGAACTAAAGCCAATGGAAAAAAATGATATTAAAAAAAGATAACGTCAAGCGTATCCGATTTTCATTTTTTTTTTTTTTTTTTTTTTTTTTTAGGAAAAATAAACAGTCATATTCTTTGAATTACTCGGAATAATCCCACTCTTAATAAAAAGTGAGAAATTTCATTCTTTCGAAAAGAGACTTTTCGCTTTTTAGAGGTTGGCTCCATTTTAGCATGTTCAAAGAGTGATATGCCACTCTTTTAGAGTCAGATCTCACTCTTTATATTTTAGAGAGTTCGTGTAAACTAACATAATGAAGATTATTTTCATCGTAAAGATGTTGCACCAGTTTTAAAATGTAATGTATGAAACTTAAATACGAATATTATAGTTCGAAAAATTCATATGTTATTCAAAGTTTGAGATTTTCTATACATAGAAATGTAGGGTAAAATTTCGTGTAAACTGGTGTTATAAGGATTTTTACATCGTAAATAAGTTGAAATAGTTTTAAGTATCAAGTGTGTTAGTGCTATGAACATTTTCGAATCACAAAATTTATAATGCTATAATAGTAGATATTTATGAAAGCAGATATATGATGGGGAACTGAGCATAAACCATCTCTCTCAATTAGATTTAAATGACACAATTTTTAAATTGTTGTGATAAATTCAAAGGATGATATGTTGGATACATTCATCAAAATAAAAAATATGGCTAGCCTATGAAGTTCATGTTATTATAATAAATATTTTAAGAAATCTCTTTAAGATTTTAATTTGTTTAACATATTATATGAGAAAATATGACTAATAAGTATTGATAACGCTATGATTAATTAAATTAAGTACTTTCTTTTTATTTTTTCAGTGACTGTTGCCACGAATTACTAGGTCACGTTCCCCTATTAGCAGATGCCAGTTTTGCTCAATTTTCTCAAGAGTTAGGTCTTGCTTCGCTTGGAGCTTCTGATGATGACGTAGATAAATTAGCTACGGTAGGTCTTTTATGTGTACGGTAGGTCTTTAATGTTAACAATATAAAATAAATGTTAAGTGTGACGTCTTGTTGTCATAAACTTTTTAAACATACGTAGAGCAATTTCTCTTTTAAAAGTAAATTTATATGAAATTTTCCAATAATTTCATTGGTGTATATATAGGTGTTTCAGTTCTTATCTTTTAAAAAATACACGTTCGGGAAAACAAAATGATAAAATTAAGTACTAAATTTATTTTAATGCCAATTAAATTTGCTTAATTAACATATGTTCAAAAATTGTATTAATTGAAACCTTTTTTTTTTTTTTTTTTTTACTTTTTAGTGTTATTTTTTTACTGTGGAATTCGGTCTCTGCAAACAAGCTGGGGAAATGAGGGTTTATGGAGCTGGTCTTCTTTCATCTGTAGCTGAATTGCAGGTAAAACTAATATATTTTTTATGTATTACCAAAATGGCTTGAAAATTAATGCAATTAAAATATATTGCATCAAAAACAATGAAATAGATCGAGTTATTGAATTGCTTAAACGTTAAAAAGATTGATCTCAATTTTAAATTACTAATTTCTTTCTTTTTCTTTTAATAATAAAAAATGTATCGAAATATGAATTGATGAATAGAAATATCAAGATGCAATAAATTCATAATAAATGTTCAAACTGCATTATAACTAATATTTTCTAAAAAATGCTGCTTACAATTTAAATTATGAAAATAATCTTGTGTGCCACTCACACTACTTTCTCTTACCCATAAATTTAATACCATAAATACAGGTTGAAGATTAAGAGGTAAGATAACAAGTACTGTTTAATAAACCTATGTTAAAAAATTCAAATTAGACTTAGGCAGAGTTTTATATGATATTTAGTTCTGTGTCCCCCCCCCACCCCCTGTTTAATTTATGTACAAAAAACAAGCGATGAATATTTAGCTTAAAACACACATGATTCACCATATCTCTATGAGGAATTTATTTCAATTCCTGAACAGCTTTCCTGGAAATGGTAAAATATTATTAGTAAAGCACATCCATTAACAACAAATACCTAGTGTGCTGTGGCCACCACACGACTTTCTTCTATATTTTCCTATACAAATTCATTCAGTAAAAACAATTTATTAAAATTATTATTTAAAAAAATCTTCTTCCATGAAAATGCACCCGGTTTCCATATTAGAGAAGTAGTATAATACTAACTATCCAAAAAAAGTTGAATTTATTCTCAATATTACATTAAAAAAAAAAAAAAAAATCGATAACTTTATTTTAAATTATCGCAGATCGATGGTTCAACCATTCGTTTTAAAGGTATTGGCGAGCTCTTTTGAAAGATACCCGTCATGAAAATTTACTCCCTTCGAGGAGGGGGGGGGGGGCAGGCTCCTACATACACAATTTTTTTTTCCCAGTTGACTATCTCTATTACACAATATATGTATTCATTTGGTTTAGTGCATTCTATAGATTTTAAACTCCACTTACCTGCAATTTCCCCCATAAACATAATGTATTTGAATAGTTTTGAGTGTCCCTGTACACGAATCATTTGCTTCATCTCAACGAAAAGCTTAGTGTAGCATCGCTATATGATACACATTTAGAATACCGAGTTTGGAATTTCTGCTACTATTTGTTCTTGAGATATGTTGATAAAAGGCAGACACACAGACAGATACACAGACCATTCGCTAAAAACTTGATTTTCGTATTGAGGAGACCTCAGAACATGTAAATATAACAAAAATTCACGTTCGAAAATTTGACCCTCAAACAATACTTTCTCGACCCTATGGGTAAGAGAAAGTAAAAAGAGTCCTTTTATATATGTAAATATTTTATATTTTTAACTTTTATTTTGACATGGAATTGTTGGAGGAGTTGATATTGATGACGGACAAATAAAAAAGCTAACAAAATTGCTAGAAGCCAAGCAAATAAATACATATATATATATATATTTATTTATATATATATTGAAATACACATTACCATAAGATCTAAAGTTCAACACAAATAAAACGATAAACTAATTTAGCTATAACAAACTTAAAAGATAAAAAACGCAAGCTGAAACAAAGTTTAAGAAAAAGTAATTAGAGGCAGCGACAAGGAGGCAACATTGCAATTTTTACCATTAAATTTACCATTACCATTGTTTACTTACATTGTAGCTTTCAATGCTGCAGGGTTGCACGCTAAGATCTAAATAATAATAATAAAAAAAATGGCAAAGAATTCTGTCGCTGAATGAATTAAAATTTTGCAAGCTGATTTTGATACTTTGCGCAGTCATTGCTTAATCTGATTTTGGCAAAATTATACAGAGATTTACGCATTATGCTTTTGACTGAATGAGTATAGTACACAGTTGCATTTAATTCTATCTTTCTCTTATTATTTTATAATTGAAGAAACTCGATTTCAATTGGAGCTGACTCGATAGTTTTAGTTGGTTGTGAGTGCGAGGACCGCAGTATCCCGGTTACCTAAGCATCGAATTTGTAATCAAAGGATAACGGGTTCGATCCCCAAGCCAGTTAAATACAGCCATGTACATTAATGATGACTGCTGCACGTAAAATGCATCGTGGATAAAAAAGCTCTCTATGTTTCGTAAAAGTAACACTTTGGAATAATGATATAAGAGGAGATGACTTGTTTGGAAAAAATGAAGTCAAAACCGTATACACATAAGTCATTAAGTAACACAGCACTTTGGTAGACTCATTATGACTCCTGCCATAGCACTGCTATTGCGGTAGCCATCTTGAGTAGACAACAGTTAACTTCTTTTACTCTGGACGCTATGATACGGCGTACTCCACCTCCTCTTATGTCATTCCTCCAAGAGTAATACTTCTGAGACATATAGAATAGGGGGAGAAATTCCCTTCGTGAAGGATGAGAATTGCGTATGCATTTTTCCGGACCACCCAAAGGAATGAATCCTAGACCATGGTCAATTGTTCACTGCGTAGCTGTAGTGCTATGCTAAACCCACTAAACTTCAACTCATCTCAGTTAGTTGCGATATCAGATTAAAAAATATTTGACAGTGCTCCATAGCCAAAATCTTTCATAATGTCTTGGATGTTTTTTATAGTCGTCGTTTGACTTTCTTCGTTAGGCATATGGAGTCAAATTTCACTGATTTATAATGTTACACGTTTTTAAATGAATGCTCACCCAGATAGAATTAATTTAATTTTACTTCTCTAATTTCATTACTAAAAAAGCCCGACTTCGATGTAGGATTTCAAAGAGCTTGCGATAAAGCCTTTGAAAATTGTGAAACATTATTTATTATACAGTGTGATTTTAGTTAAAGTTGCGATTTCAAAGCGCTCTAACTTTGAAAACACCGATCGCTATCAGGGTAATGTCAGGAAAAAGGCTTAAATGGATTCATTAAGCACAGGAATATTGTTAGTCGATAAGAAACAATACACTCCAAGGTTTGTGACTAATTTATTATTGAAAAGACAAGAATACAAATTTACAGCAGAAACAATGATAGTGACAAGTGGAAAAGAGAAGCTTCGTGCAACAAACACCTTACGAATGATTAACGGAACGTTTTGGATTTTTTTTTTTTTTTTCAATTGCCAAACAAAATTCCATACGATTGTTCTGGTAAAATATCAAGCCATCCTGATCGGTAGTTTTAAAATTACAGCGTTTTGAAATCGCAACTTTAATTTTAATCACTCAGTGTGAAAGAGATTTCTGTCCAATATCTTGCAAACAGTTTTGGATAGTTTTATGCTGACCTTACTACTTTCCACGTTTGATATGTTAACGTTACAATTCTGCTAATTAAAGTAATAGGTATTTTTCTTTCAGCTAGCGATAACATGATTATATTTAATTCAATAGCACTGTGCTAATTTCCTTACTGAAGA
Source organism: Salticus scenicus (assembly GCA_963930645.1). Classification (NCBI taxonomy): domain Eukaryota; kingdom Metazoa; phylum Arthropoda; class Arachnida; order Araneae; family Salticidae; genus Salticus; species Salticus scenicus. Next base: position 9,583,842 of record OZ005655.1, on the reverse strand, counting down.
CGCCAGACTCAGTTTTATCTTCCAAGTTGCACATTACCATGGTATTTAAATTTGAAGTGTGTAACATGCACGATATCTGTTAATAAATATACCTTTTTTTTTATTACTTACCATATCGCAAATTTTGAGAATTTGTGAAATCATTATTTGCACTTTTAGATTTGGTATAGAACGTCCAAGGTCGATAGTTGTTCACAATAGAATATGTTTTTTTATGTAACATTTTTTTCATCACTCTGCAATTAATTCCACCTTTCTGTGATATAGGATGATAGAAAAGTAATGTTACTGCCGAAAAAGTGTTATTTCATTTGCTACAGTACTAAAATGAATCAAAAAACAAATTTAATATTCTGTGGAGTATAAGTTACAAAATTTTAATCACTTTCTTCTAAACATAATACTTTTTGTCGCATAAATGAGAAATGCGTCTTTCCTAATCTGAAGCAATTTTTTTTCTCTTTTTAATGAATAGAATGGTTGCATTAAGACCATCTATGTAAAAATTGATGCTTTTTTTCGTTGCCTTACATAAAGATATAAATATTTCATTCATTTTATTATAATTGACAACAAAAGATCACATTCCATTCTTATGGTATTTGTTTCTTCCAGTTTCTCAAAATTAAGTTGCTAAATGTAATATCACTGTCTGGTTAGATTTACGAATAACTGAAAAAGCTCTTTTGAAATATACTATTTTTCCATTGGAATATGTTATGCTTTGGGCAAACTCCTCTAGTTTTTAGTACAATTAAATATTTTTAAAAGAAGTAGCACAGACTGTACGATAAATTTCAAATGACGTATTTGTGACAGTACGTACCGTCATCTACTTAGTTATTTATTATCATGCATGTCCGTTTTGAAAATTTTGAGATTTTGGGTTCCACGACATTTAAATCACTCTGTACACTATAAAAATCAAAAACTTTACCTAAAATTTTAGGCAGCTTAGCACAAATATAGTGCAATGTTACATAACTTATAATATAATATTACATATATATATATATATATATATATATATATATATATATATACGCAGCATTATACAAAAGTTGTGTCCCCACTAAGATCCGTTCTCAGCATTTTAATTGCTGAATGGCTGCTTTATTCATAAAAGTAGTGTCAAGGTATAGCAAAGTGCCTATGCGCTGCAAGATGTGACCGCTTACAAGACCACCTGTGGGAAAACAGCAGAGTTAGTGTTCCTACTTCGAAAATGATACGGGAGAGGGGAGAAAAGAGAATTACAAAATTGTAGAGCATTATCGATTTGGTACAGAAAAAAAAAAAAAAAACCTTCTAGACATTAATGATAAAAACAGAATGCTTAAAATGTGCATTTGTTTGTTGGCAATTTCCAACACCGTGACGTAAGAAAATGATCATAGAAAGAAAAAATAACTAGTTTTCGCAAGATACTTTTATTTTTTTTTGTTCAAACTTCTGTCCATCAGCTGCAATGCACATTTAGATCCTTGTTTTTACATTCAGCTGTACACGTTGTAGCGTAGCGGGTGACATGTGTGCTTCGTAAAGTTCAAACATGTGTCCAGATGTGCATTGTAGTTGACAGACAGAAGTTTGAACATCGAAAACCAATTTTTTCTAAATTCGTTTTCTCACGTTATAGTAGAGAATGGTAAATGGTAACCAACAAATGCACATTTTAAGCATTCTGCTTTTAGCATTCATGTTTACAAGATGCCTTTCGTACTAAATTAGCCCCACCAGTGGCCTAGCGGTTCTACGTTCAAAGCTGGTAGACGGAAAGTGCCAGGTTCGATACCAGGTCGTGCTCGTTGACCTTTTTGTTCGCTGTTTTTCGTGATTTTCTCCAAAACTTGCGTAAATAAAGGCTAGGACCCTTTAGAAAGACCCCCACGGAGAAGATTCCACTCATAGGCTCAGGACCCTAGTTAATCGTTTTTAAACCATTCAACCAAACAACCAACGTACTAAACTGATGAAGCTCTACAATTTGGAATTTCTTTTTTGCCTCATATCTCCTACCATTTTCAAGATAGGAATACTAACTTCGCCATTTTTTCCTAAGTGGCCCAATAGGCTGTCACATCTTGTAATGCATAGCCACTTTACAGCTCCTCGACATCACTTTTATAAATATAGCCGTATCCATTTAGCAGTTAAAGGCGTGAAAACGGGCGCCCTCTACATGTAATTTTACACGAAAAAAAATGAAGCACTTATACTTCCTGAAGATTTTCGTGTAATATTACATTTTTTTTTTTTTCTTTTTTACATTTATTATTTAAAAAACTAGGTTTTTATTATGAGATGCAAATAAATATTTAAGTTACATGGGATTATTATTATTAATATTATTATTATTAATTTTTGTTATGTTTGGAAACCAGAAAAGGATTCATAATTATTTTTTTGTTTATTCGTTGCAGCATTCCTTGTCTTCAACTGCTAAGGTATTGCCCTTCGAACCCGAAACTACTTCTGTACAAACTCCACTAATTACTACGTTTCAGGATCTCTACTTCTACACCGATAGTTTTGAAGAAGCCAAAGAGAAAATGAGGTATTTATTTTAAAGCTTTTAATCGTGGAGATCTTAATAAAAAACATCAACGTAACAGTTAAAAACATTAAAAAACTAGCACCGAATGATCAAAACTACGTACCTTGTTAGCAAACCCACCATAAAAGAATAAATAGGCAACTATTGTTCCAGAACGAAATAAATAAGCGCGGTTCTTCGTTAAACGAAGATAACAAAAGTCTGGCAAATAAACGAAGAAAAAAAAAAAAGAGAATTTAAAAAATATTTTAGCGGGAAATATTGAATTTCATAGAAGTAAAAAAATAGTAAAAGCAGATAAAGTTACTAAATTAAATAAGAGTGACAAAAACATAAAGGGGCTAAAAAAAAATTATTAACAAGATTATCGGTATTTTTTGAAAAAATAAAAAAGATTCACTGTGTTTTGTACGTAGTTGCTTTCATGCTGCATTTGTGTTAAATTAGTTTAATTCGAAGCAATTAAAGCGTGTTTGTAAATTTTGTGGTGCCTGTTTACAAAGTTTCATCAAGTATAATATTGATTTCTTATGATTAAAAAGTATACTGTTATATACTGATATGTTAGAAACTTTATCGTCTTCCGTTTAATGAAACAGTCTTTTTGCGATACTGTAACCTATTGAATGACAAAGTTTGGAAATTTATTATTTAAAATTTATAAATATTTGTACGTATAACCAGACTTGGCGTTGAACAGAAATATAAATATTTATACGACTTTGAAAACGCCAATGTAAACAATATTAAAATCAAACTGCAGTTTCGATAGTGTTAAGCGTACCGTCATCAGTGCAAAAAGACAAGGTGGAATATTGCTGTTTTATAAAGACAGGGAAGCGAATGTTAGAGTCGGAATAGAGCCGGGATTGCTATTCCTGCTGTAAACTTCGCTTCCCTATCTATAAATAAGAGCAATAATGCACCTTATCATTCTGGACTGATAACGGCATGCTTAACGCTAACGAAACTGCAATTTGCATTTAAAATTTTTTACGTTGGCGTTTTCAACGTCGTATAAATATTTACAAATATTTGTAACTTATATTTTGGTGATCAAATGTTAAGAAGTTCAAAGTCTTAAGTACAAAGCCGAGATCAATATTTTTGAAACTCACTATACAATTGGTTGTCAGATTTGTGAAATTAAGTTTAATTAAGCTCCTACAATATATTGCTTGTCAGAAATTTCAATATATGTGTTAGCACCTTAAGTATCATTTAATTCACCTTTGGATCGCAATAGTTTTTTATTTTTTTTTTGAAGGGGTGAGGGGGGGTTGGAGACTACCGATGATCTACCGTGGATTGAAGAAATGCTTACGTTTTTACAGTTTTGTATGGGAATATAAATCTCTTGTGTCGGAATACATGGAAACAAATTTAGGCAATCAACGTGTTAATAATTGCATCTTAAAACTTACATTGCACAAAATTCTGTTTGAAAATTGTTTGCTAAACATGGAGTTTAACAATCGCACAAAAGTTTCAGTACAAAATATTTTTAACCAAATTTTACAAAATAACACAAGCAGTTGTGCACACAAACAATTTCTGGGTTTTCAAGGAGGATCTGCTTGCTGTTTTTGACGTAATAAAGATGGCTGAATATGTATTTGACATGATGAGGACAAAAATCCCTAGAGTAAGAGGGCAAGATGTAGATTCACTTCTGAATCCGATTACAAGCATTTATTTAAGATTGAAGGAATAGCTAAGTTTTATATTGAAAATTGCTGTTTTTCTTGAACTTTCTAGCACTGTACTATAGATGATAAACATCTGCAAGATTTCTTCTTGTGTAACATATTTCCTTTTTTTTTCCAGAGAATTTGCGAACACTATCAAGAGGCCTTTCGGACTGCGTTACAATCCTTACACCCAAACTGTAGAGGTACTGAGCAACACACGTAAGATTGCCAACTTGGTCAGTGAGTTGAAAGGCGACTTGTGTGTGGTGACAGCAGCCCTGAAGAAAATACGAGGGAGAAAAGATGACACTGAAAATACAAATAATTCCAATTGAATTGTTTTGTCATTCACTCAACTGGTTCAATTCTGTTTTACTGAATCTTCTTTCTTCTTGGCATTCTTTGATGTGCTTGCTAATGGGAAATGAAGAATGATATATTTATTCCCCCCCCCTTCCAAGAAAAAAAAAAAAAAAGAGTTGATTGATTGGTTTTTTATTTCTTATGCATCATTTAAATTTTAAGAAGTAATGGTTAGTTTGAATATGTTTAAAGTGATTTATGCAGAAATTATAAAGATGCTTTTAAGTTTTAAAATTTTGTTTATATATATATATATATATATATATATATATTACAACTTTCTGGAGCTGTTAATATATTTGGAAAGCGGAATATCTCTATTTTCTGACTCATTTTTGGATAATATAAGATAAAATTGAAATTTTTTCTGCACATTGGGAATAATATATATTTTTAAAAATATTAATATCTTTAAATTACATCAAACTTTACAAAAGCGCTTCATTTAAACCAATAAAATAATTATAAACTTTATTTTTTCGATTATAAAGCAAAACTTTTATTTTATACATTTGTTTAGCTATATACGTCAATAATAACGTCAGATAAGAAGGAACATGATGATTGTTAAAAATGACCACAAAAAGAAACATTGATTAATTAAATTTTGAGGAATTCGATACACTGAGAATAAATTCTGTAACTGACATCTACAATCTAAATCGGGGCTCTAGTAAAAATAGTTCCATGTCATCCTTATAATTTCTAGTCTCCTTTGAAAGCGTGTTCTAGAAACCCCTATTAGAATTCTAGAGCGTTTGTCTATATTATCGAGGTCAAACTTATTTAAAAATCTCTTTAAATAAATGCGAATATAAAAGGCGAGTTTTAGCAACTATAATCTTGGTTTATGACCCAGTTCTAGAACATTAAGGGATAATTTCTCGCAATAAAAAAAATTCAGAATATTCATAATATTGTTTCGCCATCTAGAAATGTATAGACCAGAAATTCTCGATCAATTCGATTATTCAGCTTATTGGCGTGCTTCATACGCCTAACTCGGAAATATATATTTCTAGTACAGGGATTTAGAAAATTATCACTTATTCATACTAGATGAAGGCGGTTTATATTTTTTTCTGAGTGTACACTGGCCTTTTTTCTGATATAAGAGATTATTTTATTAAAATCTTCTAACCAAATTAGAATAGGGAGATATTGCATATACTTTGTTACAATAATTGCTCAAATGTTGGTAATTTAAACTTCAGATTAAAATTTTAAATTACACTTTGAAGATATGCCTTATGACTATTATATATAAATTTCATACTTAAAAATCAAGCTGAAAACTCATAATTATCAGTCTAAAATTATAAGTGTATTGAATAAATAATAATAATAAACATAATGAATGGATATATCCAGATTCGGTGGTCAAGTAATAAACAAAGATATTGCCTTTTTTCTTTTCTTTTTTTGTTTAAAATATAAAATTGTCAAAAATTAAGGTGTGTAACTATCTGTAATTCAAATATTATAATGCCATACAGTTCAAGTAATTTTCCAAATATTTATTACAACACAAAGTTACTGGCAATTAATCTTTCTATACAACTTAAGAATTCTAATAAAGACGCCGATCAATCTTCCTGCATGTTGAATCCAATAAAAGTAAACAAAAGTTTGGTGTTTGTTAACGAATTATGCCAACTCTAAAAGACTGAATTCTGCATTGAAATGTTTTTGTTAGCAATATCAGAACAGCGCGGATGCAAATAAATTATTTTGCCGATGGAACTTGACACAGAAAACTTTTTCTGTAATTCATTAAGAAAATTATCATGAGCGAATAATTGAAGTCAGAATTTAATTATATTACATTAATTGTTTAAGAGCTTACATTTTAATTTTACAATACAATTAAATAAAAGATTTTCACACAAACAAATATTTTATAATAATAATAATAATAATAATAATAATAAAGATTGTCACGAGCCGCCACTCTATGCTTATAATAGAAACAGTGAATTCAATTTCAGACTATGAATGAAATTTTTAAGCTATAAAATATTATCTTTCTCTTTTGCAATTATCCATTTTAATTTTTTTCATTGAGTAAAGCAAAATCTGAAAAATATTATATCAACTGCAAAAAGCAAATAAAAATCAAATTTTCATGTGTATTTTGCTAATGATTTTTACCTTTATAGTATTTGTTTGCAGTAATTTTTTTTTCATATGTGTTTTACTAATATATTTTATATTTAAGAATTTTTTTTTTAATTATAATATTTTCAATAATATTTTTTAATTAATTTTTATTTAAATGAGTCATATTAATAAAAATACTTTTTAATAAACATTTTCAATACGTATATGAAAATCAAGAAATCTTTAATAAATAATAAAAATCAATAATATCAGCAAATATAAAATTTTTGCATGAAACAGTAAAAAAAAAATTAAAAGAAAATGCTGTAGAAATGTACTTTTATATATTCATAAAAAAATCTAAAAAAAAAATAATTGCAATACTTTTCTTTTTTACCTGCCGCATTTTCACTATTCTCATATTGACGATCAAATAATCTGAAATAATCTACGTATTTTTCTTTCGGTCTGTTTCACTACTAGTATTTAATCATAAAATTTGGCGCAGCTTATAAACAAATTTAAAATGTATAAAGCACTATTTATTTATATGTATATTTATAATAAACTTGTACATGCTTTAAATATTTATTAAAAAATTTGTCAATCAATCTTGTCCAAAAATTGCGAATCGAAATAGGGTGCAGTTTAAACCGGAAAATCTACAATGGTAAGTTTGTACAATAGAAAATAAAAATAGTTGATACAAGGTAGCTAAAGGCTGTATCTATAGGAAAAGTGCATTTTCTTCATTTCCCATACGCTTACTTCCAACACTGGCTTCTCCTTATTCTGCCTGAATGTAAAAACTTCTATGTATATTTAGTGAAAAGTGAGAGATGTATATTTGTTAAATATAACAACAGACTCTATTTGAAATCTCCATGTAACGCACTTTATTTCAAATAAAGCTATGACCTTGTGTTTGAATTTCTTTTTTTTTTTTTTTTTTTAATTGGTTCTAGTAACTATTTCAAAATACAATAAAATATTTCTATTTCATAAATTTCTTCATGATTTCAGCTAAGATTTTTAGGAACCATTATTCAAGTGGATCTCTTGATCAGGCGCATCAACGTTCAATTTTAATTGATCATTATTAAGCAGTTCATTTCTATTTATTCTATATTCTATACACAGGGTGCCAAATAAAGTTCGTTACCACTATTTTAACTGCCGAACGGCCGCAGCAATAGCCATAAAAGTTGTGCGTAGCACAGTAAATTAGCTATGCGTTACTAAATCAACCGCTTATAGCGCCACTTGGTGGAAAACAGGAGAATTATCGTTCCTAATCTCAGGAACGTACGAGATAGGGGAGGAGGAAGTGACACACAAAGTTGTAGAGCACCAAGGATTTAGTATGAAAAGACGATTTATAATATGAAAGTTAAAAACCTATAACTTTAAAATCACATTTAATTGTTCGTGATTTCCTACATACGAAACGATCTTGAAAAGAATATCACAAAATACCTTTATTTTCGATGTTCAAACTTCTCTCCATTAGCTGCAATGCCCTTTTTGAACTTTACATACCACACGTGTCACCCGAAACGATACAATGTACTGATCAATGAACTTTACGTAGCAAACGTGTCACCAGCAACGATACAATGTACGATCATGGCATTGTACTGATACAATGTAACGATACGTGTGCAACGTGAAGTTAAAACAAGGGTTCAAATGTGCATTGCAGCTGACAGTGAGCATTTTAAACGTCAAAAATAAAGGTATATTGTGATGATCAGTTGTGTTTTTTTTCTAAGACTGTTTCGTCGCGATTAACAAACTAATATGCACTTTAAATGTTTAGTATTCTTGTGCATAAGGTGTCTTAGTTTCTTACAAATTTTGTAATTTACTTTTTTTTTGTGCTCTATATCGTACTGTTTTTGAGATAGAAATGATAACTTCGCCGTTTTCCACCAGGTGGTGTTGTAAGAGGTCAAATCTGGTACTACGTAATCACTTTACTATACCTAGATATACACTTTTTATGGCTACAATTATGGCTCCTATATATACGAGCTGGCGCATCAGGCATTTTGTTGCCTTAGGGTTGCCTTAGGGTTGCCACAGTACCCAGCGCGTTTCGTTGATAAACAGGAGTCATTACATTTATCGTCTTGTGTAACTTTAGAGTACTCCTTTTATTATATTTCATAGTGTTAGCTAAATAAAGTACGATATGAGATTTGATTAAAGATAAACTGCTATAATCACTCAAGGAAAGAACATAAAATGTTCAGATTTCCATAAGATAATTTAAGGAGAATAAAACAACATTACTTATAATTACTTATATTTTCCTTTGTATTTCTCACATGTGCTAATGTAAAAATACAGAAAAATGCGTCATTTTAATCATATTCTTTATATTAATATTGATAAATCGATTTAAGAAGACCTTTTATTACAATTTGAGTTTTGGCGACATTTTGTATAAGAAACAGAAACAGCCCTAATAACACATTTTTTCCTAATACATCCACAGGATATCCTATTAATGTAATGTAAAAAAAATGTGTTTTTAGGAATATTATTGCTGCTTATTGCTTTTGTTGACCGAAGTAGTAAGCCGCCCCGTTTGAGGGACGGAAGTGACGTCATAGGAGGGGGGGAAGAAGGGGAGGAAACCGGAAGTGACGTAACGGTTGCTTGATCGTGAAAGATGACGGGGGTAGAGTTTCTTTTTATCCGATGGCAACCTGGACTTCTTGTCAAGACATGTGACGGAAGGGGGAATGGGGGAGGAAACCGGAAGTGACGTAACGGTTGTTTGATCGTGAAAGATGACGGGGGTAAAGTTTCTTTTTATCCGTTGGCAATCTGGAGTTCTTGCCAGAACATGTGAGGGAGTGGTAGAGTATTCTTAAAGGGACAACATAGAAACCTGTCAGAACATGAGAGAGAATGACGTCATTAATCGAAAAGAGGACAATGTAATACATATTTTTTTAATCAGTAATTAATTTTTAATGAGTAGTTCATGAATTTTAATAAGTAAATTTTATTATTTTATTGACCATTAATTAATTATTTAACTGACTATTTTAATTCGCTAGATTTTTTTATAAAACTATATTACACTGTAGGAGGTTCGAACCCACCATCTATGGCATGCGAGACCAACGCGCTACCGATTAAGCTACGATGACGTTCCCTCGAACTTCCTTTTTTATGTTTTTCCCCTTTTAGGAGGTAGGGGTGGGAAGACGTTTCCCCCACCTGCGCCCAAGTGGACTCGTCCAAGGGGATCCAGCCAATTACAAGAGAGCACTGTGACATCATTCGTGTTTTTATCCAATCCTGATGCGTTTGCTGAGAAGATAAGACAGTAAATCTGGGTATAAAATCCTAGACATCACGAAATATCATCACATTTTAGTATCGCTTCATTCCTGCCGTTCAATTCGCTCTCTCTTCGCTACGTAATCATGGAAGACGGGCTAAATCTTTTGACCCACGAAAATGTATTTGCTTCTTCAGAAGAAATTTTTGAAAGACTAGAAAAAGAAATTGTTTATTTACCCGAGGAGCAATGCCACATACGTATTCGAAATAAATCTTATCCTATTTCGCGGAAGATTGCTGCTTTTGGAGACCCTGATTTATCTTATACTTTTTCAGGACTGACACTAATCAGCCAGCCAACGATGCATTTAACGGCAACTATAAAAAGTCCCCCTTTGAATTTCAGCATTACAATATGAACTTCATAGGCGTCTATGTAGATGGTCAACCTGTTCCTCATAATCCCATTCAGCCTAATTTTGAAAATGGTTTATTTATCCGTGCTTATCAAAATTTATTTGTGAATGCCGACAACAAAGGACTGTATTTATCTAGGTCAGAATTTTCAAAAGGATATTCTTTATTTCGTTTTGATTTGACACCTGACTTATGTGATGGTTCTCATCTTAACCTTATTCGTCACAGCAATCTAAGATTGGAACTTAAATTTAGTACTCCTCTAATACAAACAATCTCTCTGATCGTGTATGCTGAATTTGAAAATTTAATTGAAATCAACAAAGCTCGAAATATTTTGTATGATTTTGGAAACTGATGAATTCGTCTCAAATTCATACAGTTTTATCTCGCGATCCTGCTTCTGCTAGGCATTTTGTAGGTGTTTTTCCTTCTGACAAAATACCTGTCATTCGAAAATTCCCTTGTGCATTTGTACTCAATACTGATAAACATGATGAAAAGGGATTCCATTGGCTGGCTGTTTACATTCAAGACCAAAAGACTATTGATTTTTTCGACTCTTACGGATTACCTCCCGAAACCTATGGAGAAGATATAACAAGATTTGTAAAGAAGTATTCTCAAATTCAATGGAACAAGACAACGCTTCAAAGTTTAACGTCCAATGTCTGTGGACAATATTGTATTTTTTTTTTGTAATAAAACGATGTCAAGGACTCTGTATGAAATCTATTGTAAATGTACTGTCTAGAAAGAAGAATGATTTTCGAATGTTTCAGTTTGTCAAAAAAAGATATGGTGTAAATATGATTTTCAAAAAATAAAAATTATTTTTTTAATAAATGTGTTTGTATTTTCTTTAATGTGTTTTATTAATATTTTCCTACTTAAAAAAAAATGCATGTTTTATTTTGACGGAAAGAGTATAAAAGTAGGATCATTTTGGAAAATTTATCATTTAAAAAATGGAACTTCTCAAGTTAGAACACCCATCTACTTGCCTTATTTCTGGCCCCACGCAATCTGGAAAAACATTTCTAGTTAAAAAGTTGATTGATTGTAAGATGTTTAATCCCATGCCAACGAATATTATTTATTGTTACGGTAAATAGCAACCTCTTTTTAATTCAATGAAAGATGTGAATTTTGAAGAAGGACTACCGTCTAATCTTAACTCACTTCGAAATGCTTTGATTGTCATAGACGATTTAATGTCAGAATTAGCGAATGATTTTCGCTTAAGTAATCTTTTTACGAAAGGCAGTCATCACCAAAATTTATCTGTTATATTTTTAACTCAAAATATTTTTGTTCAGGGTAAAGAAATGCGAAATGTTAATCTAAATTCTCAATATATTTTCTTATTTAGAAATCCTAGGGATAAAACTCAAATTAATATCTTAGCTCGCCAAATGTATCCAGGTAAAGTTCGAGCTTTCCAAGAAATTTTTTACGATGCTACATCACCTGAATTTGGTTACTTGCTTATTGATTTGCGCCCAAGGGCAGATGATCGTTTGCGCCTGCGCACAGGAATATTTTCGGGTGATAAACATTACGTGTATGAACCTCGATAAATCATTTCTATTCAGTGCATCCTTCAGTGAACATGTCTTCAGCTGTAGTAGAATTTGAGGGCTTTCAGATAAATTCGCAAGATTTTGTTGTCAAAGAATTGGCCTTTTATGCCGTGGACTTTAATTATCATGCCCGCTGGAGCTTTCTCCCTCCTTATCCATGGGAACAATTAACCCTCAAAAAAAGAAAATCTTTTGCATGGCTAACTATTTATTGTCATGGTTTACGCTGGGAGAGTGGAGAATTACCTTATTCAGCTTTAGAAGTTATACTTTCATCTTTGTTTATTTCCCATAAAAAGATTTTTACCAAAGGATTAGAAAAAACAAAATTTTTAGAGAAAATGTCTAAACGAAAAATTTTTAATCTCAATGATTTTGATTGTCCCAAAATAGTCTCACTAGAGGAAACAGATGTGAAATGCCCCAGTCATAAATCATTTTTTAAACACTGCGCACTGGTGAAAGCATTTGCTTTCGGCGTATTTATAAAGGAGAATATAAGCTTCCCACAAATCATTTGTATTCAGGATGTCGACGCTGGAACATCTCAGATTGTTAAGCAAGACGAAACAGAAAGCAGCCTTTCTTAGAAAGTGTCCTAACAGTATCATAAAAGGTGTGTGTGAATGCGCCTTAAACCTATTAAAGGGTAACGTACCTGTCACCAAACGTCAGAAAAACAAATTAACCCATTATAAAAAAACTTTGCGTCGTCTAGGAGATAGAAAAGTCCCATTATTTAAGAAAAGGCGACTCCTTGTTCAAAAAGGAGAAGGTTTTCTTTCTATTCTCATTCCCGCTGCCGTGTCTGTACTGAGTACATTGATAAATGGAATTCGCTCGTAAATTCAGACTGATTCCAATGGATAGAGATCAAGAATTTGCCGAAGAACATTTGAGTGATTTAGACATACAGATTCAAAATATTTCGAAAAGAAAATTAGAAGAAGATGAAAAAGCAAAGCTATACATACAGATTTTGCAGAAGTTTGTGTCATTCCCAGATGTGAATACTGTGAAACGTTCCGAAGTTCCAGTCACGGAAAATCCTCCTGAAAACAATCTTGTTACAGAAAGTGAAATTTTGAACACCGTTCCTGTCAAACATAAAAAAACTGCTTCGAAAATTATAGAATTTTTAAGACAGCATGAAATATTTTGGAATGAAAATAAAGAAGTTAAAGTGGAAAATAATGTTATCCCTGATTCTGATATTGTTCAACTAATCAATTTCCTATTAAGGAACAGAATAAAAAAACCAGATGCCTTTGAAGAATTTAATGAAAAATTGAAGATTTGTGATTTTCCACGAGAGTTTATCAAAAATAAATATTTAACTGTTATGAAATCCTCTGCGAAGAGAAAACGTTCACCGTATGTGAAAACTATGTATGCAAAACCTGGAAGAAAAAAATTGAATTCGTCAAAATGGCTAAACTTGTAAAAAAAATGATTTTTTAATAAATTTCTTTCTTGCTTGAATTTTTTCAGTTGTTGTTTTATTTCATTTCATTTAACATTTTTAATTTTTCAAAAGAAAACAAAAAGACAAACTCAATTACAATAAATAAATATGATTTATTGTTAAGAATAAATTTACAAATTTTCTCGTAATATTTTTTGCTGTTTTATTTTTCATATTTTTTTCTTTCTTCATGTTCCTTTAATACCCGTAAGGTAGGGTGGTCAAATCGTGCTGATGACACGTTTGTCATAGACCACCCTGTAAAGTTTCCTTTGTTCTCTGTTAATGACTTTTCTGCGTTTTGGATCCCGGGTGATTTTTGCTGGGTCTGTAATTGGGATCGTTTGAATTTCACTCATTTCCGTAATTAACTTCCGAATAGATTCGAAATTTAAAGACTGGGAATTCTTAAAGTTCAAGGTGAACCCCCTTACCTTGCAACAAGTTTTACCACTTTTTGTTTCAAAACCATAGTTTTTAGGGCCACCTGTAAAAAAAGAAAAGAGATGAATTTAATAAAGTTAAAAATAAGTTTGAAATGAGATCAGAAACATAAATAAAGAGAGAAATTTAAAACACTTACCAGATACAAACACGGATATAACATCACCATCCAGTTCATCGGTGAATTCCCCGAGAAAGTTGCCGAGGGGTGGATCGTTTATACCATTACTAGCATAAACGATCGAATCTGTATCGTGATACAGAACACTGCGGCCAAGTTTCTCCATTTCACTGTACAACTTGAGACGAGCCCAAGCTGTAGTGAAAGCCGCTAAAAAGATGTTTGTAGCGGTGTCCTGCCCGATAAATTCCTCGTCAGCTTTCCATTGGATGGCTGCCACCTCTGGTGTAGGGAGAAAAACATCTTTGATCTGAAAAAGAGGAAAATAAAATTAAAACATGAAATGGAATAAAATAAATAATTATCGATGTATAAAATAAAAAAGGTACTTACGTTTTTAGTAGGATCAGCCATCATTTTGTTGAAATTCGGGACAGTGTTGACAAACGTCAGCCGATCCTTATTAATGTTCATCCCCCATCTATAACGAAAAAGAAATAAAGTTATAAAAATGTATAAAAAAAATATAACTGTAAATAAAACGAAAAATTTTTAATTATACTTACCGTCCCCAAAAACTATTTAGCGCTAATTTGGCTACTTGTCTGCGCCCAGGGTTTTTACTGACGCATGCCGGGTCTAATTTAACACCTTCGCGTTCCTCGTACTGGCGAATGTAGTGGGCTTTCTGTTCCTCAGTCACGCAGTCTGAAGGCCAACCACTGCTCTCCTGCTTGATCTTCAAAAAACAATCGATGAATGATTTAAACAGAGAGTCTGATGTTTGCTCGAAATGGTAGACCTCGTAGATCTGAAATAAAAATTATAAAAAACTATTAGATGAGCATTCAAATAAAATCATACATTTACAAAACAACGAGATTATGTTTAGTACTTACTTGTGTGACTCCATATCCTTTCTTCTTCGCCAGCTTCAGCTCCTCGCTTACCCATGTTCCAACAATAGCACGTTCATCATCGGTATGGGAGCAAGGACTTTGCTGCAAGGTTTCAGCGCAGGTCCGGCATAGGGGAAACATCAGCTTCTTTTGGCATCGGTATGGCAGCACGGGTAAATAGAGCCCTCGTGGTGGGAGTACTTTGCAGTGGACCAATCCGAAATATTGGTCGATATCACCGAAATCTTCTGTTATAATGGTGGGATGACCAACGGGGTAAAGGCAATATTTGTTTACCTAACAATGAAATAAAAGTGTTCAAAAAATACATATCACAATGCAGAGAACATTTTTAAGGTGAGAAAATAATTTAAAATTTAAAAACAAAACAAACAACAGACTTACCCATGGGTATAACGACGTAAAATCAACATATTTCACGTCGCCTTCGTGAAACAATTTTACTGCGTTGGTTCGTCCCCCAAAAAAGGCATCCCTTGGATTTAAACGGTCCTTCAAGTCGTGTGTTTTCAAGAAAGATTTTAGTTCCGGGGACTCCTTCTTCATTTCTCTAAAAGTATGCTCCCACATCTCGACTACCTGATATCCCTGGTCGCGTAATTTCTGGACATTCTCCTCCGTCTGTTGTCTTAATGCTGCCATGGTCACGTTTTTTAAAGGATGGGTCACGTCTGAATTGTAGCACGTGCAACAGCCGTGAAAGAAACAACCCTAAAAATAAATATTTTCATTCATTAAAATAGTATTTTAAAAAATATATATAAATAAAATGATCCATTAATCACAGAATAATTTTTACCTGATATTGGTAGACGGTCTTGGTTTCTTCACAGAATCCGTCTGCCGATATTCCTCTGATTTTTCGCTCTCCCGTTCCATTGAGAGCGTGCTGGATATGCAACCCTTGTGTTGAGGCTACAAAATCCAACCATCGAATTGAATCAGGGCTGAAATTGGTTTTGTTGATGTAACCGTGCACAGGAACCATAGCAATCGTATCGGGCTGTATGTGGTTGCTTCGGTATGTTGCCATGCAAACAGATGCAATCGTCACATACCTAAAACATAAAAAAGAAGTTAAATATTTATAAATTAAATCTTTTCATAGAGAGATATTTTAAAAGAATACAAAAAAATACTTTACCGAAACGGATCCACGTTGGCGATTTCCATAAGCTGTGTTCGAAACTCGAGACAACAACGCCGAAGAATATCCACGTCCGAACTGAAAAATTGAAAAAAAGAAAAAAACATATTTGTTTAATTTTTTTTTAATTTATTTATTAATTTTTAAAAATAGAGAATTCTTAAGCACCTACCTGCAATAAGAATACATTTCCTTTTGAAAATCAAACATTTCCCCTTTTTGTTTTTCTTCTGCATGCCAGGACAGGAATGCACTGCGAGCTGCAGTTGACATCGTGTCAGGACTATAGTATTGGGTATCGGGAAGGGGTCCAAAATAGTTTTGATTCTCCCGGGTGTTGAAGAGATGAGGGAAATATCCCTTCCGTAATTCGGAGAAACCAAAACAACTGGGCAGTTTTGACAGGGCCATTGGGAGAAAATTTAACGAATCGATGATTCGAACGTCGACAGATTTCAAATGAATAGACATCAATTTGCTCCCGCACGGAATCACTTCTGGTGTTGTACCTTGTTTGATTAACCATTCCATGATGAACTGCCCGTCGAATCTGAAAAAAGAACAAAATACGTTTAATGGATAAAGATAAGAACAAATCATAAATAAACAGAGAGAGAAAATTTACTTACCCCTTCATATTATGGGCGATTGCTGTGTAGCCCTTGTGTCGAGGAGTAAACAGCCATGTACAGAAATCTGCACAGGCTGTATATCCTTTGAATACCTCCTCCCGGCCATCAGTATACTGCGCCACAGCAAAATTAACTTCGTGTGTTCCCGAAGATTGGTCCGTTTCAAAATCAAAAAAGATCAATTTTGCACTGGGATTCTTCGGGGCCACTTGCCGCAAGTAACACTGGTGCTCCGCCAATACAACAAAGCGATCACAAGAAGGGCATTTGGCTGTTCCACAGCGGTGCATGTCTTTGGGACAATCTCTTCTACGAATTACTTTGCAACACGGACGACACTGATATATCTAAAAAAGAAAAAAAAACATGAATGCATACATTTACACTTAAATTTTTTATATATTTTTTTAACTAAGATTATTCATTTACCTGATCGCAAAGGGAGAATTCCTGATTCTCTGTTAGGGCTTTATGGGCTGCAAAGCAATCACTCGATTGGCAAAGACGATCACAGTCCTGGCACCGTTGAGGTTGGCCCGGACGGCAGTCTGTTCTCATGCACACGTAGCATGCTTCGGCACATCGATGTTCATAAGCACGCTGATAAGGCACATCGCAACGTTCGCAGTAAAATTTACTACCGAAGAAGGCTTTCAATGACTTCACGACGTCATAATGTCCATCGTGAAGCCACAAATTGATCCGCTGGGGTCTATCCACACCTTTGTACGAAACCTACAAAATAAAAGAAAAATGTTAAATATTTCAAATGCAAATAAAGTAAAATATTATAATTATGTATAGCTAATAAAAATAAAACTTACTCGATTGCGATTATCCGACGACAGTACGGCAATCTGAATATTGAGATGTTCTTCGAACTGAGCGACTTCCCGAAACGTGCAAGGACCTAGGGGAACTTGGGCTGCAGTATGCAGAGCTCGGGCACGGTTCATCAGAGCGGGACGGTCACGTCGTCTCATGGCTTCAATTGCCTTGCGGTCATTCTCTAAATGGGCTTTCGCAAACACGATGGCCTTCGCACAGCAGAGACCTTCTTCATCCTCGGGAATGGCAAAAATACAATTCTTTTGCAGGCGATCGACGGAAATATTTGAAATTCTTCGTCCTCCAGCACCGATGGGTCTGTGAATAGTCATGACATCCACCGAAAAACCCTCATCCAGTTGGATTTTATTTTTCGACTGCAGGACCTTCATGACGGCAGACATCACTTTTTCAACGGTGAGCTCAGAGACGGAAATGAGTTTCGTGGATATTGGCTTATCCAATCCCTCCGCCCAAATACAAAGTCGTATCAGGTCTGTGGATTCCAAATTTTCCGTGGAACGGCGAATCAAACTTGTAAATAATTGATTCACAGAGTCTATCACCGCAATCATGGGTACACCTCGCACGTCGGAGGGAAGCTTGTCTGGGTCGACACGAGCCTCATAACGGATTTCCTCCGCTTGATACTTGTTGTTCTTCCGACGTAGACGTTCGGTGATAATAATAGCATCCTCCATCTGTAAAAACAAAGAAAATATATACAATAAGCACGATCGTAAAAAAAAAAAAAAAAATCTATGTATAAAAGTAAGTACTTACGCGGGAAGTCTCTCCACCAGTCGTGTACGTTGGTCCGGCTCCAACAGGTCGAGCAGAAGTCTAGAGTAATAATAAAGAAAATTAGACACTTATAAAAAAAAAAAAAAAAAAAAAAAAAAAAAGATTACACTCAAGAACACAAAAACAAACTTACTTCAAATCCTGTTCCTACTCGGTAATACAGCGGCAAAGGCATGGGATTCTCCACAAATATTTGGGACACTTCATCGAAATCCATAGGATTTTCGATGAAAATTTGCGACGCTTCATCCATCAACTGAAAAAGTAAATACATCGTTAAAAATATCAATATTACAAAATATTACAATATTATAAAAAAATACGAGTTAAATAAAGGCACTTACTTCATCATCGGAATCATTGAAGGGTATTTCAGAATCTTCAAAAAGAACCTAAAATGAAAAAAGAACATTTTATAGAACAAAATTAAATGAATCAAAATTCAGAAAAGAAAATTGCATATACGAGTTCAAAATATTAAGGAAAGAAAAAAATATTCATGATTAAAAAACAACTTTCAGAAGACATTAGTGTTAATTTAAAAAAGGAACAAAATCTTAAAAACAGTTTAAAAACTGAAAAATAAAACTTGAAATATTTTTAATTAGATTTTTTCAAAATACTTAAAAAAAATTAATAAATAAAAAAAAATAAATAAAATTTGCAAAAAAGAAAATGAAATTTTAGTATTGTTTAAAAATCAGAAAAGAAAAATATATTAATGATAGTAAAAAATTAGAAAAAAAAATATTTACCTGATTTTCGCCTGAACCAACAGTATTGAATGAGCGTTTCATTTTTTTTTTTCTAAAGAAAGAAGGTAATCCTAGGAATAGAAGTAAAAGAGCAAGCAAAGAATTTTCTTGGACAAGGTCAAACAAGAAAGTGAACGCGATAGCTCAGGAGGGTCCTTAAATATCCGGCGTAAGGAACGTGACATCAGTTATCTACCTTCTTATTGGCTGGATCCCCTTGGACGAGTCCACTTGGGCGCAGGTGGGGGAAACGTCTTCCCACCCCTACCTCCTAAAAGGGGAAAAACATAAAAAAGGAAGCTCGAGGGAACGTCATCGTAGCTTAATCGGTAGCGCGTTGCTCTCGCATGCCATAGATGGTGGGTTCGAACCTCCTACAGGGTAATATAGTTTTGTAAAAAAATCTAGCGAATAAAAATAGTCAGTTAAGTAATTAATTAATGGTCAATAAAATAATAAAATTTACTTATTAAAATTCATGAACTACTCATTAAAAATTAATTACTGATTAAAAAAATATATATTACATTGTCCTCTTTTCGATTAATGACGTCATTCTCTTTCATGTTCTGACAGGTTTCTATGTTGTCCCTTTAAGAAAACTCTACCACTCCCTCACATGTCCTGACAAGAACTCCAGATTGCCAACGGATAAAAAGAAACTTTACCCCCGTCATCTTTCACGATCAAACAACCGTTACGTCACTTCCGGTTTCCTCCCCCATTCCCCCTTCCGTCACATGTCTTGACAAGAAGTCCAGGTTGCCATCGGATAAAAAGAAACTCTACCCCCGTCATCTTTCACGATCAAGCAACCGTTACGTCACTTCCGGTTTCCTCCCCCTTCTTCCCCCCTCCTATGACGTCACTTCCGTCCCTCAAACGGGGCGGCTTACTACTGACCGATCGTAGCTTCAGACCAAGATTTCTTAAAATCACAAGAAAGCGAAAAGGACGCCAAGCGGGAATGCTGCCCTCTTCTGAGGCAAGAAAAAAAAAAAAAGAAATGGCGGCGATGCGTCAGCTTATATATTTTATTTAAGGGGCTCTAGCTACAATTGCAGCTGTTTGGCAGTTAGAAGGGTAAAAACAAATTTCAGAAGACACACCGTATATAAATAAGTAAAAAAAAAAAGGTAGTTAATGTGCATGGAATTGTGGCGTAATAAAATATGCAAAATAGAATAACAATAATCTAAAAAGGAAAAGGAAACAATAATGAAAAAAAAAATATATATATATATATATATATATAAAACATACAAGAACCAAAAATATTGAAGAAATATTTTTTGGCTTTTGTGTCTATTGCAGGGTAGAAGCAGCAGGATGATTCAAGAGTTGCTAGTAAAAAAATATAAATACGTAAACTGCTTTTTTGCGGGACTAAAGTGCTTTTCAGTATACCTCTTTGATATAATTAACGTTCTGCGTTCTTTTTTTGCCAGTGAAATCTTTTCTTCTTTTTGATGTGCTTCCGAATACGCTTTCGATTTCACTCTTTCCGCTGTCCCTACCCGTCTTATTTTCCATTTTGTCTTTTTTTTTAGAATAATTCTCATAAATATTGTTCTAGAGTAAGAAATAATTGTTGAATATGTTTTTTTTTTTTTTTTTTTTTTAACCAACAGTAGGATACTAGATTTCATGTTTCCCTGTAAAAATGTACTAAATGTACACTCCATCTCATATTTATAAGGACACTTTATGTTTTGAAATAACTAATGTAAAAATAATTGTGAGCAAGATTATACTAAGTGCACTTAATATATCTAGTATTCTAAAAACAAAAATTGTAATAATTTTTTTAATATGAAACGAAATGAATAAAAAATAAGGCAAAATATTTTTTTCTCTACGTTTTTAGATGTTCATAATTATAGGGACAGTCAAGATTTTTTCATTTTATTTAACTTACTAGCGGATAAATTACAGTTGACATGCGAATTTGTTAGCTACTGGGCTAGATTAATTCATATATAAGCCTTCAATTGTTCTTGGACGGACATTACTGATTATTCCTCTAAAAAAAGAACGTTCATGTAGTGAAGTATGGTAAATGTTTTTTTTAAGTAGAAGGATAATTTCAATCCGCAGAATTTCTAAGGGAATTCGAAGATCTAAAATTGCTGAAGGAAATGTGATCAAACGTTGAACTGCTGGTTCGATAGGAGAGAAATCTGCTGCAAAATCAAAGTTGTTTTACAGAGATCGAAGACTCGTAATTCCTCTTACTGTTCTTCTCATAATGACTGCTGCTGAATTTGCTCGTAATTTTTAACGAAAAGTTGGGGTCTACATTTATGCATGTTTAAAATAATTAATAATATGTTAAAATGAATAAAAAACCTGTATTAATCAATAACCATTTAATGGGGGAAAGAACGTCTGTGTTAAAGTTGAATAAAGACAATATTAAATGGTAAAATGTTGCATTTTCGGATGAAAAACATTTTATTCTTGATTAACCAAATGGTTTTAACAGTTACAGGCACGATCTGAAGATAGCGAAAGACAGGCAGATTTTTTAAATTAGATATGAGTCGGGTATTTTAAAGGTGGATCTATGGTGCTCTGGGGAGCTGTTTCTACTGAAGGCAGAATGAATTTAGTATTTTTTTTTTTTTATTATTATGAACATCAAGAGAATATCCGCAAATTTTAAACATGGATTTCTCAGATTTTTGTTAGATTTTGGGGGGGGGGGGGGGGGGAAATATTTTTGTCAACAAGACTTACATTTTTGCTCTACTTCTAGAGCAATAGGAAACAGTTTGAAGAAAGAAATTTCTGTATTATTTCCTTTCCCGTGGCCTAAAAGTAAAAAAAAAAAAACCTTAACTTATCATATTAGAAAAGTGCATGCAAGTGGAAAGCAATTTTAAATAGTTTAAATGTATTCAGAATATCATATATGCTTTATGAAATGGTATTGAAACTGA
Source organism: Salticus scenicus (assembly GCA_963930645.1). NCBI lineage: Eukaryota > Metazoa > Arthropoda > Arachnida > Araneae > Salticidae > Salticus > Salticus scenicus. Next base: position 9,561,773 of record OZ005655.1, on the reverse strand, counting down.
ATATTAAAAAAAAATGTATATATATATATATATATATATGTGTGTACCAGAGAGAATGTCTGACTGTTTCACCATGAAAGGAGACCCCATAAAATATTAATTTAAAGAATAACTGAAAAAAAATTACTAAGATTCGAGCTGTCCTTATAATTGTAAGCACCTGGAAAATGATCTTTTTGACTGTACAGTCGGTAACAAAAGTGTCCGAACACTAGCAAAAATTCCTATGTAAAAAAAGTACACTTCATACGGTTTTGTTAAATAAATCCTTATGGAATCTTGTTCTTACACTGACTAAGAACAGGATTCCACAAGGATTTATTTAACAAAACCGTATGAAGTGTACTTTTTACATAGGAATTTTCGCTAGTGTTAGGACACTTTTGTTACCGACTGTATTTAAAGTTTTTTAGGATAGAAAAACGATAAAACTTTTTAAATATCGCCTATTAATGAAATTCATATTAATAAAAAATATATTTGTTTAAATAATAGTGTTCAGTGTTTAGTTAATATAGAAAAATGGGTGTCCTTATAATTATGAGAATGAGTGTATGTGTTATGAAATAACAACAACAACAAAAATTAATGTAGTGTTTTAGTGAGTAAAAATCTTTAAGAAACATTTTTAAAAAATGAGCAGTTTTTTAATTGCAGGCTTGTGTTATTAATTCTATGCAAATTATTTTCCACAGAAAGTATGTCTTAGGAATCTTAATTATGTATGGTAATTTTTTATTATGTTTAATGCGCAATAACGAAATAAAAATGCTCTTAAAAAAATGCTGCCCATAAATCATAATGTATATAATTTATTTTTTGTGTCCCTGTATACGACTCACAGACACTTTACTTACCAATTTATACAGTTACTAATTCCATGTAATTCGTATATATTTGTTTAGAATTTTAAGTTCACCTATATTTTGTGACCACTATTCAATACAAATAGACTAAAATTAAAAACTTCTTGAATACCAACTAGGAGACCCCAGTGACATTTACTTCTCAGTATTTATGCTATGTGTGCGAAATGAAATGCATTTATTTTTTATTTTTTAATGAGAGAAGATATGGGATTCAATTAGAGAATTAAATATTTAATATTTAGATGTTAATTATTTTATTTTTTTTAATGAGAGAAGACATTGGGACAATATGTTAGTACATTATTAAAAAATATGTACTTACAAATGTGAACAAGTGCGTGCTTTTTGAAAATGTGTATGCTTTGTTTTCATATTAAAAGTTATAACAAACAGATTGCCAACGACATCTTTTAAGGGACTTGCACCAGAAATTGATAGGCACTAATTTATCTCAAGGTGCAAATACATATAAATTTTTAAGAAATTCTGTGAATTAATTCTTGAGCTAGAGCTGCCACAATTTCTGTCATACACAGAGACATACGGACGAAAATACAAACAGAAGTTTTCTAAAAATGGCTAAATTGTCTTAAAAAACTATCGAAACGGTTAAATCTAACGAAAACTTGTATTAAATATAGATGAAAATAAAAATCTAATGATGGCAGATATGTTTAAGGGAAGCAGATTCATGGAATAGATTATCAGCCAACAAAATTACTGAACAGTGTTATGAAAAGAAAAATTATTGCTGAAATGAATTTCTCTATTTTCAATAATAATTGAGCTTTAATTGTGTGTGTATCATTCAGTTAACGGCATACACCACTAATTTGCTTATTGAATGCATTTGGAATCTAAATTAAACCCTGTTGAACATACATAACGAAGTGATAAAACACAGCAGGACAAAATAGTTTCATCACAAATTTCATGATCATAAGGGCTTTCAGATAATACATTCTATTTCAATAGGAATGGTTCTGGCACACTCGTTGTATATGAGCGGTATGCAAAAGTGTTAGGCGGAGACTAATGTTTATTTTATACGTACATGCAGATTTTAAGCCAGTGATTCTCAACCTTTTTCTTGTAGCGGCACACTTTTAACGATTTTAAAATTTGGCGGCACACATTTCACTTGGGGCAAATATCTCACTTTATGAAAGGTCACGGATCTCGAAGATAAAAACAGTTTAAAATATGGTATTTAACTGTAATAATAACAGTTTTCTTTTACAGTGTACTTTTCTTTAATTTAAACAAACTTTACTTGTAATAAAAAAAAGCATTATAATTTTTACTATATACATTTCTAAAATTTGGCGGGACACAAAAGTGCCGTGGCACATTGAGAATCACTGTTTTAAGCGATTAGTAATAAAAAATAGTGAATTAAATAAATGTGCAAAACATCATTTGTAATGGTTTGGTATGGTGTGTGAGTTTATTGATAAATCTAGCGTTTTAAATGCCCCCATGGGGTATTTTCTAAGATAATTTTTCCCACCATGAGGATTTTCCTAAGGAGTCCTAGACCGTAATCACTTAAATAGAAAATAAGACTTCTTCACACAACATAAATTTTAAGCCAGCACAACCGGTTTCGAAAGGACGTAGCCTTCCTTCATCAGGTGCAAAATAACACGTGCTACTGCCTTGGAGGCAAAAGCAAGACTGAAAGCAGGGCAAAATCCAGAGGGGGAGGAGCAACACAAACAACCAATAGGAAGCATCATGCAGGACCAATCAGAGAGGAACACACATGCACACACAAAAACAAAAGGAGGGACGGAAGGAATAAACAATTAATTTATTTTATTTTAATTTTATTTATTTATTTATTTATTTATTTTTTCGTTTATTTTTTATTATTTTTTTTTTGTTTATTTATTTATTTATTTATTTATAATTAATATTATACTAATATCTAAATTTAATAAAATTTAATATTATTATTATTATTATTATTATTTAATTATTTAGAATTATTTAATTATACCAATTATTGTGTTATAAACATAATGAAAGAAATTATTTAATTGAATTAAACAATTTTGGCTCCAAGGCAGTAGCACGTGTTATTTTGCACCTGATGAAGGAAGGCTACGTCCTTTCGAAACCGGTTGTGCTGGCTTAAAATTTATGGTGTGTGAAGAAGTCTTATTTTCTATTTATCGTTTGTACACCAGTTCTGCATTTAGTTTTCGTAATCACTTAAGTTCAGGAATGAAACAGCAACACAGGGCATGCTAAACTGGACACATTTTTTCGATAATATTTGATTAAATGAGCTGATATATTTGTTGTTTTGCTTCCTTTTAGAACGCCTGTGGGATAAGGAGGGGTGAAGTCTTGATTCGAGAATTATTTGCAAACTTAATGTCTGGAATCACTCGATCTGTATGACCCATGGATTTCAATGATCTGGAGAAAACTTGGAAATTTTAAGATAACAAATAAGATGTTTTTTCTTTTTATTTATAAATCCATACCTGATATCTAAAATACATTAAACTTATCCCTATTATAATTAACACAATATTTAACCTATTTAAAATTTACTGAAAAATACATAATTAGACAGCATTATACAGTATATCAAAGACATTAAATACATGTATATATATATATATATATATATATATATATATAGAGAGAGAGAGAGAGAGAGAGAGAGAGAGAGAGCAAAAAACTTTTTTAAACAATATTTATTTTATGATTTAAATTATCAGCATTCTGATATTGTGATTGTGTTTTCTTACAATGAACAATCTCATAAATAAATGATTGTGAACCGAGTTCCAATAGTAAAAGTCTGGGATTAATTCCCCTCCCCCCTTTTTTTTATTTTTTTTTCCTGGAACATGAATGGTTTTTGGAAATCGGGACTATACAAAACCAGATTTTTAGATAGATTTTCATTTAATTCTTCAGATATCTATTGGGGTTGGGTTGTGGTTGTTGGGTTTAAGGCCGATTGACTACGCTAGGGTCCTAGGTCTATATCTGGAATGCCTTCCGTGAGGGGGGTTCTTTCTTAAGGGTCTTAGTTCGTATTTACACGAATTTTGGAGAAAACTACGGAAAATTCCGAACAGTTAGGTTAATGGGCGTGACCTGGGATCGAACCCGGCACTCCTCATCTACCATCTTTAAGCGCAGAAACGCTCAGTTGCTAGTGGACGATATCTTTTGGCAAGAGCTATTCCTGCAACAGTTGATTTTGGAGTTCTATCTTTTAGTAATTTTTAGTAATCTGAGAGTTGTGCTGCAATTACAGAAAATTCAGGAATGAATCTCCGATAGCATTTAACTAACCCCAAAAAGGCTCTCACATGAGTCTTGGCAGTAGGGGATGGAAAATATTTTCTGTCTTGTACCTTTATTTCACCTGGTATTCTTAAAATTTGGCTTACTAAATGTCCAAGACATTTCACATGAGTTCAAGCAAATTGACATTTAGAAGTTTGGTAGGCAACTTTGCAGCACTTAGTTTGAAAAATATGTCTTCTAGATGCTTTACATGATCTTGCCATGTTTTAGAAAAAAAATGGCTACTTCATCACAGTATAGCCAACACTCACTTGACATTAAATAAAGCAAACAGACAAAATTTCGTGGACGCTCTGACGTCACGAAATCTAGTCACACTCGTGTTTCAGGTTTTCAACTTTCAACCCCTCTCTTTCAAACTTTTCACATTCCAGTCTTTCAGTACATCGTGTATGCATCTTCTAATATATGCACGTGTTTTCAAAATGGATATTCCTTTATTACTGTTATTATTATTTTTTTAAATTAATAATATTTATTAAGGTAAGTGTTTTATCTTGACAATTCTAATTCTAAATTTTTCTTGAATTCTTAAAAATTTGTATCAGTTTCTTAACAAAATTTTTAATTGATTTTAATAATGATGAAGGTACAATATAGTACGTGAAAAAATTTTGTACACTTTAACACCGATCTTTAATCTTTGTACAATATTATTTCCAGTTGTTTTTTGTATGTTTGTTAATGGTTCAATATTTAAAAATATTTTGATCTGCTTATTCAGAAAAATGATAAACGACAATATACATAAAGGAATAATTAATACAGTTTATTTATTTAGTGTCACAGTTATTTTTTTAGACCGAAGAAATAATTAAATTAACCCCCCTTTTTTTTTTTTTTTTTTATGTATTACATAACCTTTGAAACTGTATCAATAAAGTATTTTAATCTATTTAATTTAGAAATTTTATCTGAAATGAATATTTTAATCCTATGATTTAATTTATTACACATTAGACTATTTAATTTCTAATAAATTATTTTAATTATTTATTATTATTATCTTAGACATTTATACGATACTAATTCCGAAAACTCAGATAAATAAATGTTTTGTTAAGCTGAAGAAGAAATCATACATATATTGCTTAAAAGAAACATATATTTTAAATTCAATGCTTAATAATCAGTTCTGCAATTTAAACTTTTTAATGAAATATTAAATGTCCAAAAGGAAAAGAAATTAGTGCTGTTCTGACTTGATTATATGTATATTCATGTTTTTAAATATTTCTGAAAACATGAGATTGTAAATATTCTTTCATACTCTAAATTTAGGGGGGAAATTTTATGAATGATACGCGATGTTGTGTTCATTACTTTAGTCTTAATTTCTTTCTAGACTTTTTGTTTTTATTCAACACTAGCAGGCTGCGCCCGCTTCGCTGGATCCTATTTTTAAATGAATCACTATAATTACTGAATTCTCAAAATTGCATTAATTTTTATCACGTGAAAAAGAAAAAGCGAAACAAAATCTGATTAGGAAAAATGTCGCACCGGGTTCTCACTGCCTTCGGAAAAAATTCCCAAAATGATCTAACTCTTATTTCTGTTATTTTACCCCTTCTCCCCCCCCCTCCCGTCCCTCCTAATAACGTTACACTTTCGAAAATATCCCCATTCGACTTGCAGGTCTCGAAAACCAATCTGTACCAATTTTGAACGGCCTAACTGCATTTCTATTTGTTTTTGCCCATAGCCCCCCCCCCCTTACCGTCCCACCCCCCTTACCGCCCTTCCTAATAATTTTACAAATTCAAAAATATCCGCATTCGATTTTAAGCATCGAAAACCATTTGTGTACCAATTTTGAACGATCTAACTCTATTTTTATTTTTTTGCCCCCCCATCCCCTCCCCCCTTCTCGACCCTCCTAATAACTTTACACTTTCGAAAATATCCCCATTCGACTTGCAGGCCTTTAAAACCTATCTGTACCAATTTTGAATGCCCTAACTGTATTTCTATTTGTTTTTGCCCATAGCCCCCCCCCCCCTTACCGCTCCACCCCCTTCCCGCACCTCCTAATAATTTTACAAATTCAAAAATATCCGCATTCGATTTGTAAGTATCGAAAACCTCTATATACCAAATTTGAACGATCTAACTCTATTTTTTTTTTTTTTGCTCCCCCCCTCTTCCCTCTCCCTTTCTCTCCGCTCCTAATAATTTTACACTTTCGAAAATATCCCCATTCGACTTGCAGGCTATTGAAATCTATCAGTACCAATTTTGAAAGTCCTAACTGTATTTCTAATTGTTTTTGCCCCTGCTGCCCCTCTCCCCCCTGCTGCCCCACCTGGGAGCTGAATTTTTAAAATTCCGAAAATTGTTTTTAGATATTTGTATTAGCTATATTTTATAGCAAAAATTTCAGGTATATATTTTTTTTTTTTTTTTTTGAGATATATAGGATTATGCGAAATCGCGTTTTACGCATGTGGAATCCCGTTTTGCCCCCCCCCCCCCCCTTGAGGACTCAATTTCGAAAATTCCAGAAATTGGTTTTTAGACATTTAAATTTGCTATATTTTAAAGTAAAAATTTTACGGATAACTGTTTATTTGTTTGAGATATGAAGGATTTTTTGAATTCACGTTTTGCCCCCCTCCCTTCCCTTGGGGGGGGGCGAATTTTTTCAAATTTTTTTTTTTTTTTCCTAAACCATCTCTGACCTATAAGGAAAAAAGCAAAAAAAGAATGATCGAAATCGGTCAAGCCGTTTACGACTTTATAAAGGACATACAGACAAACATTCATTTATATATATATATAGATATTGCAATTAAAAATGACAAAGTTTAATTTTAATTTTACCGCAATACGCTGAAACATTCCTCTTTAAAGTATTGAGCCTTGCAGTGAAAATTGTAGTATGAATTAGTAATTATTTTAGTGATATGCTCATTATATTTCTTTTTAAACTACGTATCTAAATGTTTGATTTTAAAATGTCTGTTTTGAATAAGCAATTTTTATTATTAAACATCATTTAAAAATGACAGAGCTTAATTTCAGAGTTACTTTAATGAGTTCAAATTTTAATTGTAATAATTGATTGGTGTACATTCCTTTTAAAGTAGGGAAAATTGCAAGATATCAATTAACGCTTTAAAGATTTTTGTGTTTCTGTAATTTTAGGTATTTCTAATTAGTGATTAAGTTATTATTTGACTTATAAATGAAAAAAATTGCTGAATAATCTAGTTTCTCATATATTATTTTTCCTAATTATTGCCTTCAATAGTTACTAAACTATGTAAAATTACATATATGTTTTTGTTTTTTCCATTTGATAAAAATTAATTTGCAATTTTAAGTAATTTAGAGCTATTTAGTATTTTGCTTTAGTATATTGATATTAGTTAATTTTTTTTAATATTAAGAAATTAATAATGTACTATTTATTTTAAAAAAAATAACACGTTTGGGAATGTTTGTAAAAAAAAAAAAAACCTGTTATAAATACCAGTAGCTTAGTAACTAATAATTAACATAGCATAATTATATAATGCATTATAAATAATAAAAACTATAATACATTTAAAAATTTTATTAATATGTACTTTCGTCTTAATCTTTTTTTTTTTATTTTTGACTTTAAATTAAAATATTTAAATTATGTACTAAATTATTTGTATTTTTTTCTTATAAGAAACAATAAATTTTTAAAACATTGGCTAGGTAATATTTTTTATACAGGTAATATTATTTAATTATTTAGTAGTAAAGTAAGAAGAAAAAAAAACTTTTTTAAAGAACATTTTAAAAGTTGATATATAAATTTTAATGTATATTTAAGAACTAACCAAACTGAAATTAAATATTGAAATTACTTAGATCTTAAAGTATTTATTTTACTGCTAGACTTATTTACTATAATCTAAATATTTGCAGTTATTGAAAATTTCCTAAATTATAACTTCATTATAATCAAAATCAAGTAAAAAATTATTAAGCAAATGATATAAATTTTTAAGAATACACAACAATTTTAGAAATGTCAAGACAAAATATTTAGCTCAGTGGATATAAATCCGTCTCAGATAAAAAAAAAAAAAAAAAAAAATCATGTGCAAAAATATTTGCAGTGAAGAAAAAAATCATATTTAGAAAAATTAACATAGATATTCACCTTAATATGTATTTACATTTTATCAAACTGAAATAATTAACTGAGCATTTATTGTACATTTAAACTATTATTGATTGGAGAATCAATCATATTTTTTCTTTATCTTATAAATATATTATGTAGAATATGCGTGTTGAAATATGAACAATATAATTAATGGTGATCAAAAGATAAAATAAACAATAATACCACCAATATTTCTTGAGTAAATAAATAAAAGCGATTTTAAGCAAATTATCATTGAAATTCGTCAGAGATTTTAATATTTTTTTATTCTTAATGGATTATTCATTAGTTCTCTTAATTTAAACTTTGCCAGAAATAATTGATAGAAAAAAAAAAGAAAAAAAAAAGAGTTAAATGATCTTTTAAAAATGTATAAATACACTAATAAAAAATGCATAAATATACCATTCCGTCTTTCTATACATATTTAATACGTTATACGAAAGGAAATTTCCATACGATTTGTGGAAACAAGAGCAATTTAAATAGATGATATATTTCATTATCATATTTGATGTTTCTTCAAGAAGAAACGTCGGACTACATATCGTGACTGTGAAAATCCGCGCGGAGGCTTTCACTAGTTGAGCTGGTGTTGGTATAGTACATCACACTCTTTACAGCCTTTCAATAAATTTGCCATAAGTCGATAAAATCATGTGGTGTATTTTTCACACCAAGAGGAAGATGCAAGGGCTTGACTGTACTCAAAGTAGTGGTAGAAAGATTTTCTTTCAAACAATTTTGTTCATTCAATCGTTTTTCATAAGTTAAGTGATTTTCAGACAGTTGCATAAAATCTAATTTATTTTTTGTGTAATTCAGCTGTCAAATGATCTAATCTAGCATTAGAATTTTCTTTTTTCTCTTCAAGAATTTTAAGCAGGTAATTTAATTTGGATTTTTTTTTACTAGTTTCATTTCTTTCTTCATCAAGCCTTTCATTTAAAAAACAAATTTATTTTTCTTTGTTTTTCATTCATAAGAGTTCCTTATCCATTTTGTTGATTTGATAGACAGCATAAGATTTTCAGTTTTAGTACTTTTTAAACATTCAGAGTTTCTAACTGATTTATATAGTTCTTCTTCTGACTTTTTGAATAAAGACATAACCTTTTAAACTGATTTTCCAATTTTTCTTTCATTCGAATTTCTTCGTTTATCTGTTTTCCATATTCTAAGCCTATTTTATTATATAAGCAAAATTTAGTTTATTTTTGTTTAGTCCAGTTTTCGGCTCCTACGTCATAAAATTAGAAATTTCATTTTTCTGTTTAAAGTCTTTTAAGGTATTATTTTAGTTCAGAATAATTCTTAGCAGTATGTTCCAGCTCTTCAGTAAATTTTTTATTTTCAAGTGACAAACCTTTTTCTTTAAAGTTCGTCTAACATTGCCTTTTCAAATATCTAATTTCACTTAACAATCTGAAATTTTAAGATTTCAGAGATTCAAAATTTATATTATTTTTAGAAACAGATTCATTTTCTGTTTCATTTTGAATTTCTTTGATATATTTTAGTTTTTCAACAAATATTTTTGGAGAGTGTTTTTCTGAGATGTTACGATGAGAATTCTTACACTTCCGAAAGGATTTCTTCTACCACCTAGTTTTTTTTTTTTTTTTTTTATCATCTTCAGATTGCTTCTCATTCAAATTTTGGTCAAACTGTTCAACATCTTTGCTTTGATCATTTTTTTTTCCATTTCTAGACGTTTCTTTGTGTTTCTTATTTGTAAAGCATCTAAGGAATTTTGTAGGACAGCAGCTTTAGTTGTTAAGTGTTCCCTTTTACAGTCTATCTCAGTTTCTGCAAGTGGTAAAGATATCGGTGTCTCTTTTAACGGAGTTCTAATCCGCTCATTTTTATTCGTGTACACTGGTTCTTATAATTATAAGGACACCTGATTTTCTACATTATATAAACACTGAACACTATTATTTAAGCAAATATATTTTTTATTAATTTGAAACTATTTCCTATTGCTCTAGAAGTAGGGCAAAAATGTAAGTCTTGTTGAAAAAAAATTTATTACCTTCAAAAATCTAACAAAAATCTGATAATTACATGTTTAAAATTTACGGATATTCTCTTGATGTTCATAATAATAGAAAAAATTACTAAATTCATTCTGCCTTCAGTAGAAACAGTTCCCCAGAGCACCAAAAATCCACCTTTAAAATGCCCGATTCATATATGCCTTTAAAAAATCTGCTCTGTCTTTCGCTATCTTCATATCGTGCCAGTAACTGTTAAAACCATTTGGTTAAACAAGAGTAAAATGTTTTCCATCCGAAAATGCAACATTTTACCATTTAATATTGTCTTTATTCAACTTTAACACAGACGTTCTTTCCCCCATTAAATGCTTATTCATTATTACAGGTTTTTTATTCATTTTTAACATATTATTAATTATTTTAAACATGCATAAATGTGGACCCCAACCTTTCGTTAAAAATCACGAACAAATTCAGCAGCAGCCATTATGAGCAGAACAGTTAGAGGAATTATAAGTCTTCGATCTCCGTAAAACAACTCTAATTTTGCATCAGATCTCTCTCCTATCGAACCAGCAGTTGAACACGTTTGATCACATTTCCTTCAGCAATTTTAGATCTTCGAATTTCATTAGAAATTCGGCGGATTGAAATTATCCTTCCACTTGAAAAACACATCTCTCATACTTCACTACTTAAACGTTCTTTTTTTCGAGGAATTATCAGTAATGTCCGTCCAAGTAAAATTGAAGGCTTATATATGAATTAATCTAGCACAGTAGTTATCAAATTCGCATGTCAACTGTAATTTATCTACTAGTAAGTTAAATAAAATGAAAAAATCTTGATTGTCCCTATAATTATGAACATCTAAAAACGTGGAGAAAAAAATATTTTTCATTATTTTTTATTAATTTTGTTTCATATTAAAAAAATTATAGCAAATACTAGATATATTATGTGCACTTAGTACACACTTGTTCACAATTATTTTTACATTAGTTATTTCGAAATATAAAGTGACCTTATAAATATGAGAAGGAGTGTACATATGTGTAGAGTTACAAAACTCCAGGAATTTTGAAGGAAGTGAAAAAAAAAACTAGGAATGTTGGGAAAAACCGAAAAATACCGGGCATTTTGAGAGCCTTGCAACTCTACATATCTGGCTTCACGTGCTTGCTGCAGACCAGTCACAAGGAGCATCAGTGTCTCGAAGCATCTTCATCTCTACAACATTCACTTTTACTTATACAAGTGCAACGTGTCATTAATTCATCAAAACTTGCCTCAGCCACAACATACGAGACAAATTCTTCAGTTTTCTTTAGTTTATCATATTGAGGTATAAATATGATTACTAGAACCACATTCATAGCAATGTGCAATTTTTCTTTTCTGTAATTCTTTGTTTCTCTGATTTTCCCGGAATTTTTCAGGTTTTGCTTGGAATTTCGGCTTGACATCTCTATTATTGTCTTTAGATTCAACGTCAGGAGAGTCACCACTTTCGTTACCACAGCTGGAAGTGTTCTTTATGGGCAACCCCCCCTTTTTTTTAAGCTTTCTCTGATACTTTCGTAGTCATCTAATTTTTCAGCTAAGTCAGTAGGTGAGCTAAATTTAAGCAAATCCTCCAGAAAATGTTCTGTCACATCAGCAGGCACTCGAAACTTCATCTGTTCAGTCACTATTAGATATTTTACATGTTGAATTCTGTTATCCACTCGGTAAAATAACTGGAGATTTCTTGAGCATAATATCTCCATGGTTTTTCGGGTGATTTGTGATGCATATAAACATTGCTTTAATTTATCTCTGTTCAACTTATACCTTTTCATGATGAGATTCTTTACAAAATGATAGTTATTTGCTTCAGTGGATGATTTTCTGGCTAATATACTTGAAAGTTTCACCTGTAAAACCGCCTATAAGTAGGGTACCCAATCTTTCTTCGGTATTTGAGCCTCTTCTGCCCTTCTTCCGAAATTTACTAAATAAAGCCCCATTTAATTGTGCTTTTCATCATACTTAGGTGTAATTTAAGTCAACTGAATTCTTGGACTATATTCAATTAGCTTTTCTTATTCCGCTTTTCTTTCAGGATTTACCTTTCAAATTTCAAATTTTATTAATTCCAACTGATATTACTGAGCTTCTCAAGTATTATCTTTCCTCTTCCGATTCTATCTTCTTATTGTAGTCTTTTATTTTCAAGAAGTCTTTCTAATACTATCCTCACATTTTCTTTATAGTAGGAGATATGCTACACCCCCGTTTTTTTTTTTTTTTTTTTTTTTAACATCGCCAATTGTACTAACTAGAAGGATCTACCTTTATACCGATTTCCTCGCAAATTTCTTTTACTTCATCCTTTCTAGCTTTGACTAAATAAACTATACTTGGAGATCAGAATGCTATTAAAAAATATATATAAATGAAACAGTTTTTTGTCTCTAAAAAGAAAGAAAAATCGTCAGAAAGAGTAATTAACATTTGCAAATAGCTTTAAAAAATGAAATCTGGTTTCAAATACATAAGGAGCGTCCCGGATAAGAATGAGACCATTACTTTCGTTGCACATGGACTAATTTACAAAAATATGCAAATTTTACAGGTTGCCATGGAAACAGCAACTCAATACGTACAGAACAAAATCAATTTAAGCCTAATATTAGAAATGGTTCTACAATGGCACCTCATTTAACAAAAGTTATTAAGAACGAAATTGTGCGTTTTCATAATTCTGATGCTAAATGTAGCAAAATTCTGTCTTTAAACATTTAAAAAAAAGCCAAATTCGTAAAGAACCAATTTATCGAGTGTTAAAACAATATGATGAACAGGGACATTTTGATAACAATCAATCTTTTAAAAATAAAATCTGAAATAGGAGCAGAAAGGTTTTGAAACAAAACAAAATCAGTTAACAATAGGAAAATGGTTAACAAAAGAAAGAAATGGTTAACAAAAGAAAATCAGTTTTTCAGGAAACATTTAATGGTTCTGTTTATTTAAATAAGTGTATTAAATAAGTTTTCATCCCTTTCATCAAACAACATCATTAAAATGAAGATATTTTGTTTTCGCCGGACCTGGCTACCAGCCATTGTATGAAAGGTGTTGTTGACTATTTGGACACCGAGTAAATTGAATTTATGTCTAAATTGAATAAGTCTTCAATGTGCCCGAAGTAAGGGGTATTAAAAGATTTTTGGGCATTATTAAAAGCAAGTACCACATTATAAAAAAAATGAGCCAAAATTTTTCTCAGTTCAAGAGAATTTACCTTAAATTATTGAAATCAATTTTTAAAGAAGTGGTAAAACATGCATTCGGAGAGCTAGAAGAAATCTTTGTAAATTAGGCTTAAAAGAAGTTTAAAAGAAGTTTACAAAGCTATTTAGGCATGGGCAATGATAAAAAACTTATTGAATTACGTTCGTATGTAAGTTTAAATTTAATTTGATTTGTAGCTGTAATATTATTAAATATCAACATTGTCTTATTCTTATCCGGAACGCTCCTTAATTTATGAATCTTTTTTTTTTTTTTTTTTTTTTTTTTCGTTAAAAGAACACTTTTCAATAGGCCAGAATATTTACAATTCACTACACAAATTTGCTCTGTACCCCTTCAAAAGATTACTATTTCACAATTTCTTTTCAAACCACATGGTTTATTTATTAAACTACATAATCAAATAGAATACTCAATCGTAAAAAAAAAAAAAAAAAAAAAAAATGTTTAGTGCTTATGCCGGTCCGATATGAGACCAAAAAGTAAAATTTTCATATTTTGTAAACATAAAATGGCCAATATTTGAATTGCAATATCTCAAAAACTTTTAGACGTACAGAGATGCAATTGCGCTTAAATTGTTGCGAATTCTAAGTTCTTTAAAAGTGGTAATAACGAATAAAATCAAGTACACATGCTTTACGTCCATTTCAGTTTGCACGAACTAAACTGACTTTTTCTTTAGTACATTTAGTTGGAAAACTAAATGCATTGATTTTAGTTTAAGAACACAGTTTTGAAACGCACTAAATGGACTCAGAGACTTTACGAACAGCTAGTACGAAAGCTAACGGTACGAGTTATACGAGTTTTGACTTTACCAATGCGGCCGTTAAAGAAACAATTATGCATGAAAATAATAATAATAATAATAATAACTAGTAACTATAAACTAATAATAACTAAAAAAAGAAAAATAATTAATAATATTATGGCCTCCACAAAAACTTTCTTCTATATTTTTCTATACACGCAGCACATATTATTTATTAAAATCCTTATTTATGAAAATTATTTTAATGATTAATGCAGTCGATTTCCGTCGTAAATAAGTATAATACAAAATGTCAAAATAAAGTCAACTTTGCGCCATACAGGCGACATCTGAGGAATTTTATTTTAGGAATTTTGTTTCATTTTAGAGAAACTGACGATTTCATTTATAAGATACAAAAATTGAAAATTTTCACCCCTCTGGGAAGGGAAGTGATGCCCCTATATTTACATTTTTTCTCCCCTGGTTGATTATTATTATAATAATTATTATTTTTTTTAATTTAAAATTGAGAAGTTAAAAATAATTATCATTATGTACATTTAGATATTTTTTAAAAATTATAAAATAAAACAAGTCCTTCCGGCTCATTCAGAAGGGTAGGTTGATTCCTTTTTCTTTATCAAGTAGCCGTCATTTTGTTTCAAAATTGCGACTATAAATTATTAATGGATTTGATAGAAATGTTGATGTAGGCTATGAACATATGGGGTTTTAAGCAAATTGGTTCATAAATACCTTTTTATTTGAATTTAAAATTTTCAAATGGCTGACACTTGGATACAAGATGGCAGTCCAAGTTGGGAAACAAATATATCAAATGCATTTGTGAGATAAGTCCATTGTGCAGATTTAGTTCAAATTAATTCAGAATCTCAAAAGTCACTGTGTTGAAAAATTAAGTGGCCGCCACTTGGATCAAAATGGCGGAGAAATTTGCTCAGTGAACTAATCCAAGATATCTGTCAGATAAGTCCACTGTCCAACTTTGGTTCGAATAAATTCAGTATTTCAAAAGTTATCGCGATAACAAAGTCTCAAGTGACAGCGTTCAAGTGGACGCAACTTGGAAACAAACTAGCCCAGCGATGGATTTATCATTCAAACGAATGATAAATCCATTTTTGAACTTTGGTTTGAATTGATTAATTATTTCAAAAGTTATCGTGATAACAAATTTTCAAGTGGCCGCCACTTGGAAACAATATAATTGAGCAGGTTGCCCAGTATACTCATCCAAGATATTTGAAGCATACGTTCACTGTCCAACTTTGATTCGAATCAGTGCAGTATTTCAAAAATTATTGTTATGGCAAATTTTCAAGTGGCACTCTAAGGGGTTGCAACTTGGAAACAAAATGGAACAACTTGCCCAACGAAATCCTCCAATATATTTGTATGGTAAGTTCATTGTCCAGCTTTAGTTCAAATTAAATCAGTATTTTTAAAATTATCGAGATAAAAATTTTCAAGTGGCACAATGATTTCAAGTGGCCACCGTTTGAAAAAAAAAAAAAAAAAAGCGGAGTGAGATGCCCAGCGAACTTATATGAGATATTTGAATGATAAATCTACAACCCAAATTTGATGTGAATTGATTCAATATTACAAAAGTTACCATAATGACAAATTTTCAAGTGGCCGCTACTTGGAAATAAAAAGGCTGATCAAATCACCAATTGAACTTAGCCAAGATATTTGAACCATAAGTTCACTATCCAACTTTTGTTTGAATCAGTTTAGTATTTTAAAAGTTATCGTGATGGCATATTTTCAAGACGCAGTGTGATTTCAAGCTGCAGCAATTGGAAACAACATGTCGGAACGAGTTGCCCAATGAACATATCCAAGATAATTATATGATAATATCACTTTCCAACTTTGGTTCGAATCGAATCAGAATTTATAAAGTTATCATGTTTATAAATTTTCAAGTGGTAGTCTAATTTTAAGTTGTCTCTCTTAGTTTATAACATCCGCACTTTGTTAAAAACGGCGGATAAAGTTCATTAATAAACTGGGTTGTGACCCTTATACAGTCTATGTATAAATCAAAATTCAAGCTAATCTGGTCTTAAATGCGCTTTTTACAGTGTGAATTTGAAAATTTCAAGTGGTCTCCACTTGAAAAGAAAATGGCGGAGAAACTTGGTTAACAAACGCATCCAAAATATTTATAAGGTAAGTTTACTGTCCAAATTTGGTTCAATTTGAAGTATTATTTCGGAAGTTATCGTAATTTTAAATTGTCAAGTGGTAGCCTGATTTCAAGTGGCCCCGCTTAGCTTAAGATATCCACCACTTTGTTAAAAATGGCGGATAAAGTTCATTAATAAACTTCATCGAGACCCTTATGTGGTCTATATTTACATCAAAATTCAACCAAATCCGGCCTTAAATACGTGTTTTACAATGTGTTTTTGAAATTTTGAAGTGGACACCAGTTGAAAACAAAAAGTCGGAGCAACTTGGTTAACGAACTCATGCAAGATGTTTATAAGATAAGTTTGCTATCCAAATTTGGTTCGATTTGGAGTATTATTTCGGGAGTTATTGTGATGACAAAATTTTTATTATTTATATACGTATATATACTAAGCGACAAAAAAAAAAAAAAAAAAAAAAAAAAAAAAGCCGCACTTGGATATATATATTTTTTTTTTCTGTAATCGCTAATTTTATTGCTTCAAAAGTAAATTTTTTAACAGATTTTATTACGTTGTGCTCCACGTGCAATTTAGGATTGAGCCAAGTGTTAAAAACAAGATGCAATTGTTCGGAAAATTGTAATTTTTGAAAGTATTTAAAAAATGGCAAGATATGGCAATCAATGATACCACAAAAAATATTTATTTTAGAGCGAAAAAAAAAAATATTTTAATACGTGGGATGTTAAAATGATTAAATATTAACAAAATATTAGTGATCTGGTTTTTAGCAAGATATAACATTTTTTGGTTGTTTAAACTGCACATTTATCCTGAGGTGGCCACGTTACTCACCTAGTCGAGATGATCGCAAGTTTAAAAGCCAGTGCTTAAAAAATCAGTTTGTGTTACATTTAGAACATAGACGGGATTCAGAAAAAGTATTTAGTAACATAATTTATCTAAATACAGGGCAATAACAAATAAACAAAGCAGGTTTAATTGCCAGAAAATCTGAAAAAAATCCATTCTTTACGAAAAGAATTAGAAAACCAAGACTTTAAAGGGTTAAAAAATTTAAAAAATGATTGGGTTAATTGTTGCGCTGAAGTGGTCTCTCTGATGAGTCAAGTTTAACTTTTTTCGAACTGATGGAAACAAGCAGATCTGATCACGAAAATGTGACTGACTTAATGAAAATCGCGCTTTTAAAACAATGACATATTTCCCGTACATTACGATACGAAAATGCTTAATGTTTTAGTGAGGCGGGCAAATTTTCATGTCCAAGGGATCAATTAACCCGAAATAAAACTTGGACATTAAAAAATTGATACCTGACCTACTTTGGAGGTATTTCAGACTCTTCCATCATCAGAATTTCAAGATGATAATGAAACTTCTTACATGGCGCTTGTGTTTCGTTTATTTGATTCAAGTTGTTAAAATTACTTATCCATTCTCACAATCATCTATAACTTTGTAAGTTATTATAACTTTTTTTACTTAAAATTAAATCCCACAAAGAATATCGCAGGCTTTCTTCTTTGTTAGACCTGAAAATTGTCCTAATCTCACTCCGCTCGAAAATGTTTAGTCTATAAAAGAGGGTGTGGATTAGAAAATTGTAGCCTACAACTTTGCAAGAACTAGAAGAAAATATTTATGATATTTGGCATAGTGAAATTTCTGAGTTTCATGTTAAAAAACTGTAAAATACTATGGCATCGCGCATTAAAGCAGTAATTCCACATAAAGGTGGAATTATCCAATCCAAATTACATATTTTTATTAAATAATTGTTTATAACTATAACAAATAAGTAGTTTTATTTCATACATTAAAATAGTATACTTGTTTATTTCATATAATAAATCCTAATAGAATACAAAGTATGTGTTTATTATATTACGTTTAAAAAGAAAGTTTACTGTAGATTTTTATTAAATACTTCATAGAGTGTAATAAAACGAATTATTAAATCGAAAATGTACATAGGTATCATGTTATGACTTCCATATTATACAAACATAGCAATTTTATTTGCTGCAGTCAGTAGTTTTTAAATTATTACAAACTCAAAAGGTATAAGTCAAATTTTCTGCAGTGCGGCTTTTTTTTTTTTCTTTTGTCGCTTAGTGTAGATAAACGAAGGGATTGTAACAGGTCGATTTTTAAAGAAATCAACCTAAAAATGGAGGGATAGCTCCATTTATTGAGCAATTGATTCTCAATTAATCAGCACCAATTTAAGTCAAGGTCCAACTAAGTACCAAGTTTGGTTAAATTTCCTTCAATGGCTCGTAAAATACAGCGTCCGTAAAATTTTGGTTACACACAGACTGACAGACAGTTGTTATTTAAAAGTAGTCAAATCGTGCTCAGGACATCTAAAGATATGTTAAATCCATCGAAAATCAGAGGTCGAAAAATTTTACGAATTCTACATTTTCTTCTTATACATATCAAAGAAAATAATAATGAAAAGTAAAATATCGAAAGCTATTTTACTGTACTCAATCTAAAAAAAAAAAAAAAACAAGTAAATATTTTTAAATCAGAATTTAAATTCCACGTCTTTAATTTATTATTTTTTGACAGATTTTTAGCACAATATTTTGACATATTCTTACCGTGACATTTCTTTGAAATTTTACTATCAGATTTTATTTATTTATTTATTTATTTATTTACTAGCCTTTTTTTTTTTTTACTTAGAAGAGAAGTTAAGAGTGTTCTTTGCTAATGTGCATTATATGAGTATTGCGATCTGACAAGTTCCATATTTTCTAATTTTGTTTATTATATAAACAACGAGTACAGGGAATTCCAGCTGATACTGTCAGAGGCTGTCAATACTATAAATCAAACTTTTCAGTTGCAAAATTTACAGATGTTCCTGTCATACGCGAAAAAGGTTTTGAAATGTTGGATTTTATAAGTTAAAAACGGTAGCATTTTATTTTCACTTTGGAGGATTGCAGCGTGGTCGGAATATCATAAAATCAGTAAGATTTATTTAAAGGTGGGTGATTATTATAGACTGACTGCATATTTTTAGTGTTAAATATATGTTAATATATATATATATATATATATATATATATATATATATATATATATATATATATATCTGATATTTAAATGGGAAATATTGCATATATTAAAGGAAAAATCGACGAAAAGGAATCGTATTTTTTCTATTTTTACTTTTCTTTTCTTTCTTTCTTTCTCTCTCTCTCTCTCTCTCTTTAATGTCATCTGTATATATAATTTGATACTTATTATAGTTAATATATTTTAATGTAAACTACGTTTCTAAAATTAAGCTATTAGATGTCGGGATAATTTTTACTGCCGTAAATTTTTTTTTTAACTTTAAGATATGCATAAATAATATAAAATATATTGATCTGTTTTATTAACGTTATATATAAATTAGATTGATTTCATTTCTTTGAAAAAAAAGTTACTGCTCCCACTGTAATTAACACCTGATCTTCTGAAAAACGAGAAGGTCCTCAGCGAAGCGAGAATATAAAAGTTTGCTGAATAATTCAAAGGACATGTTTATCTTGGTCCGGAATTTTTGTCGCGTTAATTAACAAATATATCAATAAAAAAAGTCGCGTTGATATAGGTATTTTATTTGCCAGTTCGCAAAAAGTTTCTCCTAATAGTTTTTTTTAGACATAATCCGCTTATATGAAAAAGCGTCGGTTTGATACCAGAAACGCTCTGGATTATTCTGCATTTTACAATTGGTATACTATATCTGTAGAAAAATTCATACAAAAAGTATGGAACTTTACCTTGTTTGATGGTAAAAAAAAAAAAAAAAAAAAGATAGGTTTTCTTTTTAGAATTTATTTCGAAATAATTTTTTGAGTCGTCCTGTATATGTAAATAATTGTGTAATCCTTTTCTTTGTTATTATGTTCAGAAGACTCAATTTTTTCTCTCTCATGCATTTAAAGTACATTGAAATATGCAATTAAATTTATAGTTTTTTAAAACGACTAAACCTATAGAAATTTTCGCGTACAGTCGGTAACAAAAGTCTCCGAACACTAGCAAAAATTCCTATGTAAAAAAAGTACATTTAATACAGTTTTGTTAAATAAATCCTTGTCGAATCCTGTTCTTTGTCAAACTGAGAACAAGATTCGACACGGATTTATTTAACAAAACTGTACTATGTGTACTTTTTTTTCATAGGAATTTTTGCTAGTGTTCGGAGACTTTTGTTACCGACTGTAACTCGACAAAGGCTGTTATTCACCAATAACTTCAACTCACGGTTGAAGATGAAAATTTGAAAAGAGTATAAAGGCAGGGTGCAAATTTTAAGCAAATTTTGCCGTGTTGTTTCTGCCACCTAGCGGTATAGTTGTTTTCAGATTTTTTAGGTGAAAATAACCAATCAAAGATTATATGAAATCCTCGACGCTAGATGGCAGAAACAGCGTGACAAATTTTGCTGGAAAGCTGTACCCTGCCTTTAGACGTTTTTCAATTTTTTGCGTTTAACCGGGAGTTGAAGTTAATGGTGAATACGGCCATTAAGCATTATATGGGCCGTTCATTGTA